>JAUCMU010000021.1:10238363-10258468 GCA_032275025.1 Enteromius treurensis | reverse complement strand
AAAATCCCTTTACTTTTCAGTTGTCTATTCATTGATATAGCAACCGCTACTCTACTACTATGTATGTTCACAATATATAAAAAAAAATATATATATATATATGTATATATATATATACATAAATCCAGACATATTGTATCAAAAGTACTTTACATAAAACAGTTCAAAAAATAATCAAATAATCATAAATGATATAAAAAGTAAGAATATATAAATGGATTAAAACTGAGAATATTTTATAATATATATATATATATATTTATTTTTTATTATATATATTAGAAACAAATTAAGTAGAATGTAGAAGTATACTTACATTTTCCTAACATGTATATCGATAAAAGCCTTCAAAAATGTATAAACTTTGATCATTTTTTAAACATTTTCCCAAGGAATGCATCATAACATGAACAGCTTAATTCCACAATTAAATCAATTCGGATAAAAGCTTTTGCTAAATGCAATACCCATTCGGTCAATCAAAGACAAACTATTCTAAATAATTTTCTCCACAGCCTAACAAGCCTTTACACTGTCTTACAGAGCACCTCTGAGATGAACATACTGTACTTGGTTGGCTGGGAAAGAGGTCACAGGAACTGTGCTGTAGGTCTTTTTAAAGTGTATTTTCAGGTGTTTTTCTGCAGGTCAGTGAGGTGAAGGAACAGCTCAGGATCAAGAAACTTTAGATGGTGTCAAAGGGCTCTGACATGAATATATCCAGATATTAGCATCTCAATAAAGCCAAAAGTCGAAGCTTATGCACTTATACTTGAACAGTGGTCTAACCCTGAAACCCAGCATTGCAGTTTTGTAATATTTTTCACCCAAAATCAAAATATGCCTAAAAAAAACGTTCAAAGTGATGCTAGTTTTCCATGATTGGTTGAAGACGTGCATAACCTCTGCAGCATAGACACACAACCGCCACTGGAATGGAACTGCCCTTTTCCAGCCCAACAGCGAGCGGCGACAGCATAATCATGGATGTTAAATGACTGGTTGAGAGATGCTGCAGAATTTAGGATAGAGCTCCGTATAATTCAGAGCCATAATTACCGGTTAGGTTTCAATAAACAAACAGGACTCCGACTGACCGCTCTTTCAGGAACATTTTGGCTGGTGCTGCTGGTGATTTCTCTGATCTGAATAACACTTGTAAGGCTGGATAAAGTCTCGTAGATATACATTTGAATTTAATCAAAAATAATTTATTTATATATATATATATATGTATATATAAGTGCTGTTTTATGTAAACATCTATCATTAATTCTAACAACCCTCTACTCTACTGCAATACATGCCTCTATAAACCTAAGAAGCTATTTTAAAGGAGCTTTTTTTCTCAAGGGATGGAAACCTTTTACTAGAAATACATATGTCAACGAACCCAATAATTTCCCTATTTTTTTTTTTTTTTTTTTACTTACAATTCCTTGAAAACCAACTGAGGGAGCCAATGGCCTGACCAAAGCTACAGCATGGCACTAAACTGAGCCAGTGTCAAGATTTTTTTCTACACCCACGCCAAATATAGAACCGAAAATAGGACGAGTGCCAGTGGAGAAACTCTGCAACAGTGACGCTTTCTCCGAATCATATCTGTGGATCTGCACCGCACCGCCACTAAAGACTCTGAACACAGACTTTCTAGAAAATTACATGTACAATGAGGTGGTTAAGTTGAGAAAGCTCTGTTTTTGTGGTTGGTGGGGAGGATCAGTTTTCTCCTGAAGTGAAAAAAATGTAAAAAGTCATTCTTAGAGGTGCCACCGCCACATTGTAAGTAAATACACTGATTACACGCATCATTTATTCACAGCGGTGGCACACACACACACACAGTTATTTTGACATACGCTTAAGACCAACACAGCTCACGTTTGCTCCATCCGGGCTAAAAAAAAAAACTGTTTATTGTTTAATGCAACTGCCTTTTCCCCCACCAAAGCATTTGGTGGAGAGCAGCGACGTCAAGTAAAAACCAGGGCTTTTGACATTAAAGAGATCAGTTTAGTTCTATCTTGGTCTGAAATGCAGTCTGCTATTTATTGTTTTAAGTAGTTTCTCTCACACATGGGTGATACACAGATCCTTTCAACACAAGTGACGCCACATAAAATGCTTCTATTAGCTAACCTCAACAGGATCGGGCAGGAAGTGTACGATTAAACAATTCCACTTCACAATAGTCCATGAATTCCAACAGAATTATTAAACACCTGCTGGAGATAACCACGCGCTATTTATATCTTCCAAAGATGTGGTTGTTTTTCATTTGAGAGGAGTCGTATTTTTATTTGACTAGATGAACGCAGTCCATTTAGTGTTGTAGTCTGCATACAAACACAAAATTGGGATTTTTGATTTGAAAAGGGAAATATTAAACTTCACGTGGCCTCGGGAAGTTTATAATGGCCTCTCTCATTCGCTTTTGAAACTTTTATTCGTGGCAGTTGTAGTTTTTTTTTTTTTTTTTTTGCAGGACTGCTGGCTGAACCAGGAGTCACTGCTAACTGGAGAAAATATCAAAATCAAAGTCCCCTTCAGTTCCGTCACATTCACAAACACTGATAATCACTTTCCCAGCTTTTTCTCCCCACGTGAAACATCTTATTTGCTTTGATTGTGCTGTTTAAATGATTAGCATGGCAGCTCTGAGAAGACGGGGGCTGATGGCGTGTGTGGGGAATGTGTGAGCCACGTCTCCTGCTGAGCTCACCATACTGGGTTTGAATGGAGATGAGTTCACCCCTGTCATATCACATGCATGTGAATACATATGAACATACACTCCAGCATACACACACAGAACCGCACTCTATGATGTATAGAAACAATGACAAACTAGTCGTTTTCTTTCTAAAATGCATCTGTGGTTCCATCATCGGTAAGGCAGGCATCTAATCTCTCTTATATGAGCTAAAGAGCCTTACAGTCTCCATGGTGACAGTGAGCAGCCAACAGCTCAGGAGATGCTCCTTACTGTATATAATGACAAGACACAAGAAATGATGGTGTAATTTAAGTTTAAGCTGAAGCAGGATTGTACCATAAAAATGATCTTTTTGTGGCTGTTATTAATTTTTTTATGTAAATAAATACATTTATATTATTGTGAATAGCTGTTCTGTTCTGAACTGAATTTTTAGCATCAAGTGGAGTTTTTTACATTTTTTTATCTTCATCACAAATAAAAAATAATAATAATAGGTTGGCCTGTCTAATGCACGTTTTTTTAATTGTGTTTATTGATTTTTTTTTTTTCCAGACATTATTAAACCTCAAAACACTTTTACATTGATAATATTACATTGCTTTTTTTTCTTAAAAAGAAAGGTTTAATGAATACATTTTAAATTTAATACACATTTATTAATGTGCACATCACCAAACAAATAGATATTGTATTGCAACATTTTATGTTGTCTGTTTAGAAATCAATAAAATAAGGTGCAAATAGTGTGACAAATTTTCTTTAACTTCAATCTATATCACTGAAACAGTAACACAGTGATTTCATGACTAGAGATGTACGAACAAAACAGGAAATTAAAATTTTTATTGTTGTATTAGTACTTAAAAAGTTCTAAGGAAAAAAGAAATAAAATGAAACAATTGTTTTTAATTGGTTATTCATTTATGCACTAATATTAAATAATAATACTAGGCTAACAACTTATTATTATTCATGTTTATTATTATTATTATTATTTGTAGGTAGTGGCATTCTGTGCAAACCATACTATTAACATTATCTGCAGTCAATTACAGTACAGGATTACACGTAGCCTACAGCTAAATTAATGAATATATCGCATATTTTGTAAATAAAACAATTATTTTAAATTCGCATTTATAAATAGCTGTCTTTTGGAATTTCCCTTTAAAAGGAATCGAAAAGTTGTGGCCTCGCAGGTTTCTTTGTGATGTTTCCTAACGGCGTGTTACCGGCGCTTTAAAGCAGTTCGTGTGATTCGGAGCAGTGCGTGTTTGTCTTGTACTTTACCGCCACCAGGTGGACGCACGAAAGATCGCGCACCCGCAGAGAGACGCTGGAGCTGTTTGAAGCTCTGGGAACTCCGTCATCCCACTCCTCTCTGTCCTACATGATGCGATCTCTTCGGTTTGTAAGCATAATACAGTGCGTGATGAGTAATGCAACTCACAAACCTGCCTATAGACATAAGAAATCCAGCAAACTCCACATAGCGGCATGACAATCTCTTGTTTTTCTACAGCCGAGCGTCCAGCTATATCAAAGCAAACGCTCACTTGTACAAACACAAATATAGCTCCTGAAGCCAACAGGAGCATCTGATTACTGACAAACTGTCTTTCCGTGTTTCCACTTCGCTTCTAATCTAGCTTGGCACCAATGCCTCCATTTATATTTGAGGATAAAGCAACAGAAGGCAGAGCAGCCACCAGATACTACTGGGGCCCAGTGTGCCGTGAGATAGGCAGGCCAGCGCTCTCTCTTCCCATCTTTTCCCTCGTAGCATCCGCGCCATGAAAGCCAAATGAAGCGCAGGAAGAAATTAAAGTGTTTCTTTTCCCACCCAATTCCCTGCCAACATCTGTCACTGCCAGTGTTTTGCATTTGTGGTTTGTGTTTGTTTTTTGCTCTTTGTGTGCACAAGTGTGTGTGCATAATTGTGCCTGTGTGCTGTCCTGCATCCTTGTTTTGCCCCTGACAGGTGTAACACTTTCTCTCTCTCTCCCACCCCCTGTCCATCTCTGCTTCAGCTGCACGCTATCACCGTCCAGCCTGGCCTCACTAAAATAAATGAATCCCTCTGATAAGCGTATGTGAGCGGCAGACTCCGCTTCATATTAGTCTGGTCCTGTTCTCAATGAGTAGGTGCACAGAGACACCATCCCTCGACGCAATACCACGAATGAGGCCCTTTCTTTGTAAAGAGCGGAGGAAAAAAACATGTCTCGCTTTTCATGCCTCTGGCGCTCACACACCTACAGCTACTCTGGGAACCGGCAGCTGAAAGTATGAGGATAGAGAAAGAAGAGAGAAACGGAGAAAAAAAGAAGAAAACACAAGGGAAAAGAAAGAAAAGACAACCGAAGAAGGCAACGGATGTCCAAACGCGCTAAACTTGCTGCAGTCAGATCTATAAACCATCGCCAGTCCATCTGTGTTCTATCAATGAAGCCATCGTCGGTAGATGGACAAACCTGGCCTGTTTCAGCAATCAAAACGAATCCAACATTTGAAAAATCCATTATCTCCGAGATCAGATCCAATAAGCAGAAAAAGTGGACCTCGAGATCATGGATGAAGCCAGGGGTGACTATGAGCACTATAAATTTAAAACACCTAGCCTATTTTGTTTCTCCAGAGAGTGTCTAACCATGTGCAAAAGAACAATTTTCCAATCTTCGTAAATGTTTGATCCCAGCCTGAACCCAGATTAACATTAGCTATAATTACAGCCTTTATTTAGCGAATTGTATCCTTATAAATTAATTAGGCTACATGCTATAAATTAAAAACAAATTGTTACCAATAAAACAAATATTATTGGAGTTTGATTATTTCAGGTTTTCCACTAGAGTTTCGATTCAATTTGTTACTTTTATTTTAATTTGCCTATAGTCTTTGATTTAGCTTTGATTTTATGTGTATTATATATATATATATATACACACATAAAATGAACCGTGTTGTCAGTGTCATGTGACCAGTGTCATGACAGATGCATTCACAAATCCCGTAGCCTTACTGAATAGTAAAGTGTCCATTGGATGTGTAAGCTACTTCAGAAATCCAGATAGGCCTACTTTGTGCTTAGGCTATTATTAAAAATATGAATTTTAGGGGGACTCCATTTTGCGTAGCCTACTTATGCACTATTCTATCCCATTTTATTGTACCTGTTTGCACTGAAAAATGCACTTTAAATAGCCTACCTAGATCATGCACTTATTTAACAGAATATTTTTTTAACAGTGTGTAATGTCGCAAAACTTCACGCAATCGACTGTAACAGCTTTTGTTTCGTAATGCTTATAAATTAGGCTAGACTGTGTACTAGATGGTAGATTACAGTGTAAGCGCACAGTAGTATGTAACTTGGGCAGCCAGGTCTCATGAAAATGCGTATAAATAGTACCCCCAATAAAAACAAAAAACTTGTGGTATTTGATATGTATATGACACGTACTTGTTTGGCGTGCATATGATACACAGTTTTTGCATACATATGATACCCATCGCATAGCATTTACACTGCAAAGTCCATTTTTGCCTATCTATAGCACAAGTTTTCGTTTTTATTTGGCGTGCTATTTATACACACATTCATGAGATCGGGTGGCACGCAATCATCATATGGAATCATCCTAACCCCTGTGGCCCTCCTGTTATTAGCCTATGTAAAATTTGGACATACTGTATTAGGCTACATCCACCATGTTGTCGCTGTCATGTGACTACTAGTGTCAGTTGTGTGGCAAATCCATTCCTGTGGCCTCATGGGATTGTAAAGTGTTCATCAAATGCTCTGCACTCTTCAGAATCTCTGGGTATTGTTTTATGACTACTATGAAATTATTAGAACATACTACTTGTCTTCACATATCTGTTCTACACCTATTAGTAGATAAAAAAAATTTCTGCAAAACACTGAAAAGCTGATGAATGTTCATTTTTAATCAATTTTCTCTGTACATTTGACTAACAATTACAAAAGAAATGCCAGGCAACACATGTATTAAACATAACATTTTGAATTATAAATTGAAGGTTTTAACTAAAACAAGGATTCAGATTAATGAATAAATCATTTCTTTACAAATCATGTGCACAGTTCGGTAATTATAGTGTCATTAACCTTCTTCTGAAAGCAGATTTGAAATCTAAGATCTTTGCTCTTGTTGAGGCAATTGCCTGTAAATGCCATGAGACTAATCATATTTAGTTTGGTGTCGCTAGTAGTCCACAACATTTTGTTAAACAAAGACATGCTAGAAATAGTAATGCGAATTGCAATGACTCTAAATACTTGGCAATATGATAAATACGCAGGTAGTGCCTGAAACTACTCTTTGGCAGCGAGTTGTTTCAAAGCCTCATGTATGAGCAGAGCTATTCTTCAACCGGCGCTCTCCAGCTCAGACTGTGTCCACTTTAACTGGCCTTTAAACAGAGCCTTTTTCCCTCCCTGACTGCGGCGATCCACGGCTCAGATAAGATCTCTCCATCTGCCCGGCGGCGGACCATTCGTCCTGCAAGAGCTTTGTCCTGCGTGCTGATAAGGATGTTTTCTCCTCCACAGTTCTGAACCGTTACACTAGCATTAATGATTGGAATGCAGTCTGCTTCCACCAGCAGCCGTCAGGGACCGACCTCTGCACTCATAAACAAGTCTAGGTCATTTTACGTCTCCTCGGTGTATACGTGTGTGTGTTGCGCAGGTGTTTCAGAACATATGTTTAATTCTATTCAAACCGACCTGGCAGCTTTCCAATCTCTACTTTCTTGAGTTCACCGTAAACATGACTATAAAATCTCAAAATATTGTCAATTCATAAAACCAAGCACACACATGAGCATGATCTCGTGAGATACATGCTAAAAGATTATATTAGCTAAGGCAGTGCTAGGGCATACCTTCACATCTTTAGCTGGATAAACAAATCTAAACATCAAGACCTTTGTCACCCTGGTTTTGGGGTTTGGTCTCTAAAGGGCCGTATGGTGTGAAATCTGCTACTTAGCCACGGCGCTGCCAACACATCTGCTGTTGGACTCTAGCCAGGTGCATCCAACTCTCACAAATAAAAAAAAAATATATATAAATGTGTTGGGGAAAAAAACTGCTTTGGGTTTACAGAGCCAGTGTTAAATCTCTGGCAGCCAAAACGCAGCCCTGAAGTTGAGGATGGTAAGGCAGTGAGTAGGCAGTGAAAAGTCATAGATCACTGTCAGAGCTCGGCCGAGAATAACTTTTTTTGACATGCTTTTTTCATTGGCTCTGCAATGGGAACGCGCTTTCTCTCTGTATCGCCCGAACATCTGCAAACTGTTGCTGAGAAGGAACCCAGAGGAAAACATTTACCTAACAGAATACTAATTCTTTCAGGCCCTGGTGTCAGCACTTCGTAAATAACAGCAAGTGTGCGGGGCGGGTTTTTCGCTCAAGCACATGTGGAATTGTTTTTTCAAGGGGAGTCTGGGAGAGCTATCGCTCTGCTACCGCTGTGAGCAGCACATGGTTTAAAAGGGGAACAGCACTGTTACTCATACTGTTCTCTCTTCCTCCCTCACTCTCTCTCTCTCTGTCTATGTTCTATCTATCCACTGTCAGTCTTTTCTGTTGACTGTAGCTAGTCACAACCGAACTCTGTTCTAATGTTTCGTGCTCTGTGCCGAGTTTTACCAGGAGTCAAGAAACCAGACTGGATGTGAAAAGCTCAAGTTATTGAAGCAAAGCTGTATCAAAGCAGTGAAATATGAAAGCCGCGATATTAAAGGATCTTAAGTAGATGGTAAATGACAGACTTTAGGAAGGCTGTCAGGCCACAAAGACTTCAAAATCACAGGCAGAGCTGGTGCACAGGTGCTCATATATGAATCATATTTCGAAACAAAATGTGTACAATAAAGGCTCTCACTTGTTTTTCAGGTAATCAATAAAAAATAAATTATGCATTTCATTAAAATTAAAACTATTATTTAATATGGCAAAATCAACCTGATTGCATTAAAGTTAAAGGTCCTTGTTATATTTCATTGCATTATTATTTATGAGAGCAATTAGTATTTAATTTGTAATTTAATATATACATATATGTATAATATAGGTATATATAATTTGTTCTTGTCTCACCACATATATATATATATATATATATATATAAAATCAGTTATTATCATTGTCAAAAACATATTTTTTGCTGCAATATTCTTGATGAATAGAAAAGATAAATACTGATTTAAAGAGGAAAATTTATCTAAAAAAAGTATTTTGATCAGTTTAATGCAACCTGCTAAATAATTGTCAATTTCTTATTTAAAAAAAAAATTATATATATATATCTATATAGACCTATATATATATATATATATATATATATATATATATACTAAATATATATATACTAGATATATATGAATTCATTAGTAGGCTAAATAAAAAATGGGTTTCAAACCAATTTCACAAATGAATCGCAAATATATGTTAATTTGATATTTGTTACAGCACAACTACCTTATAAACGCCGTCATGCATGAAACACAGTCACTTGCAATTTTCCATCTTATGATCTCGGCTTCCCAGTTTGAGCACAGCGTCCACTGGGAAGAGCTCAGAGCCAAATAACGCACGCCACCTAATGACAGCGACTGTGGTTAAGAAATGAATAAGTGACAGAGACACATGCATAATTCAGTGGTTTTAAGGCAGCTTAGTGGAAGTGGATGAACAGCAGCGAGAGAGAAAGATACGTCCGCGTCTGCCTCATCATCCCTTCCTCATCCTCTCCCCTGACATCTCTTTCAGAGCCGAGCCTGATGCAGGCCAGGGACCGCTGCGAACAGGTGAACACGCAGGCACGGGGACCAGCTCATGAATAAATGAATGCAACACACAGCAATAATTTGCATCTTTAAGGAAAAAAAGTGGCACATCAGCGCTTTGTCTGCTGAGAAGTAGAGAGGCGTGCTTTATTTATTAATTTTTTTTATTGTGTGTTGTTAGTTTGTTATTTAATAAAATGTCTTTCATTAACAATGGCATGTCATTGGCGATGCCGAACGTTGTCAAGCTGATCACAATGCGTTCTCTCACAATTTTTTCCTTAATTAGGCTCTCACAGTTCACATCATAATGAATGCTGAAATGCATTTGTCCTTGCCTAATCCCAGGTACTCATTTTTGAGGTTATTATGCAAATCGATACTGTTTACAAACATGAAAGCTGGCAGTTGGCTTTTGATCTGCGGCAGAAATACCATCGGTTATCGATAGCTAAAGCCCTCTCTGCAGGTGTCATGTCAATAACAGCAGGATCGATAGGGCCTAGTCATGGGGGGATTGGGACAGACGGGTCTCTAAGGAGTATTTAGTCTGTGAAGACCTGGACACATTGCAAATTCAAAGTCAAGCCACATTGCTAACTAGCCTTCTGAGCTTGTCTCCAGAAACACAAAACACAAATTAAGGCTAATGGTTCTGCTGAAGAGATCCTGACTGCACGGCATGAAATGTCCTGGGAGAGCGTAGCACTACAGACCATCAGCAGCAAATTATAATAGCAGGCACATTTCCTGGCTGATACATGCATTTAAATATCTCATACCAGAGTCTAACGCTCTTTCCCTTTTACTTACCTGCAATATTCTGAATCGTGCTTTCCTTTTTCTATTCAAATCGTATGTCAGCCTGTCTGAAGATGCATTCATTCTACTCCTTTGCTTGCTGACCCTTGGCTCGTAAGCACTCTTTTCCCTTGCTCGAGTTAATGTGTAGGCAATCCCCATAGAGCAAAGGATTGTGGGTCAGAGGCAAAGTCAAGAATGAGAGCGTGATGATGTTGCAGGGGGTATTTAGAGAACGCACTGTTGTTTCACAGCTAATCAGAATGCAATAAGACCCCGTTTCCTGAGGTCAAGGATGTTTCTGAATGTTAATGAGGTGCTATAGAGCTGTTATGGGGGGTTGTGGATTAACCACACAAATATTAAACAAACGGTGCACAGGGAATAAATTAATATGGTTTTCAGTTTTCAGACACGTATAACTTACGTTGTTCTGTGCAACACAAAAGATTATTGTTATTTATGTATTTTTGTTGCCTAGTCATACCTTTTTCAAAATAGTTAGCATTCTGTAGACGTTTGAAATGACATCCTTTTTTTCTTTTGATGAACTATCAGTTTAAAATATTAGTTAGAACACTTGATGTTTTATGAGCTATTTTGGTAATGCTTTGTTTTACGGTTACACCTATTAGTTGCTTATTTGCATGCATTGCATATATAACTAGAATATTAGCCATTTATGAGTGCCAATTAAGCACATATTAATGCCTTATTCTACATCCCTAGCCCTACCCAATACCTAAACTTAACAACTACCTTACTAACTATTAATAAGCAGCAATTGAAGAATTTATTGCGGGGAAAGTTATAGTTAATAGTTAACAGTGTTACCTATTCTAAAGTGTCACCAAAAATCCCCTCAAACCATTAGGCACCAGAACACAATCCACTATCTAACCAAATTACTCTTTTTTTGTAAGTTTAGTACACCAGCACATTTTAGCAATTCAACTGAACTCCGAAAATTATAGGCTGTTTAATATAGCCTAGATGAAAAGATGATGTTTGTCATTAAGGGAAGCACTATTAAAATATAGCCTACCGCTAAGAAATGATCACCACACATTTAGTAAACATAAAATAAAAAGTATCAACATAAAAAAGACATAATCGTAAAATAGAAACATTACGGCACCCAAAACAACTGTAAATGACATCGATTTAGGAGGTATGAAAGCAACCAGACAACCAAAGATGTTTGTGGTGATGTCTTCCACATGTATTCATCTTTCCCTTAATATGGGGATTTGTATCACACTCTTCATCTAAAACACAATGCCTATGCACATGCTCTGGTACATGCAAACTTCTCAAACCTGGAATAAACTTAAATATGCAATCATAGAAAGATGTACAGTTTGTGATTGAAGCATATAATGACACCCACCACAAGCTGAGCTTTGGAGGAGTGGATGTTGTCTGAAAGACAACAGACACACAGGGTACGCAACTCAAAGATGAATTCAAATCGAGTTCTAAAAAGTGAACGAAGCCTGAGAAAGTCTATCATAGTAACTGATAATTGCGGAAACAGGAGCAACGACAGGTAGAGTAGCGAAACGCGATGGATCTAGAGCCCCATTTACCCCACTCCTCACTCTTTCCTGTCTTTCAAACAACCTTGACAAAACACACCATCTCTCAAGTTTGCACTTGAGTGGGAAACATAAAAAAGGCAAAGAAACTGTCGCAGAGAAGATGATGAATACACAGAGTTTTGTTTTTCTTTCTTTCATTTTTCTTTCTAATTAAGTGCGAGAGACACTTTGTGAAGCTAAAGTTGGATGACACAAGGGTACACTGAGGGACACAGTCACTTTAGGAAAATTTTCAAAGTGCCAGGCACAAATAGAGGTTTGCTAAGTCATAACGGCTAATTGATACAAACTTAATGAATGCGGGTGGTACAGAGACAGATGCTTTGTGGAATGCGGCAGATTTCTGTGACTGAATGCCTCGTGTTGCGTCGCACATCAAGACGCCGAGAACATTTGGCAGGTCACGGAGTTACACAAGGAGAGGGGAGGCTTGCGAAAGCGGGAAAAAAGCCCATGCGAGTCGTGTGTGTTGGTGTGTGTATCTGTAGTATGTCTGCTCTTGAGCTTGCCTGTTTGTTTGAACGCTCCCTCTTTTGTTTGGGCTTTCGAGGCTCGCCAGCTCTGTGGCTTGCAATTAGTGCTCAGGCCTCAGGGACCTAATTAACCAGTGCAATTAATTCATTTCTTATTTATTTATTTTTTTAAATCCTGTACAAGTCACCCTGACATTTGTCAGCCAGTCAGGAGGTGTTCATCGTAAGCGATGATTAGCTCGTTTGCAAGCTTTCCTTTTCCCCCAGGTGGTGGTTATTCGACGGAGAAGGGGTGGGCCGGGGAGGAAGAGGGACAGCGATGGTGGGCTTGCGTCTGCAGGGAGGCAGCAGCAGAAACGTTGCAACTATGGTGATGAGTGGAAGCGGGGGTCCACTGACCTTTCATCGAGTTGGCGATCAATATGGTGCGAGGGCCGGTGCCTTTGACGAGCAGGCCTTGCCCGCCTGGAGACGACCTGCGGCCGTGGTCGCAAAGAGGAGGGGGGAAGGAAGGTAGGAGGTCTTAGTCGTCTTCTCTCATTAGCACATTATGACATCTTTGTCTTTTGGAAAAAAGGGGAGGGGATGGGTTTGAATGCCACTGCTATACCCAACATCCAACAGTCTTTAATAACCGTTCCCACCATCTGGGACCATCTGACCACGCGGCAATAGTGGAGATGGAGGATAAGCGAGGTTCATGTTCAAGTTACTCACAAAAAATATATGAAATGCAAGATTTTAAATCCACTTCTGGAAAATGCGATTATTAATTGATGTGTTCAGCCCCCATTGTCTGATTACCTGTTAAAACAACCTGTCTGATAACAGTAACTGTGATGTGGAAAGTAAAGGTGGTGGATTGAGCTTTTGATACAAACAACCCAAGTTTGAATACAACAATTTCCGAAGACAAGTTTTTCCTTATAACCTTTGAATATTAGCTCAGAGACGTTTTTTTTTATTTCACTTAAAACTAAAAAAGGCTGGAAACAAAGTGCCTAAAAGTGTCTAAAGTTTAATACACATAACTGAAACTGGATGGGGTGTCCCACATCATTTGGATAGGCTGGTGTTGGGGTTACTTCAGGGATTGAAACAAGCAAAGTCACAAAAGTGCAATAAACACTGCTAAAATGTAACGCATACACTCTCTGTTGTAGTTTTAGAGCTTTAAGCCTATGTTTAATGTATTTATTATATACATTTCCAGTATTTATTGCTAATTTGTTTTGAAACTTTTACATTTAAAATAATTTCCCATATGGCTATCTTTACCATTTTAATTAAATGTACAATTACAATTTAATAACAATATAATTACATGTTTACCAACCAAATAAATGTGCAAACTCCCCCAACACTAATTTTAAGAATTTAGACATATTCAGTATATTCATTCTTACTTTTGGCATGCACTTTAAACCAAAGTGATAAAATAAATTGGATTGAATTTGATTATAAATTTTCAAATACTGACCAGTTATATGTGCACCTAATAAAGTTGCCCTCCGATCACAATGTTATCATCCGAAAATGAACAACATTTCTGATCTTCAAACAGTCAGTAATGTTTGGCTAGATGGTATTGACTACAATATTAGGGACAGTCAATTCTAGTAAAAAACAAATGTATGCAATTAATGCCAAATGAACTGAAACGACAGAAAGCTACAAAAACGTTTTTAAAAATATGAATTTGAAAAAGCATGAAGCTGTTGTAACCTATACTTTAAAAAAGCATTGAAAAAAAATCTAATTCACTTATGTCAGTTCGATCTAATAAATGTCAACTAGTCTATTAAAATACAATATTTGTAAACACTCCAGCTGGAATGGATTTCTGAGATAACACTACAGCAACCCTGATGTTTATATGCTGACCCGCATACATTTATTGGCAGATTCGATCCAAGAATATTTCTATGCTGTCGCTCACAAGGGACCTCGAGAGAGCGTAAAAGAGTCGGACAGACAAAAAGAATGAGAGACAGAGTTGTTCCTTGCTTAATATGACCGAAGTGTGCCCTCTGCGAGCTTGTGCATGCTCACTCTCTCACTCTCTCTCTCTGTCTATCTCCAGTGCCCTCAAACTTCCCCAAAGAAAGCGCAGCAGAAGAGAGCCTCTGCAGCTTTGATAGGGAGGGGGGCTGTTGTGTAAATATTTTGTGTGAAAGAATGCCTTTTGAGCGTCTTAATCGTGCGTTGGGTGATCTCTCTCGAGCGGCGCGGCGGGTGCTGGCTTTCATACCCACTCCTGGCTGGTGATGGGGTCTCTGTACTTCCAGGAGTGCTGGGAGCGAGAGTTCACTACGGGGGCGTTAAGTGTGTCAAGAAGAACGGTTCCCCCCATTGCAAGCCCCAGGCCCTCTCCGCAAACATTAAAAAGCATAAACAGTCAATACCGAGCGTTACAGTCGGGGAAAAAAAAAAGACAGAGTATGAGTTAGGAACATTGGCTTTCTGAAGAGTTACACAACATTGCGAGATCAGAGTGGAGCTTTGGCTCTGCTGCATGGCTTTTTCACCGTACTCCACACTCTTGGGGAGGGAAAGCGCTTGTTCTCGCGGTGAATCATTCATACCAGGGGGTGCGGAGGGTGGGGGCACTGCAAATAGAGGAAGAGGGGGATCAAGGAAACCCACACCTGGTGCAAAGAAGAGGTCAAAGCATCCAGAGGAAAAAAAAGAATAAAGACGAGGAAGAATTGCTCTGCGTCATTCCTTCAAGAGACGTCCGCTCTCCATCGCACACGGCAGCAACTCGGCAGTATTTAAGCACGGCGAATAGACGGGCTGTCTATTATCGAACTGACATCGAAAGCTGCCTTTCATGATAAGTGTGAACAGTGATGATGAAAAAAGAATCACACATCCACGTCTGAGAGTTTCCTTTTGAAATGTGAAGGTTTGTTTATCTGTTGTGTGTTGCGAGCGAGTTCTAAGTGAGAGGCTTTACAAGTGAGGAATAGAAATCTGTCTTCCACACACACACACATGCTCAAATAATTTCTCAAAAACTCGACACCTGCCTCCTGACTCACGATCTGTAATAAGTGGAAGTCCGGATGTTTTTGTTGGGGGGTGGGGGGTTCTGTTCTGACATATTTTTTTGTTTTCAACAGAGGCCCTTTCATATGAAGAGAGAAGATGCAATTGATGTGAATTCCAGTGAAATCTCTTCAATATTGACCGACTACATCAAAATTTAGTTGCGCTCTGTGTTGCGGCGCACTGACTCAGCTGTGCAACGTAAAACTGAGCCACTGCTGAATTGCTGATTAGTGAATAATACTACTACAACATTTAATATTCTTGGTTCAATGATACAAAAAGTGCATCAAATACAAGTCTGAAAAAGCATAGCCAACAGGGAGAACTTAATTTTAACTTTAATAAATAGAAAGTTCAAGTATCAAAAATCTACACCAAGCAGTATATATATATATATATATATATATACACACAATAGATATAGATAGATGATAGATAGATAGATAGATAGATAGATAGATAGATAGATAGATAGACAAAATTGTTATGATTTCATAAAAAGCTAACATATTTTTGAAACTTTAATAATAATAATAATAATAAATGTTTACTAGGCAAAAAATCATTGAAGACTGGAAATTGACTGCTGAAAATTATATTTTGCTGAACACAGGAATAAATATATTCAACATTTTCTAGCGGAGTTCAAATACTAATAATAAAACGGTTATTTTATTGTAGCAATATGTCACAAGATTTCATTTTTACTGTACTTTTGATTAAATATTTTTTGTAGCCTTGGTGAGCATAAGAGACTTTTAATGATCCCAAATTTATGATACAAAATATGCTGTTCTTGACACGTAAACAATAACACAATGATACTTAGTAGCAAGATGAACAGGTGTTTTGTATCAAAGCTTATACTTTTTTAAGATGGCCCATTTTTATTTATTTATTTTTTTGGTTCGGTCTTGAGTAGTCATCCAGGCCCAGAACTATCCGTTTTATAATGGTATTTATCATATCATCTAACAACTGTACATACAGGCTTATAGTGCAGTAAAAAAGAAAAGGAAGGCACTGGTGACTCCCTGGGATTCAGACACTTTCCTTTTGTTGTCAAACAGAATCATTAAACATGCTCATTCCCATAATACCCTAGTGCAGTGTTATTAATTTATCACTTTGGAGTTAACTGTGCTCTTATACACGTGGCCTTAGATGAATGGCAATGTGTTAAATTTTGTTTGAATTTGGCTGCTATAAATTATGTAACCATGGAGACTGGAAGCTTTGTTGCTTCTTTTAAGAGTACCCTCACTGGAGAAACTCACATACATAATGCGGCCCGTGCTTTACTTTTATAACTAGGGTGCAAGGTGATGACCAGGAAGCGGTTTCGTCCTGTCTCCCTCAGATTCTGGATCTGTCATGACTGACAGAGAGTCACCATCGCTTCCCTCCATCCGTGAGACAAAAACAACCCGCCGCTTCTCTGAGGAAAGTGGGGCACTTCATCCCATCATGGTTTAGCTCTGATGTTAGCTGTGATGTCTCAACAGGCTGGTTTACAAAAATAAATAAATAAAATAAATAAATAAAAAAGGGGGCGGCGGCAGCGCTATCAGAAGTCGATCGTTGTGGCTAAGGCAGTCTTTGATAGGCTTCTGAGGAGTGACAGGACTATTTTTCCCCAATGCTGCTTTGCTAGACGGCTTGAAGAAAAAGAAAAAGTCTGCTTCATTTGATTGGTCTGAACATACTGTCAAATGTCAAGGCGTTATCAAATGCAATATGTGTTTTTATTTAAAAAAATTCTGGCAGAGAGGAAAAAAATGTACACCTATCTCAGACAGGGAGCTAGACACTCAGGCATCATGTGTGGCCCCCAAAACTGGCAAAAAAAAAAGACCCCTCGCATTAAAACTTAGTTCTAGCAATAAAGTTTTGAATCATTTAATGTGGAAATTTATCAAGAATTGACTAAAATGGCAAGAATTAGAACAAAAGCTGAAAGTATACCTTTTAGACATTTTTGAAAAAAGGAATTAATACATTTATTTAACGAGGAAGCATTAAACTTATCAAAAGTTACAGTAAAGATGTTCACATAGTAAAAAATATCTAATTCAAATACATATTGCTCTTTTGAACTTTGTCATTTAAAAAAACAAAAAACAGGATATATGTGACAGTTTCCTCAAAAAAAGGTGAGGCGTCTCCGATGGATCATGTGACACTGAAGACTGGAGTAATGGACACTGAAAATTCAGTTTCTCCGTCACAGATTACATTTGAATGAATATTATAGTATTTCTACAATATTTAATACATTACACATTTGAATATATAGAAAAAAGCTATTTTATATTGTATTATTATTATTATTATTATGTGAGCATAAGCTTATTTTCTAAGGCATATAAAAATCTTACAAACCTTTGAAACAAACATTTGAACAAATATAAGGACACAACAAAAAAGAAATGACCCTGGGAATTTGTTTATTGGAGGCATCATTTCTCTAAAGCCTTGAAGTGACCTATGCTTCTTTTGAAATTTAATAGAACTGTATGTAAGGAGCAATCAGCGAAATAAAAATAAATACAGCCGAGTGAAAAAAGACATCCATTGTAGTTATTGTTCTTAAAAGAATCATTTCAGCCAGCATCCCAAACCACACTGAATCCAAACGGCTCGAAACGAACCCAAATTTCAAAAGAGCCAGTAAAAACTACATTCTGTGGCTTTTGGTTTTGATTAAAATAAATGTTAAATGACTCAAAACCCATGTTGCAAGGGCAACTCTACTGTTTGCATTTTGAATGCAGTTGTGAACTTCTTCTTGTCCTGCTCTTTTTCATTCTCAAACAGTTATGGCTAGTATGGATACATGCACAGAGATGAACTGGCTTGCGGCGGTCCTGTCAGAATCCTGACACTCCAAAGACTGTCCTACTCAGTGTTTACATTAGAGGAGCCTCATGTCTTCATCTCGCCGGACTGGAGACAAAAAAAAAAGAGAGAAATTTATCTGCAAATACAGTTCTAAGACTCTTTTGAGTCTGCAGAAAGATCATCTAGGGCCATGCATATAACTGCTTATGTAAGCACATGATATATTGTGTCAGCTCGGTTGATGCTCAAATAGCCTTAGGTATTAATTGATATAAGCTGATTCGTTTCTTTTTGGTCATATTGTATATATTGCAAAGCACTCATATCTCCACCTATGTTTATCATGTTTTCTTCACTTCCGCTGCCGCTTTTCCAGGAGAGTTACGCTCTGAACTGGATCTCCATTTTAGAACAAAAGGAAATATCAAGTCCATTTCCTCATATGAAAAAGCGCAACGCTAAGTTTGGTTTAATTGAATCTCTATTGAAAAGTGTAAGTGGGGGTTTGTGTTTTATTTATGTGTGTTTTTTCCTCCTCTTCTCCTTTCTTTGTTGCTTCTCTTCGCTCTCTCTGACAAAAGACGCCAGCCTGCCAAGCAGGGCTGCTCTGGGACGAACCTGTCAATCACAGCTGACGGCACCCTGACAACATGTACGTTAAAAATTAAACTAGCTCTCAAAGCCGACGCGTGACAGCCGAGCCTTTGAAAGTGGCTGCAGTGCTCAGCGACAGAAAAGGCGGAACGAGAGAAAAACATACTAAGAAAACAACAGTGTGATGGGAGTAGAGAGAGAGAGCGAAAGAAGGGGGAAAACAAAAGTTAAAAGCAAAAAAGAATAAGAACCACGGTATTGATGGTGGGAATTGGTGTTATTTCCCTGCCTTTTTTAATTTGGTGATCTTCTCTGAGGACCTGCAGGCATTTCCAGGGATCCAGCTGCAAGTCGCTCTTGATTCTTCATGCCTTTCAAACAATCTCAAACTTCTAACCGGTTCCCCAACTGAGACTCGGCTTCTGCTTACACACACAGTCATGACCCGGACCGGTGTCAGTCTTTCAAACGACATGAAAGCATTCCAGCTCTTAAAACAATCATAGCCGTTGTGTTTATCGAAATAACAGGGATAATGTTTTTTGTAGATTTGTAGGACACTCACCTAATTTCCCCAAAGCCATTAGTATGTTAACACCACAACAATCATAGCACAACCAAAAGTACTAGCATCCTTACATACTCTTACCATTTCAGCAATAGGACTATATCCAATGCATTTTGTCTATGCTTAATAATTGAATTTTGCCAAAATTGGAAAACACACTAGCATACTACATCCCACAATGCAATGTTTGACGCAAGAACCCAGCAGTAGGTAATAGTTCAGCTGAAAACCACAGAGTTCATAAAATTAGATTTAAAAAGCAAACAACTTACCTAAAGTGATATTTTTGGACACCACATTCACTGAATTGCACATGCAATATTATGAGGTCCTATTGACAACATTAGTACACTGCTGTAATAGCATACTCAAATACTAGGCGACTCTGTTAATACTGTCATACAAAAGTAACTTTTTGTTTTAAACATAAATGGGATTTTAAAAATTGTAAACTCAAAACTGTAAAATATTTAAGTAAGTCTTAAAGGTGCCATAGAATGGAAAACTGAATTTACCTTGGCATGGTTGAACAATAACAGTTCAGAACATGGACACAACATACTGTGAGTCTCAAACACCATCGTTTCCTACTTCTTATATAAATCAAGTGTTTGTAAAAGACGACTGAAAAA
>JAUCMU010000021.1:10209334-10235638 GCA_032275025.1 Enteromius treurensis | reverse complement strand
TGACCTAGTTTCTGTCAGTGTTGATTACGTTCAGGTGTGTCTTGTTTATTAGAGTGATTGTCTGTGCTATATAAGTTACGTTCAGTCTAGTTCTTGTTGTCCGGTCATTAACATTATTTTGGATGTCGTGTGTTTTGCCCTGCCTGTCTACTCGTCTTGGAATATTAAAGGAATTGTGATTTACTCTGCCTTCGTGCTTTCGCAACACAGACCGTGACAGAATGACCGGAAAGTGGGAGGCGTGTTTTTTCCCTGGTCAGTTTCAGTGTGTTTTGTCAGGTTTTTTTTTTTTTGTCTTTCCCATGGATGGTCTAACCAACCCGAATTATCTCCTCCTCCTGCAGTTTTTGGAAATTGCTTACTTCACCAGCTTCCTGGACAGCGTGCTCTGTGCTTTCTACAGAGGAAGCCTGAGACCGGAGCACAGAGCGCCGCTGTCCGAAGATGGCCCTCAAGCAAACTTTGCCGGCTTCGTGGAGTGGACACTGGCGAGGAATGGATCTTCATTCACTGTATGTCCTGTTGAAGAGTTCGCCAGTGCCACTACAGACCCAGAGCCCAGCCCACCATCTCCCCACAGTGCAGAGCTTGTTTCTGAGCCCACCGCTGATGCCACGGCAGAGCCCAGCGCGACCGACAAACCATCGCAATTGAGAGCGACAGAGCTGAGGTGCGCTACAGAGCCAGAACCCGCGGCGACAGACCAGGTGCGAGAGCCGGGAAGTGAGCTCACCACGGTGGAGATCGCCACGGACGGCCAGAGCCTGGAGGGAAGCTCTGCCCACTGCACCATAGCTGAGGGTGAGCTGAGCGATCTGGGACTATACATCAAGGACAAAGTATTCAGGAAGACCCCAGTTCCCACGCCTTGGGTTTCCCAGTGCCAATGCCTCCCAAACTTCCACCATTTCCCGCTCCTAGGAGGCGCCCTCCTGTACCTGTTCCTGCACCTGGCTTGGGGAATGAAAACCCGCTCGCCCACCCATCTATGTCCATGCCACCACTGTCATCAGACAGTCCCGTAGCTCACCCTAAGCCCACCATCTGTGTGCTGGTCTCGCCACGGATCTGCCAGCTGCCATCGGCGTCATGGCTGGATGATCCCTCTGCTCCGCCTCCAGCCTCAGAGTCTCGGACTCTGCCTCGTACCTCCGACCCGTCGGCTTCACTATGCCACCTAGCTCCCTCCTCTCCACCGTGGTCCGTCAGTCCACCAACTCCGCCTGGCTCTGTCGTCCCTCCGGCTCCGCCTTGGTCGGTCGTTGTCCATCTGTCACCTCCGGCTGCGCCTCGTCCCTCCGTCCTGCCGGCACGGTCAGGCTCCTCCCCCCCTCCCTCCGACTACGCCTTTGTCCGCTGTCGCTCTGGCTCCACTACCACCTTCCGGGTCCACGTCTCTGCATCGTTCGCCGGCGCCATCTGTTCCGCCTCGGCCCTCTGGATCCTCGTTGGCGCCCTCGATCCTCGACTCTCTGTCTCCGCTTCAGGCTCTCCAGCATATCTGCACCATGGCTGGGTTCTGGGTCGTCCCGGACTTCTCCTGCTCCGGATCCCTCCTGTGTCCTCCCTTACTCCTCCCTCCGTCGTTACCGCCCTGGACCCTGTTCGTAGTCCTCCTCCCGGCTGCCCGTCCACCTCCTGAACCTTCTCCTGACTTTTTCTTTTGCCCCGGTGTTTCTTTATGCCACGAGGACTCGGCTTCCGGGAGGGGGGCGAACTGTAACATTCCCCCTCGTGTTTGTTGATGTTGTCATTTTCCCATGTGCTCCCTGTGACCTAGTTTCTGTCAGTGTTGATTACGTTCGGGTGTGTCTTGTTTATTAGAGTGATTGTCTGTGCTATATAAGTTATGTTCAGTCTAGTTCTTGTTGTCCGGTCATTAACGTTATTTGGATGTCGTGTGTTTTGCCCTGCCTGTCTACTCGTCTTGGAATATTAAAGGAATTGTGATTTATTGCACTACCGACTCTGCCTTCGTGCTTTCGCCACACGCACTGTGACATATTTGTATATTGTTTTTTTTTATCTAATATTTTATTTATTTTATATATTTTGATTTGAGTTTAAAATTTGTAATAGTTTCAGTTTTGTCTAACATTCACACTAACTTGGAGAAGTCAAGGTATTTTGGCTTAAGTACTATACAGTATCAAGACATGCTGCTTGTAATAAAACCATATGGATTTTAAAAACCCTCTTCCCCCAGTTTCACAGACAAGGCTTAAGCTAGTCCCAGACTAAATTGCATGTTTGAGCTGTCTCAGATGAAAAAATCTTGCTCTGAAATATCTTAAAACATGTCAGTGTCATTGTTCTGTGTTAAGATGCACACCTGTAATATTTTCTTATAAGGCATTTTCGTAAAAGTAACTTAAAAATCTCAATTTAACTAATGCCTAGTCCAGGCTTAAGCTAAGCCCCGTTTGTGAAACCCGGCCAAAAAGGTCATGGTTTAAAATCTTAATACTTCTTAATCTTAAGGAGAGGATGAACGGGGCCATGTTTTGTGACATATTGGGCAAAAACCTTTTTTCCTCAGTCAGTGCATTAAACATGGGTCGTGGCTGGGTCTTCCAACATAACAATGATCCGTAAGAAGCATATCAAGGTTCTCAAGTGATCAAATACTTATTTGACACAGCAATTCCCAAATAAATTGTTAACAAAATCATACAATGTGATTTCCGGATTTTTCTTTTTAGATTCTGTCTCTCACAGTGGATATGCACCTATGCTGAAAATTGTAGACCCCTCCATGATTTCTCAGAGAACTTGCAAAATCACAGGGTGATCAAATACTTACTGACCTTACTTGGTCCTTCTTCAGGTTTTAATTATTATCATATGGTTTTTTTTATGTGGCATCTGTAGACTTTTAGTCCCCATGTACATTCTAATTGTGTTTTGTTTTTTAAATCAGAGATGATTTGAAAGTATTGCCACTGTTAAAGCTAAGAAACCGAACCAGCTTCTCAGCTACATTAATTTGACAAAGAAAGCAAGCGAGGAGAAGAAACGGCTTAAAGTTGTGATTATCCTGAGTGGCTCGGTTCGGCAGTGATACCTGCTGGGACACATGCGCAGGGCTTCTAAATAAATTGCAAGTGGCCTTGGGCAAAGAGAAGAACTGTCTTTTGATCTCCTTTACGAGTGAACGAAGAGAATTTGCAGGCTGTCAATCAAACTCATAAGTCTTTAGAACAATGGGACGACCTTTAACTATTATTTTTTTATTTAGTAGAAAATCACATATTTCATTATGACAATGCTCTCTCTCTTTCTCTCAGGTCGAGAGCCGCACGATCAATAATTGATACGGCCGACTTTCCTCTTTTCCTTTGGAGCCCTTGTCACTAACTGTTGTCAGAACACATTTACTTTGATGCCAAATTTGAAGAAGCCAAAAAATGGCATCATATGTGATTATATATTTAAGGCTGTAGAAAGGTTGGGGTAGATCGGCAGCTCGGGTGCACCTTTTCTCCGTGTGTTCAAGGCGCTCGATTGAAGTTGCGTGTGTTGTTGCCAGCCTCTGCCTTAAACACACGGATGCATTGTAAGGAGATTCCTCCTTCTAAAAGAGGAGATGAAAAGATCTCTTTCTTTTGGTCATATGTCAGTAAACACAGAGAATTTTTTGAGATGAGGGCAGATCACACAAAAAAAACTTACTCTTTAAACTCTGAGCCATGGGATGGTGGGGGAAACATCACGTGAAAGGGTTGTCTTTACCTGGACCGCTCTGTTTCATCTGAAAAGGAGATGTGAGGAAGACAAACCCAGTAACCCATAATGCATGCTCATGTTTGATTTCGGATCTGAGCATGTTAACCTGGGATAAGTTTTGAAGAACAGCTCAAAGACGAGGACCACCTAAATTTTGTAAAAAAGGTGGCCATTAGAATGCATGAGCAATGGTTACAACAAGGTTAAAGACTCCCTTAAGGAAAATGTTATTAATTTATTCATTCATTTTTCATTTCTCTTCCCGGTTGCTGAACATGACACTAAAAATGATCAGAAATTAAGAAATTAAATAAAGTATAATTAAAAAATTCAATAACAATAATATTTTTAATAACGTTTAATATGAGTTTTACACATTATAACATTTAAATAAATACAAATTATATATGTTGAAATATCCCAACATTTTAAAATTATTTCACTATATCAAATTATATCAAAATATTGTTATTTAGTGTTATTTTATTTACATAAATATTAAGCAGAAAAAAACATTTTTAATAATGATAATGTTTCTTGAGCAATGTAACAGCATATTGAAATAAATAATAAATTCTGAAATTTAATTTAATATAAATTATAATTTAATATGACATTAAAGACTGAAATAATAACTGCTAAATAACAGCTGCTAAAAATTCATTTATGCCATCACAGTAATATATTATAATTTTTTTTTAAGTTGTTGCTTTACTGCTTTACAGCATTTCATAAATAAATGTAAAAAAAAGCAGCCTGAATGAGCATTATATTGGTTTCCAAAACATAATGCAGGAATGAATGAAAGAATAGTGCATAGGTGAAATCTGTGGCTAAAGTTATTTTTAAACCTTCTACGGAAAAGTTTTATAAAACTACCCAATAAGAGTGTGACGAACGGGAGAGAGGCACAAAACATGTAAACAAAGTACAAACTAAATAATAACCACATCCATTATTTGAAAAGCTTCAGAAGCATCCCCAATCCCTCCATTCTTCAGTGTATATTCCACCACTATTTCCTCTTTTAATTATCCTCCAAAAGAAAAGATGGAGCACATCAGACACATCTCCACAAAGCCGTCCCTGGCACGCTCTCAGAGTGGCCGGCAAGCGTAGGCAGCGTCTGGCGCAGGCGATAGCGAGGCTTGTGCGCTGGCAGGGACAGACAGGGCCCGTCTGCAGCTCCGCACAACAACAGGAGGATGATCTCTCAGCAAAGGGGCCCTCGCCTTCATCCCCCTCACACGCGAGGCTTTGGCTCACCCAGCCACATCACACTGTCTTCAACAGCAGATTAAGGCCTGTTCTTACGAACTCGCAAGGCTAATTGGAGAGAAGCGGCAGCTGCCATTCACTAGGACAGAGCTTTT
This sequence comes from Enteromius treurensis, assembly GCA_032275025.1. Classification (NCBI taxonomy): domain Eukaryota; kingdom Metazoa; phylum Chordata; class Actinopteri; order Cypriniformes; family Cyprinidae; genus Enteromius; species Enteromius treurensis. The sequence continues at coordinate 10,230,539 of JAUCMU010000021.1, read as the reverse complement.
GTCCTAGAACCAGAAAGTACTTGAAATGACACATTTTCTGTTTAAAAACCCGCACCGATGGCTTCTTTAAAATACTCATATCTGGGACCGCAAAGTCCACTGCATATTGTCTTCAACCCCGAAATAATAAAAATGAATTATGTTTACTTGGGTGCTGTGTGCTGGCTAATTCTAGATTATACATGCAATTCCAATTTAATGCCATAATCATGAAACCAGCATTTTATTTGTTTGCCATTTAGTCTGTCAAGCATTAAAAGTCTCTTAGCCTTTCCTGTTAGTCACTAAATTAGACCTTGTCCAGTTTTGTTTTCTAGAGTTTCTAAATTTTTTAAGTTTTAAGAGGAACCAAAAGAAGAGTCAGGTTCATAGCCACTGAACAAATGTCTGAAGCTGGGAAATAATTTCTAGGGTTTTAGACATGTAGAAAAATAAATAACTAAATATTATTATTATTATATATATATATATATATATATATATATATATATAGTAAAGTAAAAAAAAAATAAAGAGAAAAAAATAAATAAATAAAGTAGCGGTTTGAGATTTATTTGGACCTCATTGTAAATAAACGGAATAAGTGTATCTTGCACATTTCATGACACAATAAAAATAATCTAATTGTGATAGCACTGTACTGTTGCATTCTGTCTCTGTCCAAAGCAACTATCTCCATTTCTCTTTCTCTCCTTGTCTCTCTCAACCGGAGAGGCAGCAAAAGATCTTAAGTGTTGGCTTTTTGTTCTCCAGGGGGAACCAAGAGAGAAAGCTTGGGCTTATTTGAAGTATTTCGCCCCGTGTGGGGATGAAATGTCTTGTAGTGCTTTCAAGATTACTATTTGCAAGCCTGTGATGTGAGAAAACCATTCCTGTAGCGTAGAGTACATGTGGTACAGTAATCGCTAACTAAGCCAAGAAAAAAATCTGAGAAGAGGAGACAGAAAGTTAGATTAAAAGACAATTTCTCACAAAAAGATTATACACTTATAGACCACTGGTGAAAATGCTCTTTTTATTATTCTAATTTAATATTTCCCCACCACAAAATATAGACAGTAATTAAAAAAAATAAAAATGTCTTAGAAGAGTATCTTATGTTTACCGGGGCTGCATTTGATTAATAATATTGTAAAACAGTAATATTGTGATATATGTTTGAATAATGTTTCTATTTGATCATATTGTAATGAGTAAATTGATTTTTTTCCTGTGATGAGTTAGGAGATAAGCTAATTTTTAAACATCCATTATTCCAGCTGAGTACATTTCAACACTATTTTTATTTAGAACGCATCATTATATTAGAATAATTTCTGAAGGATGTGACACTGAAGACATGGAGTAATGCTGAAAAATCTACTTTGGAGTACTGGCTTACTTTTGACCTTTTGACTGGCAGTGTATTTAAAAAATGATCATTATTGTACAAATTACAGCGTCAATACAACATTTAGAGTGAAAATTTTACATTCAAAAGTTGAAATGAATTAGATTTTTTTTTTTAGAAATTGGCATTTTGTCCACCTTCTGCTTTATTAATTTTGTCTTAAAAAAAAAAAAAAAAAGTGAGTTAAAATTAAAATAATCATAAATTTGCTTATTAGTGAAGTGATCTAGAAATAGAACCAAATCTTAAATATATCTTCTTCATTTAATGAAAATGTAACTTTAATTATCAATTTTGATGTCTCTTTGTTTTAACTTTATGAAATCCTAAAACTTTCTGTTTATATCCAGGTTTAAAAATAGACTTTCGGCGTGATCTCTGAAGATCAATCTTCGGGCGTTTTACATATTTGAGATCTGACACGTTAATAACGTCTGACGACTGTCAGCTCAAGCCATTGACTGATAAAGAAACAAAGCGCTAACGACAACTTCTCTCGCTCGCCGAGCTGCATTTTAAAATGATGCCAGAGTGGCTATCAAAGAACAGTGTGGCTATTGTTTTACAAAAGCTGTCTTTCTCTGGAGTAACACCGGCAAAAAACAATACACAAAACAGAGCGTTGCTCCTCGTCTTGATGAAAGGAGAGATGTAGAGAGTGAAGCTCAGCTTTGAAAAGAATAGAAACACAAGGCCAACTCTCTTTGGCCTTTTGCCTGTCAGCTGAGGGGTTTGCTTACATGCCAGAGTCGACTGTCCTAGAGTAGAAACAACCATCACACAATAACACAAACACATGAAATGTATGACCCACCTCAACACAGCCTTATGAAGACCTTGCATCAGAGCGACTCTTCAGGCTATGTAAGCAAAAGAAGGCAACATATTGTCAAAGGTTATGTCAACACATTCCAGAAGAATCAATAGTGTCAGAATCACTTAGATGAGAGGCTGAAACGCACACGGCAGGAAAAATAGACACCAGATGTACTATAATGTGTGCTGTGATAAAGCCACTCTCAGATGCTCTGTGATTAGTATTTAACAATAAATAATTCAACAAAATGTCTGTCAAGCTGATTTGCCTCGATCTAAACAGAATGTGACACTTGTGTTTCTCTGTAATTGCATTATTTGATGATGACATCAAAAAACAAAGCTAAATTCTGCAATATAGGGATTTAAAAAAACCTGTGATGAACGTTTGCTTTGTCTGCGGCCTCGACACTGGATTGCAGTTCACATGTATAAATGGAAGGAAGGTGTGAAGAAAACTACATTAGAAATATTTGGATTTCTAAAAGTTTTTCGAAATAAAAATTTGGTAAAATTTTATTTTAGTTGATCAGTGACTAAGCAGAGATTAGTGAATTGATCTAGAAGTACAGAATCTGAAATTTTTCTCATTTAATCATCATCCATTTGATGTCATAATGTTATTTTTATTGTTATAAGTTCTCCTAAATTGTTCTGTTCATCTCCCAATTAAAAAAAAATATATTTTAAATGCAGTTAAACTAACAATTTTAGTGGAAATTTTCTTGAAATCAGAAAAAAGCCACTTAGTGGATCATCAAATGTCATAAAATTTGATAAAATGAAATTAAATTCCCAATGTTTATGTTATACTAAAATAAACTGTTTAAATATTATATATATCTCTATTATATATATCTCTATTAACTGATTAATAATTTTGACAGCCCTATTATATAAGCCTCCTAGCATCCCCCTATCAGCCGTCTGGGAGTCTGTGAACCCACAACTTTAAAACTCACTGTTTTAAGATAACTTAAAGACGACTTTAATTTAAATCAACTTGTGCATTCTTTCAAATTTTGTTTACATGCCATTTTTACTTCACATTGTGCCATATACAGAAAGGCCTGTTATAATGCCTCCTGATCCTTTTGTGGCCTGTTGTGAAAAGAGCCCATCACCAGGTCATGGGTGTACAAGGCTTGGTGTGCTGGTAAGGCTCATGAGGTGAGGGGAATTTGTATAGGTAAACTCTAGCATTCGGGAATAATGGGAGAGTGGCTTTAGTTGTCTTTAGAGAAATGAATAATAGAAAGGTCTGTGACGTTTTCAAAGGTAAACTCTAGTTTCTGTGACGTGCCACTGGCAGCAGTGTGTATACATCTGTAGAAGAGTATAAAAAGGTCCACCAGGACCTCAATGGCAGTACGGCAGAACGGCGTGGACATCCTGCTCTGCAGCCATGGGAAAGGTAGGCGCTGACAGTTGTGCTTTCTAGTTAGAGACATACTTAAAGTGGTATTTTCATAAGATGCTATTGGCTACATCGGGGACATGAGCTTCACCCTGACTTAGAACAGCCTGAAGACCATATAGTCTGAAATGAACTTCAAAAGTCAACTTAGACAGATGATCATCCATAGAAGTTTAGCCATTAATACGTGTTACTTTCACATAAGACTGAACAAAATTAGTATATTCATTTACCACTTTGACCACCACTAACATACTCTTTCCTTCTGTCGTCAGATCATCTTCTACGAAGGCTCCAACTTCCAGGGGCGCTCTTATGAGTGCTCTGCTGACTGCACTGACACTTTTAGACACTTCAACCACTGCAACTCCATAAGGGTGATGGGGGGTCACTGGGTGGGCTACGAGAAGCCCTACTATATGGGGTATCAGTACATCCTGGGCCGTGGGGAGTATCCTAACTTTCACCACTGGATGGGCTTCAACAGTTGTATCAGATCTTGTCAGATGTTCCCCCCAGTAAGTCAATCAAACTGATGGGTTTTATTTCACGCAGTTAGACACCTTTAAAAAAAAAAAAACGTAACGTCAATCAACGAGGCCTTTGAAGTGATTCATATATGCAGGGGAAAAAACAGGTTCACAGGTCCACCAGGAGATTTAGTTATTTGAAATGGAGCAAGACACACTCGGATGACTGCGCAGCTCATCATAATTCCATTCATCTCTGTTTTTGGCAGTGCAAGAATCATGACACTGTCACTAGAGTTTGTTCGACAAAAATGACTAAACGTCTACTTGAAAATCTTTGAAAGTAGCACGTTTACAGCAGGAAGTCATGTTCAAAGGCTCAGTCTCAACAGCAACATCAAGAATGTTCAAGGTTTTCTCCCAAACGTTCTGACAACTGGTCTCTCAAATGTCTCTGCGTTTGCCCTGATTATTGATTCCTCTAAAGCCCTAACTGCTGTTTTTCTCCCCACACAACAGTACAGAGGTGCCTACCGCATGAGAATCTACAACAGACCTGAAATGTACGGACACACGATGGAGTTCACAGATGACTGCCCCAATGTCTACGACCGTTTTGGCCACCACGGCATCTACTCCTGTAACTGTATGGAGGGCTACTGGTGCTTTTACGAGCACCCCAACTACAGAGGCCGCCAGTATTTCCTGCGGCCCGGAGAGTACAGAGCCTGCAGCGAATGGGGTTGCATGAATCCAATGATTGGCTCCTTCAGGAGAATGAGGAGCAGTGTAATGTAAACTGTGTCTTTTTATGCCCATTAAAGACATTGAAACTGATTAAAACAGTTCTTGCATGCTGTCTTTTCTTCGTGGCGCTTTGAATTATTTGGTTGCGTAGGAAACAGAAAGTTTCTTCAGCTTGCCAGTTGTTTTTCGTAGAAGCATCCATTGATCACTTGCCCAGTGCACATCAAAATAAAGGCATGCATGTCAGTTTTTAGCCAAACTCAACTTTTTAAATCTGACGTGGTTGAAGAATTAATTTTAGTCTCATTCCAAAGCCATAAAACAAGCTGATTTAAATGTGAAAGGACAGTCTCAATGAATTCACTTCATATCCCAGTTTCATATTAGCATTTCTCCATATTAGCATATCTTCATTTATCTGTCCATGCCAGTTCATGGCATTTACATGTAAAGCCCTGAAGCAACTAAAAGCAGAGTTTGCAACTTTTTTGTCAACCACTGAAAAGTGCAGTGATGCTATCTTTGGAGAGAGAGAGAGAGAGAGAAAAAAAAAAAAGCTCGCAAAGACACAAAGGGGGGCACACACTGGCTGATCTACAGTCACATCTACTCTATTGAACACATTGTGCTGACCAGACATAGTGTTGTGAGTCACACACAAAGACCTGATCCATGCCGGGTCTATAAAGAGGTCCTGACCCCAGAAATGGTTTGGTCCGCTCAGAGAACAGTCACAATGGCCAAGGTAAGTGACTAAATAGTGTCGTTAAAATTACATAGATTGTATTGAATTACAATTCAGCTTTGCTCAACCTTAGTACAGAAAAATAGTGTTCTTGACTGTATCAGTCCTATTACAATATAGAATGCCATGGTTCCAAGCATGTTCATTAGCTTTAAATTGTAGAAAATTTTAGTTGCAAGACTTTTGCTGCTTTTAGCCTAAGGTGGCCCCGTTGCGATCAGTTAACGTTTAAGATGAGATCTGTGTAAACAGTGTAGTCATAAATAAATACATTGACACACCATAAAATTTTAACTTCTTCAAATAGGAATATTAAAAGCAACTATTCAGATTTTCTATATAACTTACAAACAAATATGACGAAACTTCAGATGTAAAGTGTACCTGAAATCCTGTATTTTTCTTTCTCTACATCCATCCAAAAGATTATTTTCTACGAAGACAAAAAGTTCCAGGGCCAACACTATGAATGCACTGGAGACTGCGCTGACATGCAGGCCCACTTTTCTCGCTGCAACTCCATCCGAGTAGACAGTGGAAGCTGGGTGGCCTACGAGAAGCCCAACTACACTGGATACCAGTACATGCTGTCCAAGGGTGAATACCCTGATTTCCAGCACTGGGCTGGATTTAACGACTGCATTCGCTCCTGCCGCATGGTTCCTCCTGTGAGTCTTTACTCTACAGTCAGTCAGTAGAAAACATAATTATTCTTAAAGCATTTATTGTGACAGGAAAAGTTTTTCACTTTGCATCAGAAAGTTAAGAGTTGAATTATGCTGGTTAGGTCATGAGGATCTAGCTCACTGAAAATGCACTCTTTTTTTTCGTTGTCTTTAAGGTTTGGGATGTTTACTTTGTTTATGATATGAGAGCAATCAGACACTCACCTCATTTGCGATTGGCTGGCTGAATAGAGAGTCCCACGCCAAACTCTTACTATTGCCTTACATTTTTGGGGAGAAGTTTTTTAATGTAACACTGATTACTTCTTTCCCAGTACACTGGAAACTATAGGATGAAGATCTTCGAGCGCTCTGATTTCGGTGGTCAGGCAATGGAGGTGAATGAAGACTGCCCTGATCTACGTCAGCAATTCCACAACGGAGATATCTCTTCTGTCAATGTCATGGAAGGCTACTGGATCCTCCACGAGCACCCCAACTACACCGGCCGCCAGTTCTTCCTGCGCCCCGGCGAATACAGGAGGTACATCGAGTGGGGCAGTCCAAGTTCTGCCATGGGTTCCCTGCGACGTGTGACTGACCTCAAATGAAGATCCAAATCACACAAGCACCTCTCCCAATGTGTCAACAGCAATGCATGTCCATGCAGCGTCTACGACTGACCGTCGGGCCTGTGGATCTGTGCTGCTGAATGTATCTGTGATTCTTGCTTTATTCTGGCTCAAGTGCTGTTCAGCCTCAATTAATTAGGGCTATTTGTCTCTTTTAGCATGGTTGACTGAGCAAACTGTATTTCATCAGCACCTTTCCCTTCCCAACTACAACTCGAAATAAAGGAAAATTTGAATAAAATCAAACAAATGTCATTTTTACAGAACGAATGCCATTCAATTACATGGTTTCTGACATCAAGTTTGATGCAGGTAAATTTATTTTTTATGTGCAGCAAAAGTATCTTAAGTTTAGAGTGTTCAGATTGGAAAACAAGACAAAAATGAACAAAGATATATATTTTTTTGAGTACATGCAACATCTAATGCCATGGTTTTTATTTGTTGTAAATAAGGCAGGTTTCTTTTAAAACCCACAGATTGTTGCATGCAGGATCGGCTAGAGTGACGTCATCTCATGTCTGAGAGACAAAAGAAAATTATTAAGGAAACCGCTTGTTCTTTGAACTTAGTTATTGAAGAACAAAAAAGTGGCATCTGAGGATGGTAGAGCAGAAGATTTTTATAAGATCACATGATGTCTAGCAGAGCTTTGGGCCCTTGAAAGAGGCCCCATATTAGCAGCACATCATAGGGCAACGCAGACTCAAAGAGGAAAAGTCAAAGTGGCCTGGTCTTAGCCCCGAGCACGGGGCTCTCTCAGAACACTAAACAAAACCAAGTCCCCATCTCAGCTCATGCATTTTTCATAAGGTATGGATATTGAGCTCTTTCAGAGATAAATATCAATTATTGAAATTGTTAATTAGAAGCCCCTAATTGGCAAAGATACAAATGAATAAATAACTTTGATGATTAATTATTGATTTGAAAAAATTAAGCTCTGCAGGGAGCACATTTGAGTCTCTAAAGATCAAGGAAGCACAAGAAATATGAGTTTTTGCCTCAAGTAATGTTCGATTAAAGCTGTACTGACTGTGAAAGTCCGATGGCTTGCCATGAGACCGGATCTTTTGAATTTCACATCCATATGCCTTCAGCTCTCAGATGTGTGAGATACTGCGCACAGGTTAATACGCAGTAGTAACAAATCAAGAATTATTTAGCAGTCATAATTTGAAGATAAAACTGCACTGACAAAATACATCTAAAAGTACGGTTTTAGGTCAACGCTTATCTTATATTTAGAAAGTCAGCATTGCAACATTTGTTTCACGTGTTAGTTATAATTTTGTTTTATGGCTGCACCTGTATTTCCGTCTCCTGATTTGGCAGAAACATTCTCCTCATTTGAGCATTTTTTAACCTCTTTCATCCAAACAGTCATTGATCACAGATCTTACACAGTAAAGTTGGAACACAGTAACAGATGAATGAGACTTTGTTTCTCTTCATCTCTGGATCTTTTTAGTTTCTGATGAAGGCTCATTGAGCGTAAACCGCACATTTTGGAGAATAAAAAGAAGCTGCGAGTCAAAAGGCTCTGGCACTTTCATGGCAAGCCTCAGTCTTCTCGCAGTGTCTTCTTTCCTAATAGCAACATAATTAATCCTCTGTAGTATTGTTTTCCCTCTTCCATGTCCCACTTAGTGCTTGGCAAGTCTCTCTCTCCCCCTACAGAACAGCCTCTTGATGTTTTCCACACTGAACTGTACTTAAAGAAAAAAAAAAAAAAAGATTATTAATCAAGCTCAGAATGCCCTCAATACTTGTCAGTTTCCTCCCTAAATCCATTCCTTCCCTGAAACATCTTTCAGGTACAAATTAAACTATCAGACTTTGAATGCATCCAGAAGCATTTTGAAAGTACAAAAAAGAAATTTATTTTACATACAAAACTTGTGAACATCTTCTGAATACTTTTCATACTATTAAGCATCACTATTTTGTTGAGTGTTACAGCACTTTAAAGTACAGATAACGAGGTCTTTTTGAAGCAGTTCAGGACAAAAGCTGGCCATCCCGGGTGAATTTCACACCAGTAACAAAGAAACGTCTACAGGTATGCACATAATTCATGATTTAAAACCAGCAAGCATAAAAAAGCAAAACGAGAGAGGTAATGCACAGGGCAATTGTTGACAGATCAGCTTGAAAAAAATATATTAATGTTTTCTTATGTTGTACTGTACGTGACTAGCACTACACAACATGAAAAATAAATTTTTTAATGCAATTTTGTATATGGCAAGCACTATACCACATGAAAAATTATTTTTTTCTCCATTAAAGCTGAAGTTATGTGTACAGCACAATGATTTTAATGCTCCAATTTGATCCAACAAATTTAATTCACATCAAAATTCGTACTGAATTAAATATTACATAAATATATAACATGGGCAATTCGGGAGGCCTCTGTTTCATTCACTTAACACTGGAGTGAAACGGTCATTATTTTTGCCACGATCAGTAGTGCTCAAAAGATCATCATCATATGGACCATAGCTTTAAGTGAAATCCCTTGTCTTCTTTATGGCATGTCCCTTCTGTGTTTCCGTAGCTATAAGTTCAACTACTTCTTTCTGGACAAGACACGCTTGACTAAAAGGGGTGTATGGATGAAAAAGAAAATGTATGGGTTAACTGAACAGCTCTCGATCCCCATGTAATTTCCTTGTTTTTACACATACTCCAAATACACTGCCTGATGGGAGTCTTTAAAGAGGTTTTAAGTGGGTGAGCTTTTACTTCACGACTCTAGCTGGTGGTTCTTCGTCCAGGAAGAACCTGTGCCACCGGAAGGTTCTCGTGCAGATACGTCATGCTGCCGTGCTCGGAGAAATCTGCAGCTGTGTGGCCCTCGCCCCGTAAGACCCATTTGGTAGTGAGAAGCCCTTCCAACCCCACAGGCCCACGGGCATGAATACGGGCCGTGCTGATGCCAACCTCCGCGCCTACAAAGCACCACAGGGTCATTATGAGATTAAAAGAAAAAAAAAGAAGAGAGGAAAAAGACACCTACCGAGACCAAAACGATATCCGTCAGCGAACCGCGAGCTGGCATTCCAAAAGACACAGGCACTATCTAATTGCTGAAGGAACTGCTCTGCTGTGTCCTCTACACAGATTATGTGAAAGATAAAGAGAATTGATTCAATAAAAAAAAAATTAAAAAAAAAAAAAGTACTATCAATCTTCCCACTAGATGGCACTACAGCACTGCTTTTTTTATTCACAATAGAGCATTTAAAGCTGAAGAGTGTCATTTTTTGATTAATGCACTTACTGTACATACTTCAACTATTACACAGCTTGCAACTAATGTTAACACAAAGTGCCTATATTCATGATACATGATAACCCACTACAACAGGGGAGTCTCACCATTTTCAGTGACTATAACATCAGTGTGGGAACTGCCGTATTTATGAATGTGATCAACAGCCTCTTGCATACTGTCCACAACCTCGATACAGCACTCCAGATCCCCGTACTCAGTGCGCAGAGACTTCACCTCTGAGGGACTGAAGGTGAGGTATGATGCAAACTTAGGGCCGGCATGGATCTTCACCTACAGGTCAATCACCAATAGTTATAAACATAGACTATTACTTTTGAATATGCATGAGTATATGAGAAAAAGAAAAAAGTAACAGTGAGAGACTACTAAAATAGTGTAGATCTTAATTATATCTCAAAGTTGTTTTTTGGGAAATAAAATAATACTTTTATTAAGCAAGGATGCATTAAATTGATCAAAAACGAGAGTAAACAAACTTACCATATGCTGTTGAAATACTTTTTATTAATATAAAAATCTGAAATAATTTTATCATGGTTTATGCATCATGTATCCACAAAAAATTGTAAGCAGATCCACTACTTTTGCGTTTATAATAAAATAATATTTTCTGGAGCATAAGCGCATATTAGAAAAATCTCCAAAGGATCATGTGACATTGAAGATTGGAATAATGGCTACTAAAAATAAGAATTTTATCAAGTAAATTTTAAATTTGTATAATCTATTTAAACAGGAGAGTAACTTTAAATGAAAATAATTTCATATTATTAATATTTTACTTGCTTTTTGTTTAAAAAAATACAGTCTTGGTGAAAAAGAGACTTCTTTTGAACTATAGTATGCATTTGCATTTACATTTTCTATTTAGTTTTACCCTGAGGCAGAAAGCAGCTTCAATAGAAACACTATATTATTTTTTCTAGACCAAAGAGTGTAAGACTAATTAAGTATGAATGACATACTGTGCATATTGTATATATGTGGTCTTACATCTTCTGTCCTCAGCATGTCGATGATCTGATCAAACAATGGGGTTCTGAGAAGTTCTCGATGCACCAGCAGGGTTTCCATGGCGTTACAGGCTGCGGGGTAGTCGCATTTGGAGTCTTGGACTAGAGAGATATAACATAACCAGCATCATTTAAATCATTATAAACCAAATGGATGTTTATGAAGTACACCTATGCGGGAATAAAAAACATCTACACTCGTGAATCTTCACAGGCAGTCTTACTGATTTTGATGGCTTTGTCAACACTGGCCTCATGGTCCACATAAACATGGCAGACCCCCTCACTATGGCCAAGAACAGGGATGCCCTTCGCCGCACGCTGAATATCTCTGACAAGCTGAGAGGATCCACGAGGAATGATCAGGTCAATCATCTTCTCCAGACGGCACAGATCCTCCACCTCCTCACGTGTGCTCACCTGCCACACAGTACCTCAGTTAAATGACTACATATACAAACACCCAAACAAAAAAGTTTTTTTTAGGCTGCTAAAATGCATTAAAATGTATTAAAAGTGACAGTAAAAGCATTGTTTTACGTTGTAAAAAAAATTGTCAAATATTGTCAAAAAGATCTCTTTGGCACCTTACATAAGAATCTAACAAAAGTGATCGCTGTTTCCACAAAAAAAATATTAAGCAGCACAACTTTTCTTCAGCATTGATAATAATAAGAAATCTTTCTTGAGCACCTCACTTCTAAATGATTATGTGACAATGAAAATTCAGCTTTGCCATCAGAGAAATAAATTTGTTTTGAAATATTAAAACAGAAAAACGGGTCATTAAAATAGTAATAGTTTGAGAATATTGCCGTTTTTACAGTAGTTCTGATTAAATGAATGCAGACTTGGTAAGCTTGGTGTAAATATATGTTTAATTTACCAGCTGGATGGCATCTTTAACTCCATGGATGGACAAAGCCTCCTGGGCAAGTTCATGCAGGATGCGATTTGTGTTGGCCGCCTCTTTGCCGCCTTTCAACAAAAGAGCATTTCCACTGGCAATGGCTAAAGCAGAAACCTGTTGGGATTAAAAATAAATAAATAAATAAATAAGCGACAAAGTACGCTCAAACATATTGAGCAACCAAGACTTGATAAATTTGGTAACGGATTAAATGCTTTGAATCTACAATCTTTCTGTTTACAGTCCAGATCTTTAACCACCACTCATTTGGTCCAAATATAAACTCAAATACAGCAAAAAAACTAAAACAATATCCATAAGACCACAATATTTTATGTAGATGCACGCATTTTGTGCACCAGACCTGAGGAAGGCAGTCTGGCCGTGACTCAAAGATGACCAGCAGAACTCCTATGGGGACAGTGATCTGCTCCAGCTCCAGGTTGTTTGCCACTCGAGTCCTGCGCAGAACCCTGCCAACGCTGTCCTGAGAGGACACTGCGATCTGACGCAGGCCAATGGACAGACTGTTCAGTTTAGATGATGACAAACTGAGTCGCTTCAACATGGCTGGAGACAGACGACCTGTAACATAACAGATTGAGATTCAGTGCACCAAAGACGGATCTGGTTTTGCACACGGTCTGGAGAGTAGCAGTAACTTCTTGCTACCTGTGCTGACAGCATTCTCCGTGTCCTTTTTGTTGGCAGATAAGATTTCATCTTTCCTCTCAGTAAGGAAATCAGCCAATGCGCAGATGATGTCACTTCTCTGTGGACAAACAGATTGATGTGCCAAAAATGAATGAAAATGACTTAGAATATCTCTTTATTTAATCTAATAATTCTACTTTTTCCGTAAAAATAAGCACAAATGATGCAAAAATAGTGGTTTAAAGGTTCAGCTAGCCTGCTCTGGTTCAAGGGAAGCAAGAGTCCTGCCAGCAGAACGAGCCATTTCTGTCTGCTGCTCGACCGTGGGACCTGTTAATGAAGAAAAGTGTCATCTGAGGTCAAACGAATCACATTAGAAAAAAAAACGAATCAGCAGAACATCATGTGGTAACTCACCAGCTGGCTTGACCTCTGAGAAAAAGGTTCCTACTTTCTTGCCCTCAACAATGTCAGTGATCACATGACCTGTGACTTTAGGGTGCGTACCGTTAGCAATGACCACAGACGTCCCACCTTGGAGAGCCCAAAGAGCAGCTTTAACCTGAAGTTTATCAAACACACAGACTGTCAGTTTCAATTACTGATCCTAACAAAAGCTATATAGTGTGTATGTATATAAAATATTCTTTCTCGAATGATACCTTAGCTTCCATTCCACCAATCCCGACCCTGGACTTTGTGCCATAGGTTATGGAATGCTGGTCCCCAGGGTAAAATGTGTCCAGGAGCTTGGCATCGTCTGACCCTGGTGGGCTGTCGTAAAGGCCTGGAAATGGCGATAAAAGGAAGTAAAATGGTTATTATTTGACAAATATTAAAAGCTTGCCATTATTTACCATGGAAAGGTTTAAACTGCATTTAACTGCATATTATTTTCCTTTAGTTATATTAAGTCATGTATACATTTATATTAATCAGATAAAAATATAATTTTTATAATATTTTAAGCAGACATAATAACTACAATTTTTCGAATTAGTATTATTGTGCGACTTATGATACAATGTTTTTTGCATTTTTTAAAAATAGAAATCTGTTACGTCTTTACTTCATTTTTCTTCATTTTTGTCAATTTAATACTTCCTTGTGAAATAAACATGTACATTTCTTTAAGAAAAAGACAAAGACATATCTTTAAAAGAAAACAAAAACATTCAAATGTGTGCACAATATAAATAATAATAATAATAATAATAATAATAATAATTCTGTACTAAATACAAAAACTGAAACTTATGGCAACAATGGAATTTAAGCCATTTGGAATTTATGTATTAATACACATTACTAAATACTCTAAATATATAGACAAGTAAATAGAGAATAGACACCCGATGAATTAAAACATACATCTAGCCAATAAAATATGATATGGTACTGATGTATTCCCTGATTAACATTCAAAGTAAAACCTCACCTTCTACATCAGAGAGCGCGATCAGAAGATCTGCCCTCATCTCCACGGCAAGCCGCGCTGCAAGACTATCATTATCCTTGATACTGATAACCTGCAGTAAGAAAAAGAGAAAAGAGTCTCAAAAGAGAATCATACTACAGAAAGCGGGCCTTGTCTTTTAAAACCCCAAAAAGCCAGACATCACAACTATATTTCACGCTGCCAGTAACATTTCTCCCAATAAACTACAGCATTAAAATGGGTGTGATGAACAACGACTCTGTCTAGTCTATGAAAAGGCAGAATTCCACATAAACCCACATTCGAAGCCACAGCGTGTGCATGACAGAGCAAGCGTAGATGAGCCCAGAGAGTAAGCGACAGTACTGTGAATGAGGTAATGTTAATTTCTTTCCAGTTTCTACAAGAATGGAAAAAACCCTTAGGCTGCAACAGTGCAGGAGAAAAAGATCAAGCCTCTGCATTGCTCCGACTCCCAGCATGCATCTGTAAAGGCCCCTCCCAGTATGCAGTTCCAAAAGGAAAGAGGATGGGTGGCAAGGCTACTGGGCAGACTCTCTCTCCCAATACCCACATTTACCCCCTGTAGGTCACTGTTGGGCTCTGGGGGAGGCACCACGGCGTCGTTGGTGTTGATGATAGGCACGATGTTCATACGCAGCAGCTCATGCAGAGTGCTGTTCAGGTTCCGTCTTTTCTGGTCATCGTGGAAGTCCAGATTTGTTACCAGGATCTAAACAAATAAACAAGTTAAATGAAAATATGAATAAGAGTGTATTTTGTAGCTTCACCGTGCATATGTTAGTGTCTGTATGTACCTGGGCAGTACAGGTGCTGTATTGAGTGAACATAGCCTCATACAGAGCCATAAGTCCACTTTGACCCGCAGCGGCACACGCTCTCGCCTCTAGAACTGGCAGCGACTGACAAAGGAAACACATCCAACTTCAGCTTCTTAACTTCTTTATATTAAAAGTATATTTTAGTCAGCTGAAACATGCTTGCTTGCAGCACAGGAACCAGTGTTTAGTTTCTTGAATGACAAGCAAACGTTATAAACAAACTGAAATTAGCTTCCGTTTACCATATTTCATGTACTCTATGTATATGTTTTGATCAACGCACATTTCTTTTGAAATTGTTAAAATTATACATTTTTCTGTATCATATTTGATATGCAAATTCTTAAAAGACTAATTTGATTTGAGAATTGAAAAAAATGCAGGTGTGCACAATCTAATACACGCCCTCTGTCATCCGATTGATTGTTTCGAAGCCTTTTAGCAAATAAAAAGCCATTTAGTATAATAAAAAAAAACGTTCAGATAGTGGTATATCTATTTATGCTGGGAAATCCTGTGATGCTAGAATAACTTTTATATTGTTAGTAATTTAAAGATAAACACTTGATGGACTTAAGCATGGTTTACATGATTATCTGTACTTTTCTTTCCTTTTTAGAAGAATCATGTTAAAATGATTAACAAGGTTTGAAATGACATGAGGGCGAGTAATTGATAAGATCAACAGAATTTTCAATTTTTGGTTTAACTATCCTTTTAATGCAATATTGTATATTTGTTGCAGTTTTATTTTTTTAAGCCAAATAGTGTTAATATGTCCCCACCATATCCTTGAGCTGATTCTGGCCTGAGTGCAGAGCTTGTCTGACACTCTGTGAGAGAAGAATTTCGTGCCTCAGCCTTTGTTTTCCAAATGCTACAGCGCCACTGGTCACGATCATCATCTCTCTGCCCTGATTCTGAAGCATGGCCACCTTAAACAATCAAAACACATAAATAAAGAATTATAATGTGCCATCAACTAAACATTAGAAACAAATTTAGTGCAATACTTTTTTTTTTTACAGCATCACAGTTTCTTAATACAACATATTATTTATGTGCAAATCAATACGCTTTTATCTTCTATATACCTGTTCTACAATTGAAGCGAGTCGGCCCAAAGCGAGGCCGCACTCGTCACCACGGGTTACGACAGCACTCCCCAACTTGACGACAATTCTCTTGGCCTGGCGCAGATCACTGCGGTGGGCAAATGACTTACCGTGCGCCCGTGCCAGCGGCACTGTAAAAAAAGGCACGTTACTCCACTGACGCGCAGCATGGGCTGTGAGAAATAGGGAGGAAGAGGGATCTGCATGGAGAGAGAGAGCCGGGAAAGCGCCCAGTGAGGAGCATGCCATGCAGGAAAGCCAATGAGTGATGGATGTATGGACTGTGTTAGCGTGCATTGATTATATCACCAATTAACATTAGGATAATGAGGAAAGGACAGATATGAGGGGAAATGATAAGAGACAAGCAGAGAAAACAGGAAGTATGTAGTGCATGTCCATAACGTAACAAATGGGCATAGTATGCTATGAATTTACAGTAAATAGCTTTGTGACAAATTGCTTCCATTATTCTCTTGTACCGTACTTTAAGCTTTCTAAATGGAAATGCAACTGTAAAAAAATTAACCCTATGCTATTCTCAACAATGGGAATAATTCAAATTAACTTTATGCAGGTGTATATGGCATTCTAGAAAAACAGATTTAATGAAAATATTTAGAAAATATCACTTATTATACAAGATGAATCAAAAAGAAATGTCAGTGCAGAACAAATAACATGATCTGTAAAAGCAAACAAATGAAGTGAACAGGAATCTGGGACAAGCCATTCACAAAGCTGTGAGCTTATAAATTTCAGCGCCCACCGAACCCCGCATCATTCTTTATGAAAGAAAATAACACAGTAAAAGGTGCCACATCAGCAAAGCCAGACAGCACAGCGCGCACACAAACGCTGACAAGACAGAACTCAAAGAAGAGCACTGGTCCAGTGAATGAGAGACAGACATGCTGTAAATTAAGAGCATCATGATCGGAAATAACTAATTTCATGATTTATTGATTTTGATAAATAAGGAACCAGGATTTACTGAACAAGTTCTATTGTGAGACTGGTTTTCAAAATCCATAAACATTTCTTTATAATACCCTACATATTTTACTTTATTTCACAAGGTACAGAAATACATAGATACTTACTTTTGCCTTGTGAAGCAGCTCTTTTGAATGTTTGCAGGGCATTTGGCCTCGCTAAAAGCTGAGAACAGGAGAACATCTTCTGGAGATACATGTTGACCTGATGTGTACAACTGAAACATAATCATATATTTATATCAAAACACAGTTGATCAGATCAATTCAGTTAGATCATAGTTTATTTAACTTAATGTAAACAAAAGCTTGATCTACACCCAATCTGACCTACATTCAATTCAACAAGTCAAGTGCATCACTGTGCTAAACAAAAAGAAAGAGAAAACAATTACTAGGGTTGGATGTTGGATTACATGAAAACATTTAATAATGAGTAGGGATTGTTTACATTGTATAAGAAATGCATGCTGTGCGTAATAATATTAAATAATATTGAATATTGGGTTCGAAAAAGCACCACTTAACACAGCACCACCACAACAAACAATAACGATTAAACAAATCAATATTAACAGACATTAAAGAAAAACAGTTATTTCCTCTGTAAACTTTCTTGAGACACACGTTGGCTGATGCAAGACGAAAGATTAAGTGGCCCGGCGTGACATTTCTAACGCAAAACAAATGTGTAAACAGGTATCGTGCAAATGTCATTTTACATACCTTATTCTACTAAACAAACGTGCTTTATTAAGCTCAAGTTCACTGCCTCCGCTGCTCTCCAATGCCACATCAACTCTCGGAAGCTGCTCTCATGGATTCGGCCATGTTGACGTTCGTCTACGTAGCTACGCAACGGGCGTACGCAAGGATTGTTTTATGACGATTAGCGTTCAGATTCACAAACATCATAAGTATGAAAGTCTAGGACCACCTACACAAAACTGTGGAGTTTTTGTTGTTTGTTGTTATTATTAATAACAAAACAATTACAAACGCCGTTTGGTGAGAATATTTATGTAGTTTTAGTTGTTGCTGTTTTTCTTTGTGGATATAGTTTTATAGTCCATTTGAATCTTAGCCTCCAACGCTAGAGGGCGGTGTGTAAACTTATCTGTGGGTCATCTGCATTCCAAGAAAAGAACAATGGACCATTCTCAATGCTGATATTTTGCATAGTTTCATTAGGTCTTTGGTGGGTTAGTCACCCATTTCTCCATAAACTCCATTGTAAAGACATGTCTTGTTCATTAAAACTGGTTATAAGGCCTAATTATTTCCTGACACTGTAGGCCATCTCTGTTTTGTAATTACCATCTCTTAAACTTTAATTATATATAATATATATTATATCATAATATTTAATTAATATTCATTTTGTAGACTTTCATACTTATGCTGTGGTCAAGCTTCAGCACATAAACTGTGGCCTATTAATGTTAACAGCAAGAAAATGAAGTTCTGCTATATTGACAATAAATAAGTCTGACTTGATTTCCATTTTTGATAACTGTGTGTTGGAAACACATGACAATGTTATAATAATGATACGAACATAAAAAAGTGGGTCAACAGCATTGACCCATACAGCCTAATATATTCCTGATGTCTCATGACTCTGCAAACAATTTAAAAGAGCACGTCATCAACAAGGACACCTTAAACAACACAACCCAGATGTTTAGACAGGTTTTATTCATTTTCCACATTCCACAGTCTCTTAGTTAAAAGCTCTGAATCCATGACTAAATCAAAGACAAGTCCCAGAGTGTTTCTTGGCATCGATGGTAAGAAGCACCTGGCACGTCTCATGTGTTTATCTGTTTAGACAAAACGATTTATCTTCTGCTATGGAGACCTGCTCTTACAGACAAGAAATATCACTGTCATTTTTTCATTCATATAATGCAGTTTATAATATAAAAGTGAATTAACAAGAGTGGGGAACAACTCTTTAACCAGCATTAGAATACACCACTCACAACACAACGTTCTTCATCTTTAAAAATTGACAGCTGTGCTGTGTTTTCTAATTTCATACAGTATGTGCTGACAAATCCAATTATTGCACAAGAATATGAAAAGTTATAGCAAGTAAGAATGTGAAGCAACAGGATAATCTGCATTTTTTCTCATTCTGACACAAAAAAAAATGCTAGTGTTATTTTTTCCATATTTTTTGGAAGAGACAGCAGAATGCTTTGAATGTTGCATTATGAAGCTGATCTGCAGCATTTGTGATGAGCTCAAGATGTATTTTTAACATCAGTACAACTGACTTGCACTACTTATTGTTCAAGATGTGTGCTACAAACCTCCTTTTTAATGTGCAGCAGAAAACCTTCTTGGAGGGAAAGTTTCCCCAAGAGGGAAACAGATGGTTGACATCATTGCCAGACAGCTATTATAGTGAGACCGCTGGCATTGAATCACCACCTGCAAAGTTTACAAAGTTGAAAGTTTACTTTTTCAAGAAGGGTTGGTGCCATTAGAATCGTTGGGGTTCATTTAATACTTTGTCAGTTACGCTTCAATCCACGGCATGATTTGATACAGAGATCTGTGCAGCAAAGTTAGGTTACACTTTTGACCTCAAGCCAAAACAACACCTATTGCTAACAGTCATTTATATGGTGTCTTAGAAACAATCAGTAGCCTCTTATGAGAAACTCCTTTCAAAACAATAGGCATGAGACAATCATTGAAACCCACATGGTAGTTTTATGGGAAGGTCACAGACAAAATAACACAAAGGTTTGTGTGGTTAACCATAACACTGAAAGAATCATATCCTGAGAACATAAGTGATTAATCTGCTCTCATTATCAAAGGTTTCCTAACACGTGTTATTTTTGCTCTAGTTAGATATTTTGCACCAATTACATTGTTTCATTACCAGAAAAAAAAAAAAGAAGAAAAAAAAATCACATGGAAACAAGATGAGGCCCTTCATTACGTTGTAACCATGCAAATACGATGATATAAACATGCACCAGGAAACAGCTTTCTGAAGGTTTAATTGAAAGAGTATGCTGTTTAGTTCTGTTTCGGGGGGCCCCAGGAAGTCATGTAGACGATGCATTTTCTTGTTAAAAAAAAAAAAGTGCTATAGGGACCACATTTTCAAAAAAGTTATGTATTATGCATTTGGTATCACAGAGATCCCTTGTGTGTTCTAAATTTAAAAGGGCAACAAGTTTCCACTCAGACTGACCATGTTCCAACACATTTCCACTGTTGTATAATTGCCTCAAAGGCCTTTATTGTTCAAAACACATTTGAAATATCTCTCACCAACCTTAAATAAAAGCCCAAAACAGCATATTGTAACTATGTGTGCCTTTAATCGTGAGCTTAATCTTTTGTAGGAAGCATTACTCACAAAATCCGTCAAAGATGAGAATTAAGAATATCAGCCCATTTAAAGGAACAGTTGACCAAAATGAGTTTACTCATCTTCATATTTTCAACCCATGTGACTTTCTTTATTCTGCAAAAAGCAGAAGAACAATGTCATTCAATTTATGGAAAAAGATGGACTGAAAAAGCACAGTGACAGAATTTTTATTTTAGATGAACTATCTCTTTAAACTAGCAACAGCTGATCTCAGGGAATCTGTGCACTGATCTTTTAAAGGAGTCATACAAAGCCAATTTTTCACTAGCTTATATGATTCTTTAGGGTCTAAATGGAACGTTTGTACTATAGTTTGTTTTAAAATTTCTCAAAGATAGTGTAAAAAAAAAGTTCATTTTACCCAGTCATAAACTATGGAAGCTAGAGCTGCCACCCAGGTAAAAAACGTTTGTACAATATAATATCACGTTCGTACAATATAATATCACGTTCGTACAACATAATATCACGTTCGTACAATATAATACCACGTTCGTTCATACGATATAATATCACGTTCGTACAATATAATTATCACGTTCGTACAATATAATATCGGCCATTGGCCGCTGCATGTGTACTTGTTTAACCAATAGGCGAAGCGCCGCCTACAGCGAGCCAATGGCCGCCGGTCATGCTTATTTGCATTAGG
>JAUCMU010000021.1:10164626-10181655 GCA_032275025.1 Enteromius treurensis | reverse complement strand
CCCCCCCCCCCCCCCCCCCCCCCCCCCCCCCCCCCCCCCCCCCCCCCCCCCCCCCCCCCCCCCCCCCCCCCCACGGCGGGTGTGTCTGTGTGTGTGGTGAGCGAAGTGGAGTTCATTGTAACTGGTTGGCACCTATCGATTGGAAGGGCTGTCTCCACCCCAGCACAAGCCTCAAACAGGAGACCTGTGCTTAGCTAAGCAAAAACTTCTGACAGTGCCGTCAATACCCTCCCGACACCTTCCGCTGGAGAACGCCGTGAAGAGAAGTCATGAGGTCTGCACTCCATATGCTTAACTCAAAATTGAGCTTGGCACACACTGTAGCGGGACCTGACATCTAATGAGGCAGACTGGCTTGGATAAACACAGGCCATGGGAGAGAGAGTTTAATTGAAAAATCTTGGGTGAGAACTATCAAAGCGCTCTGGTGGAGATTATTCACATTCACCAAGGACACACTAAAGGCAAAGTTAAAAGGAGACCACTGCAGTATTCGATAGTTTGCTCTCTTCAAGGAGAACAGTATAGGGTAATATGCCCGCAAGGGCACGTTATGTCTTTTATTGGGATTCTGCTTTGTCTGTCTTTGGTCATTCAATTACTGCAGTATATTTAGGCAAAATAGCTTTAACTCTAGTACAACACATCAAATTTCCCAAATAGGAAATATTTCTTTGATATCTTGTTCTTTCCTCTAAAGAGCAATTTGACTGAAAAAAGTTCAAATGGAGTTGGAACGTCTCAGATTTTCCTTTTCAGAAAAAGACATCCTTGTAATCTCACATTTTTATTCGAATTCACAAAGAAATTTTAGATAGTTAAAACAGTTGGAAATGTTGACATGAACTGATATTGCACCAATATCCGAGATCCCTCCTATATATATTTCTGTGAAACAGGAAGCCAGAGCTGGATAATTTCATGCTCATAATCACCCTGGGGTGCTCAAATTGTGACTATGAATGGGAATATACTTTAGAGATATTTTACTTATAAAAATATCTAGGGGTGCCAATAATTGTGGTCAACAAGTATTGGAGAAAAACATTTATTTCACAATGAGGATTTTCTCCCCATTTCAGTTGTTTTAATTCAATGATAGGTTCGGATTTTGTACATTTTTGAACAAAAAATCAAAAGGATAAACAATGCAGATTTATTTTCACAGCCAGTAGATGGATGTCTAGGGGAACTCAAGGAGGTCTCTTATAGTTTTAATGCACTCAACTTACTGAAATTTGCCCAGGTCAAGTATAACAAGGTGAGCACAGCTGCAGGGCCTTGTTAACATAACCTCGGCTCAGTTTCAGCACCACTGTTACAGGATGGCATCAAATTCACTTTCAAACAGCAGAGTAAATACCTCTTTTAACAGCACTGAGCAGGCATCCTGTTAACAGACTGTACAGCTGCTCAGGGTTTTAACACACCTATATAGCCACACAAAATGATCTAAGTAAACAACTCTGAGAGGTCAAGGAGATGTGTTTGGGTTGCATTTGCTATTGGCTGAAGAATGAACACAATACAATTAAAACATTTACAGAATAACCAAAATCTCCAGTTTATTCTGTTTTGTTAAAGTGCGACTCAAGACTTACAATGAATGCACAACGTTCAGTATCTTTAGGCATGTGCAGTAAAATTAAAATGTAAAAATGAAAACTACAAATGAATGACAAAATAAAAAATAAATTAATTTCCTTCAGCAATACACCCAGTCCCTCATAAGAACGTACTGATGCACTGATGTGACTCAGTCTACAATATAACAGTAATGGCACTCAATGCACAACAGCACCTTTAGGTGGTGGACAATGCCTACTGCAACTGCAGAAGAGACAACATGAATAAAGCCGTAAACGTACAGAAATGAAATATACAGATTTCTGATTTTCTGATGCCTCTACTGAAAATATACATATTTTAAAATCCCTTTATTAGTGAATTACAGAATGTGACACTAGGAATGTCATCAGGGACCTGCCCCTGTCTATTCTGAAAATCGAAAGAAACAAAAAATGGCGTAAAGTAAAATAAAGGCTGGAATAAAAAAAGTCTGTGCACATCATACACTACACAATTGTCTGTGAAGTCTGTCATCTCTGACTGCCTGAAATCAGTAGACTTGTGAAAAAAAAAAGTAATGCAGTGTTTTCCAGCCTTATGCAATATTTACAAATTTAGTAACCTGACAATGATTTCCATTAATACACCAGCATAACTGTTATACAGGATATGGATCCCTTTATGTCACCCAACAAGAACAGCATATGAAGTGTGCAATTCTAGTCTATGACCACTTACCAATTAACTATTTATATCCAGAGTCATGAATGGATTTATCATTTACACACACACACAACACCCTGTTAACAAAATGTTTTTCCGTTCAGCAGCAGCATGAACCATGATGTCCTATGATATTATGTATTCCACAAATTCATACAATCCTTTTCCAAAATAAATTACCTTCAGCCTGTGTTTCAAGTATTCACGTCTATGGAAGGTTTAAGTTAACTTGACAGCAGAGTACACTAACAAATAACAATAAATTAATGCTCTTAGCGAAGATGTTTCAGAAACTTTAACGTGTCAGGTTTCTGGACACGGAATTTTAGGATGCATCATCGGTCCATTGGTCCATTGGAGGTAGTGGTAGGTGAGGCTATGTCATCCGGACACATATCAGTTTTATCCTCCCTAATTGAAGCTGCCTGGTCAGACACAGAGGCGAATGAGAGGTGATCATGATCCACGATGTTAAGCTGGTCCTCTGTTTTTTGTTTCCTCAGGTAGAACATCTTCCTGAGTTTCTTCAGCTGCTGAAGTTCACAGAAGGTTTCCAGAACCACCAGCATCGCGATCAAGCCCAATATCAGGTAGACTGTATAGATGAAAGACAGATAAGGTTAAAGAGGGACAGAGAGCGACCCTTAAAAGGTTTGCAGTAATACTACATGGGGTGTTGTTCACTTAATTTGTTTATAATAAGTAAAAAAAAGGTCAAAAAATATACATTTAAAATAAAAGCTGTTCTTTAGCACTTATCAAAGATTCCTGCACTTACATGTTATGCCCAATTTATAGAGTTCTCTGAACCTCTGATGGTAGCCCTCTCCTGGCACATAGTCGCCCAAGCCAATAGTACTAAGAGAAATGAAGCAGAAATAGAAGGACTCCAGGAAATTCCACTCCTCTTCCAGTACTGAAAAGATGATGGCAGGAATGAGGAAGAAGCAGGAGATGGTTATAATGGCCAGCAGGGAGGCGTGCAGAGCGGCCAGCAGAGGTTTGGACATGCCCCAGCGCCGGTGCAGGTAATTCACAGGCCTGCGGGTACTGAACTCCATGATCCTCTGGACCACTGCAGTCAGGAACAGCAGGGTGAACGGGATTCCTACCACTGAGTAAATGATGCAGAAGGCCTTACCACCGTCTGAGAGAGGAACGGTGTGGCCATATCCTGAAAAAAAACAAACAAACAAACACATGAAGCTCTTTGAAGAGATCTTTTCATTGCACATGTAGTTTTTTCCTGTGAGTCAGAAAAAGTATTTGACTGAACTTTATTAAAATTGTTATTTATACTGTTTAAAATAAGGAGTAAGAGAGAGACACAGGTTGGGAGACATTGTGTTCCTGTAAACTCTTTAATAAAAACACTGCTTTGCATTGTAATTGTATTTATGATCAGTAACACATTGAATAACTCCATTAATATTTGTTTCATTTAATTCATCTTCGAAAAATCACTAAATATGCACTTAGTCACGGGAGTGGCATATTTTATGTTTTATATTTGAGATGAGGTCATTGGGCTGGTTTTGCAGACCTGGCAATCCTCATCTCATCCGGCATTTTTTTTTCTTCAAACGAGCGAGTTAATTTTGTTTTAAACGCCATCCTAATCACATAATGAAAGGTTCCCAGGAATGTCAGCGGTGTTACCTGCTGTAGTACTTAAATCCTGCTGGATTAAGTTACATAATCTTTGGAAAAAGTCCACAGTATCCTTCAGACATCCTTCAAATCGCTCACTGCAATAAATTACAAAACCACTAGTGCTCCTAAGGGGCTGTAAATATGTGAGCAAGCACTTATTTGAGACTCTTATTTATTAAGAGTCTCTTAATAAATACAATAACATCTCTAAGAGATGATGATCATCATTAATACAGAAATATTCAAAAGTGGCCCAATTTCAACTATTTTTTTTAATCTATATTATTATATAGTGTATTTGATATCATATTTTTTGCTGACATAATGTTTTTGCTTATGTAATACATCCTGAGCACTGGCTGATATGTTGATGTCACGGTTATTAATAGAATAGTTATTAACAGTTAGAGTTATTAACAGCAACAGCCAGCTGAATGACATTGCTGCTCATTTGAAACAATGGACCCCATTAAGCAAACTATGTAGAATAATAGGCATAATAGAATAATTAAAGACTTTCTGTGTTTTTTATTTAATGTGATTGCACATTGCTGATTATTTCTTTGTATAAAGCCTGTTCAATGAGCAAAAAAAAATACTAATTGTCCTTATAAGGATATGCAACATATATTGTGTTTGTATTTTTACCTTTTTGCCTTTATTCATAATATGTATTATATATTTGTCCAAGATCTTGATATATTGTAAGGCGCATAAAGCTTTGTTGACTTTTGACTCATGAAGGGAGGAGAGAGAGAGACTGCTCCAACCCATTAAAAACATTAGGCGGGTTTCTTTTCTTGAGTAACATCCTTGCTTTAACGCATATTTTGTCTATATAAAATATTATTGTAAATGTTTGGCTTTTTAAAAACGACACATCAAAGCTTTTCAGCCTTCACATGCGCCAGCTAATGCTTTTATCACAGATCTCAGAGAGGACAGGTCGACCCTAGACACCACACCGGTGTTTTCTACCATTGCGGCCGCTCTTGGGTAAATGATTGTAAAGAAGCACCTAATGTTACCGCACCCCAGACAGTAAATTATATAATGTAAATCAGCCACCAGGTTAGAATACAAAAACAATCCTATTATGGCTATTTAATACTGTAAAGAGAAAGTCTGTTCTCACCTGTCGTGGACAGCACAGTGCTGGCGAAGAAAAGGGCTGATGTAAAATCCCAGTTCCAGTTAGTAGTAGAATTATTGAGAACCGACACACCGTAATTACTCGCCTCTAAAGCTCTGGTGAGAAACTCCTCCAGTCTTTCTTCGGACAGGCATTCGTTGTCATTTAGAAACTGCTGCTTCACGGTCCGAAGCTCTTCTCGAAGCAGCTCTTCATAAGGCAGCTCCACCGCGGAAAAAACTAAAGCCCCGAATATCAGATATAACACATACGCCAACACCAAGACCAAGAAATACCACGTAGACCTGTAACCTTCTATGACACGCACACACGAACTTCCAGACAGACACTGAAGCATTGTCTCCGCGGGAGAATTAACACAGGTAGTTGTATGACTGAAATACACTTGTTTATTTTCAAATAAAAGGGAGCAAACACTCTTACAGCTGTCTTTTGATTTTAATTTCCTGTTTTTCCCCTGCCGGTATTGCGGAGCTGATGTGACGGATGATCAGGAGAAACGTTTACTAATCGTACTATGGCGAAGCGATTTTATTAATATTCATGAGTCCTCCATTCGCCTGTGAAGGTTAACAACGCAACGTCAGCACTGCCTAATTAATATTCATAAAGCAAGCCATCGCCATTGGATGGTTACAACCGACGTCAGCGTTATCTGATTAATATTCATGAGAATTGCCTTCGCCGTAGTAGGATTCATATTTTTGCGTCAGGCCAATGACGTCTTGTTCCTCCACGCCTCACCTTACGCAGGTCAGCTCTATTCATTGCATTTATCACGGTAGGGCGCACCTAGTAAGGTAAACCTGAGTAATTTGCGTTTAGAAGATGCAACTGTTTCGATGAGAGGATACTCTTAGGCTAAGGGAAAGTGACCCAGTGGGGTCAGCAACTGCTTCAAAGACATACATATTCGGTTACCTGGTAGAACAGGTTTGATTAGGTGGTGATAGGACGGTCTTATGGGTTGACAAAAGATGTGAAAATTGACCTCAAACAAAAGTGTTGTTGGAGCTTCCTGTCTGTATCAAAAAGCTTTCACGTTATGTATAACCAAAACTCTTGGTTTCAGTCTATTATCTAATCAGTAAATGTAAATGAAGCTGGAATAGCCTATTTAAAAGTTATCATAAAGGTGGCCCAACTATATTTCAAACCTAATTGAAGCCATTAGCTGTTAACAAACAAAATGTCATAACATTTAACACATCAGTTTGACTGACCTATTCATTTATTAATTTTATTCAATATTAATTCAGACGGTTTTTGCTATCTGACATATTCGATACAAGACTACTGTAAATCATGCATTTTTGAATCGAACTGATCTTGACCTTGCCAAGAAGAGCTAGGATGGATGTCAAGATATTCAAAAGAATAAAGATGCAATTTATTTGTTGCTCACAAAAAACTATTGTATGACTTCAGGGCACACAGAATTTAGCGCATCAGCCGCATAAATCAATTTTATTTGAATTTTATGATGCATGTTGGAGTTCAACAGCCCCTGTAATTATTCACTTCAAAAATTCACCTTGCGTGTTCCACAAAGGAATAAAACTCATCCAAGTTTGGAATAACATGATGGCAGAATTTTCATTTATTTGGTGAACTACCCCTTTAAATCATCACATTGTTTCTATTTTGACAATTGCTTCATTTTAAAAGCATCACTCCACCCTCCACAGGCATTACACCGCAGATATTTATCTCAGTACACAGGTCTGTGCACATTCTTTAGCTAAAGCTGCAGACTGCTTACGTGGATAGTATCATACTTGTGTGTCATAACATCTCATTTCTTTTTAAACTTGTACTGTATTTCAATGTTTTACAATCACAAACTCTCTCAACAATGCTCTTGTCCTCATTTTGCCTTAATGGTAGATTTCGCAAGTGGATGAACAGCTTGATGTCACAACTGCACTTTCTGTGCCACTTGCCACAGTTCTGCAGCATCATTGGATGACTGTGTGCTTTATTTTTGGTATTAAACAGAAGCCAAACTCTGAGAGCTTCCTTTTAATATTCTGTTCTGCTCCTTTGGGTTATTTCTGGATGATCGAGTGAAATGTGAGACCTCTGGCCAGACCTGAGCCACAGTGTAGTCAAGGTCGTTGCGACACAGAGGCACAAGGCCGTGATACAGAGCCAGTGTTATTGTTATTCTGCTAATGGCATGTTAATGCTAATCTGCGATGACAGTTATTTACATAAATGTCACCTACAGTAAAACAGAAGGTTATGTTATCATAGTGGAAAATCGCCAGATATTCGCCTATAATCTAATGATTGACAAGTGAAATAAAAAGTAAACCTGGAATAAATAAATGAATGAAAACATGTATATTTACAAAAAGTTTAACTACTTACAAGTTTTGAATATGCTATCTGTGCAAGCTCCTTTTTAGGACCACTAGAGGGACCTGTGACTCCAAAAAACGGGGAAAATAACTTTAAGATGTTTGTAGAGGTGTGGTGTTTCAAAGGTCAGATGCAAACTCTGGAAACGTGTATAAAACCTGGTCTGGTTATTCTCCAGAGCATGTTTTTGAAAGCAAACTCATTTGATCACCTGAACACTTACATTTGCATTCCTTAACTGTGTGTGGAACCACAAAATAGAAGTTTACCCTGCCACATCTGTAGAGTTATAGTCCTTTAAAGTGCGTCTAGAACACTGTCAATGTTACACCTGGGTATAATTGATTGTTCCTGTTTCACGGCCGCAAACCTTTGATGTTTCTCTGTCTACTGTACTTCTCCGCCTACTGCGGTGAGACTTACATTTTAAAAGCTTGCGATTTCCATGTTTAGCCACTTTAAATAGAGAGGAAGTTGTTTATGTTTTAAATGGTTGGGTTGTGCGGTACCATTAGGTTATCACCTACCACTTAAAGCCATTTCCACATGCTTATTCCATTATTCAAATAAGGAATGCTATTTCCATTACTCACTTGTGCCTTGATAGAATTTTTCAGATCTCGTAAAGACTATTTCCTATGTCAAAGGGAGGACGTAGAATAAAGATTAATCTGTGGCTTTGTCGACACCATTGATCTACACCTGTGCGCATAAAGGAACGGCAGAGAAGCATAAATGCTTCAAAGCATTCCAACTTTGTTTTAGTGCTTCACAGAAGGACTTTTTCTTCCAGTTACTGGCTCAAAGGAAAGACAGATGAAATGTCAGCACGCACATAGGGATTATATGTCCTGTTTGTTAAAAACAAGAACTTCCCAAAATCCAACATGAGGTTACTTCATAAATCAGTGGAGATCGTGTTGTAAGTCTCCAGCTAACCTTGTCTTTAGTCTATCATTTGTCTGCTTATATTATTCGCTGTAACCATGGCATAGCCTCTCAGACAGGAAGAGAACACGTGCAGAGCTACCCAGCCAGAGTCAACATTTTATCTCAATGGTTGGCATTTGTGTCTGGGTTGTTTTTGACCATCCCCGGGCTGTTGACCAGTTCCCAGGATTATGTTGCAATAGTGCTGAAATTGAGATTAGGACATATCTGACATCTGGCCTGGGTTTTTCATCCTTTTGTGACGCACAAGCGCCCTGACGCCATGTGCCCGCCAGGCAGCCGCTTGTTAGTTGGGTTGCGTGCTTTGGCAGGAGCTGCCACTCAGCGTGTGCGTTCTCAGCTGTACTTTTTTGGGGGCACGTCATTAATTGGGGCCACATGCGGTGTATATGCATATGTTTCAGGTTGAGTGCAGGAGAAGCCTCTTGGCCCGAAAAGTTCTGCGGTTCACTTTGGACATGTAGCCTGTAGTCCGGACTTAGTAAAAGACATCCCTGCCGACATCTGGAAAAGCCATCCTTGCCGGCGGGTCCACCCCACAGGGGCTTTTACGCTGGGTCTTGTCCATGAAGAGCTGTGGTAAGCACACTGCATTCTGTAGACTCCTCTGAGAATAGTGTGCATTACCTCCCCTGATTTATATTGTATTTTCTAAGGCCACTGCCAGAAAACTCAATGGCATTCTTGTACTGTATGCACTTTTCTCTGTAGATAATGCTAGAAAGAACAACTAAAAATGAGAAAGTATTAGTTTCACTACTTTAACCCTCATTATCCGTTTGTGTCTAAGACCCCTAATCACTGAATTCACTGAAAAGAATCCGTTCGTAAGAATCATTTGCTTGTGGATCACAGGTTGCACTCTTTGTTACTGTGTGCGTCCTGTGATGCGATGTGATCGTTTTATTGCCAATATTCACAATACCTGTGCCTTTTAATTACACACTCCGTTTGAATGGCAAACTTTGGTAACAATGACTTGTATCGTAGCTGTAGATTCAATGAAGTAGATTTAGTAGCACATGAGGGTTGCCACTGAAGCAAAAACAGTGCACAGTATAAAAGATTGAGTTCAACATGTTATTAATATTGAGATTAAAATTTGTTTAAATGAATATTTTATGTTGCCCTTAAGGGGACAAGGGGTGAACAAAAGACATGAAAAGGAAAATTATATTTCAATGCTTTTGTATTCTCTTGCAAAATCATTGCATTTACCAAGGAAATTCTCTTAATAGTAAACATCCTATTATTGATTTTAGTTTTCATCCCTTGTCATTTTTTTTGAACCATTTCATTGGCCCTTTATGGGCTTTCGTAGCAATTCATCTAAAAACTGATATTTTTATCCAGTCCTGTCTATAATACCTGACTACTGCCTTTTAAATACATCAAAGAAACATATTTTAAAAGATGAAAGAGAAAGAAATAAGAGGCTGGAGAATTTCACTCTTTTAAACAGCAGCACCCCACAGAGACTTGCCCATGAAGTTAATAACTCTTAACACTTCGAGAACCTGCTTTATGTAAAGCTTTCCTAATTTAATCTGCCACCTTCCTTCATGACCTCAACACTACCATTTTTGTGGTGTTTTGAGTGCAGAGCTAATCGGCTTCGCCTCTCACACAGATGACTTGCTGGGTACACAGAAATGTGAAAGTGGCTTGTGTTTGAAATGTGCTGAACTTCCTCCATGAGCTCATCTCATGGCCAGCATGTGGCAATGTTAATATCCTCTTGATCTACCCTGAATCATACATCATCAATTTGCCATGCCTCTGTGCGACAACTGAAAAGATGCATCTGTAATTTGCTCTGAAATGAATACTCAATCTTGCGGTCCCTCAATTTTCAAAACATTGAAACTGGCACACTTGCAGCGTTAATTCGTCTTTCTTTGCCTGCCAATGGTGAAGTCAGACTGGTGTCTTTCATTAAGTTGTTTGCACTCACATCAAACGCATTTAAAATAAGCGTGTTACCTTTGCAGATGACTTACAACTTTATGCGAATGAATGAAACAGACTGGGGTTTTCCATATGTTTTTTAATGAGCTGAGGAACAAGCTGTTTTAAATCGTAATCAAACTCCCTTGGTTCTTAAAAAAACAAAGGAGAACAGCATTTATTTTGACACTGAATCTTGATAAAGGTGTTGTTTAAATGTAAACATGAGAAAGCAATTTTACTGACCTTTGGATTAAAGTAAAACAACAATTTTGAACTCATTCCGCCTTTCTGTTTTTTTTTATTTTTTTATCTTGCACAAAAAAATAGTCTGCCTGTCAGTAAATTATGATTAATGAAGGTAATTAATGAGGGCCAGTCCTTTGTTTCTCTACTTTTTGTGAAGATGTTTAGATAACATGAATTAGTTTAGACATTTCTGGGTCAAGAGATTTGTTTAACTGGCAAAACTGTTGCGGTATGTGCAAACCTTTGCTTGAAATAACTTTAGACTCCATAGCACAAGTTTGCAGATGAGTAAGCCAATGTAATTAAGCATGTAATGGCCACAGAGTGTAATTAGTGAGAGCTCAACCATTGTTGTGACAATTCAGTTCCTCTCGCTCTACGGGTATCTGTGAAACAAGCTGTTGTTTTTGGCCACAGCATTAGTATCTGTTAGATGAACTGATAGCAGGGCATGTGTGAAAGACATTTAGTCTGCTAATATCTGCCAACTTATTTAAGACAACTGATTTGTTTTTGAATAAATGTTCAACTTAGGTGAGTTTATGGGATAGTTAGAATGTCTCAGTGTTTCTTGGTTAGCACTGAAAGTGAATGGGGTCCAAAACACCAATGGACCCCAGTAAATAAACAAATGTATTTGATACCTTGAGTCGTGGATTGCTTGGATGACTTAATTATAAGCCGTTCAACCTTTAATTCTGATAGCACCCATTCACTGCAGCGATTTCATTAATAAGAAACTAATGTAATGCTACATTTCTCTAAATCTTAACATCTTGGATGATGTGGGTGTAAATAAATTTACAACAAATTTTGGGTGAACTATTCCTTTAAGAAATTTAAGAGTCTCTGTTGTGTTCTTTCGAGGAAAACTTGTTAACATGCTTACACTGTGCGTTAATTAGTTTGCTCATGATCCAAATATTGAGGTCACTAAAAAACAACTGGGCAGCCCTCATTACATCACTTTATTGTCTTTTTATGTAATTACAGAATCTTTTATGTGGTCACTGCAGATGTTGTAGTAGTTCATAAACTTTAAACTTTGCCCCCAATTTCCATAAAAGATTTTTTACTGCATCACGGGTCCATCTTGCCCCATATGGCAGGCTTGTGTTTCGAAAAAGAAGAAGTATAAAAACATGAAAAATGTTTCTTATACATCTTCTTGGCCTCTGCACATTTCTTCCAAAACAGTATGAAAGTGATATTTTAAGAGATGATTATAATCAATGAGCTTTGCAGGTAGTCATTTTGGGTTTTGAGAGGAAATGCATTGCTCAGATGGCTGCATATTGATGTTCAAAAACAGCACTGGACCGTTCTGCTCAGCGTGACCCATTAGTCTTCCACACTTTACCCCTGCTGGAACTAGAATGACAACAGCAGACAGAATCATTTCAAAAACACACTCATAAGATAAAAGAGTTCCCATCGCTCTTTCTGCATACATTTGATCTACAACAATATTTCTAGGCTAGTTTCCCAGTTTTGTTGGACTATGTGGATTATTGGAAATGGTTTTGCTTGAGTAGTTTGGCTTTGCGCTCACTTGTACAGTCACACGGATACACAGGAGAATAAAGGTATAAGTGTCAAACTTTCCATTTCTATTACTGAACATCTGAAGCATCTCTTCACAAACAATATCAAATTCAGAAGCCTCAGGGTACTGGCTTGCTTTTCCATTAGTCCTCCAAAAATGGACCATTAAGATGTGTGTTTGATATGTTAAGCAGCAGAACTGTTTTTAACTTTGATAATAAGAAGAAAAGTTTCATGATGACACTAAAGACTGGAGTAATTCTGTAAATTCAGTTTTGCCATAACAGGAATAAATTACATTTTAAAACATATATATATATATATATATATATATATATATATATAAATTATTATTTTTTAAAAATTATATTATATATATATAAATTTATATTTTATATTATATTTATTTATATTATAAATTATATTTATATTTTTTGATATTATATTATATTCCACAACATTAATGTTTTTAGTTTATCAAATAAATAGAGCATAATCAATTTCTTTCAAAAACATAAAAAAAAAAAAAAAAAAATCTTAATCACACAAACACTAAAAGCAGTAGGAAGTACACCAATTGTTTATTATTGTTTATTTAAATATGTATATAATTATATGCAAAGATTTAAGTAAAATAAATGGAGTTTTCCTGTGTGCTATTTGTGTCTAGAACTATTTCTGGCCTGTCCTATTCATAAATTTCAGATACTGTTTTTGTTGCACTTTATTCCTATATTTCTGCCACTACAGTTCTGTTTCATAATGATGAATATGGCAATAAAGAGTAAGATGCAGTAATGTCCTAAAATTTATTTATATGAACAATAAAGGCAAGATGCCTTAAATTAAAATAATCCCTCATCCTAAAATGTTGTCAGATTTATGGCTTTTGTTAGCTTCACTGCAGAAAATCTCCAATTCAAAAGTCCTGAGAACACCTTATACCGAACTGAATTGGCTTTGACTGAATCAGATCATTTTCTGTTCTTTTTCATATCTCCTTCTGTGTTTTATGTCTTATTTTTGAAAAAAGAGAAAGAAAGAAGAACAGAGAATCCGTTAATATGAGGTACATGGTCCTTGACACAGCGTTGTTGTTTAAAACAGTAAAGAACATTGCGGTCCTGCAGTATCTCAAGTGTTTTATTTTATAACCATGTTTTATGCTTAGTTTTTAGCAATGCTTTCCAGAAAAAGAGACTTAACAGCATTCTTCGAAGCTTCCTCTGAGATCTGTCTCTTCCTTTCTCACTGTTTTGTACCTGTCCCTGGAACAAGAACTGCATCTGATGTCTCAGGAGACACAGTGCTCCGCTTCCTCCACGTGAAAATTACGGCAGAAGCATTAGGTTCATAATGCTGTCTGTGTGATTGGGTTTGCAGTGTACCGTGAGCACAGCTGGATCTGTTTATAGGCCCACTAAATAACGGTAACACGACATCCAAGCTTTAGAGAACGTCATTCATGTGCATCAAGTACTAAGATGAAATATTTCATGATGTTCTCCAGTTGTCTAAAAATTCTTCGCTTTCAAAAACCACAGATTCCCCACATGAAAGATAACAGGACCGGCTTCAGATACCTCACATGCACGTCTCCGTGTCTGTTTGCAAAAAAAAAAAATCTGTTTTTCCACTGCTATGTGGCCCGATCATTAGATTTAACACAGCACTTCTCCTTAATTATGCCCTAATTGCACAGTTGTGTCAGCTGCATACACACAAAAACACGTTCGCGTATCTTTACCACATCAGCCTGCAAAATGCTCCGCAGCATCTGAAAGCAGTGAAATGTGGGCACTCTTTCAGAGACATGTATTACTGGAGGACAGCATGCCGCCCTAATTCTACCAAGCACTGTTTTCCTCTAAATGCTCCAAAGAGAGCCCAGAGGATCAGCAGATGGAGGACAGAAAAACACTACCAAAATTGGACATGGTTAGCTCATTCGGAATGGTTTACAGGAGACCATGCCTCCACTTGCATTAATGAATTAAAGCACAAATTTAAATTAGGTTTACATTGAATTAAGAATAGATTCATTAAAGATGCACTAATGTTGTACTGGCAACCTACTGTAGCATGGATCACTTAGAAAAAGTAGTTTTTGGTTCCCATTGCAGAAATCTGCTAAACTGCAAGTAAAAGTCAACATATTGTGCTCATGAGATGACCCAGACTCAAAATAAATATTTAGGTCTACATTTAAGAACATTTAAGAACTAGTAAACTCAATGTGTTTTAAATGAATAATCAGGATTTATATATTTATCATCAAACAATTAATCCACATTGTTTAATCTCTCTCTTTTTTTAAAATGCATGTTAAATAATAGTTAGCCACATTTCGACCATGTGACCTTGTGAGTAAACATTTTTACAATGAACAGATTTATGCTGATCATAAGCAATTTGAATAGATGCAAAATATGAAATAAAATCAAATAGATACAAATAGTTAAGCTATGCTATGATTTTTTTTTTGTGTGCAGAAATCTTTAAATGTATGTATTAGTGACATATGTATCACATTAAATTGATCCGTTTCCATTTTAAAATGAATGGGAATTTGATACACTCTCAGAAATAAAGGTACAAAAACTGTCACTGGGGGGTGTGCATTTTCAAAAGGTGCATGTTCATACCTAAAAGGTCCATTTTGGTCCCTAAAAAGTACATAACGTGTACATATTAGAACCTAACAAGAGTGTACCTTTTGAAAACTGCCCCAGTGACAGCTTTTGAACTTTTATTTCTGAGAGTGTATGCATTTAAAAAAACTTAAAAAAAAAAAACAATTTAATAATCTTAAATTTAGACCTTTTATTAGGCTACAGAAATCTTTATCATTTAAGAGTCATTCAATTTTTGTATATAATTTTATTGACAAAAGTTATTTTATCACATATTTGCCATGAAAATGCATATGAGTGATCAAAATATCAAAAACAACAGTTAGTTAATAAAAAACAAGTATGATACCTAGAAATGTGATTAGCAGCAAGCCATATACTGTAGATGAATCTTAAATTTAACATCTAATGAAGTGCTCTGTGTTGCGTGGTGAATGAAAAGTTGATATTTAAAGCATGTACATGTGAGGTGTAATATATATTCCTTTATCAGCTCATAAAAATATGAAATTCTCTCACTGGAATTTCCTGAATGGTGCTTCTTCGTATTGAATGTACAAAAGAGGGTCCGGGTAGAATTGCTACCTAAAAATTGCCGGTTCAAGGCCAAGTTAGGGTGATCTAGAAACTGAATGCACTCTCAGAAATAAAGGTACAAAAGCTGGCACTGCGGCGGGAACCTAAAGGGTCCATTTTGGTACCTTAAAGACACATATAAGTACTTAAAGTGTACAGAAGTGTACACAAAAAGTGTACCTTTTGAAAAGTGACAGCTTTTGTACCTTTATTTCTGAGAGTGTAGTTGCTGAGATCACACTCCTGGTTTGTACCTATCAGAGCTAGAAAAGTCACTGAAGAGCGGTGATGAAGAGATGGTTACTTACAGGCACACTCTGTAGTTGTAGTAAATGTGTAACACCTTCTGAAATGTTCAGGAATATTACATTACGCTTCTTCTTGTCACATTCATTTTCTATGCAGATACTGTAAAGTAATGGCCAATGACGAAGCCTTACTGACATGAATGCAATTTAATAACATAAGTAAAACTTTCTTTTAAACCTCATTTGTAAAAAATTGTCAAATGTAAACAAATAAATAAGTATTTACAATTAGTCAGCAAGGGATACATTACAAAAGGAACGATAACTAATAACCAGAAAAAAGACAAATAAGTTACAGTAGATAGTAGAAAAGGTCAGAATATAATACATCTCCCCTTAACATTGCAACAAACACAAAAAGTTCTCCAGACAAATGATGAGAAAGACATATAAAAGAATAAAGGATATGAAATGAAAATTTATAAACCCTCAACACTCTTGGGTTCATATTCAAGATGGCAGGACTCAATGTAGCATTACAAAGATTATTTGTGCAACTTTTAACTGAGAATCTAAAGCAATGCTGACCAAATATTTATTTCCTTTCATACTTGTCCAGCAGGAGGTATATTCACCTTTTGAAGGCACCTCTGGTCTGCGGATCTGGCCTTTATGCAGGCACTTATTGCAGAAAGTCTCTTACTAAGGTAATACAACTGATCCGTTTTTGCTTTCATCAAAAAAGTCCATGAGAGGAGGTACAGCACTCCAATCACACTCAATTATCTGCCAAAAACATATGTAAAATTAAACAGAAAAAGAAAATAAAATATCTTAATACCAGAAAAAAGAAAGATCGCGTGATATTTAAATGTTTTCATCAAGTCATATTTGTTCACCTCTGCATTCATATTTGAGGTCAGAGAAGACGACGGCCTCCTGGGAGAAAACGAATAACCCAAGTCTTCCACCTGTAAATGTCTTGTCATAAACGGGGCCTGAGTCTGCCATGATATGCTTGCCTTCATACACAACAACTCTGGGGGGAAAAAATTACATATTTTATAAATGTAACATTTTCACATTATTTATTTTAAAATAAAAAAAATCCTAAAATATATTAAACATTTATTATATTAACAACATTATTTATGGAATGTAAATTTAATATGATTTTTATATAATATGAAAATTGTATTTTATTCGATTAAAATAAATTTTAGTCATATCAAAAAAACGTGTCTAATGAAGCCACATTGTTTTTAGACAGTTTGTTATACAATATAAAATATAATAAACATGAATTATTTTCTTGATGTTATTGCTAAAATTATAGTTATATAAGTTTTAATGTGTTTACAGTAAGAAATTGACTAAATATCTTCATGGAGCATGATCTTTACTTACTATCCTAAGGA
>JAUCMU010000021.1:10145493-10164526 GCA_032275025.1 Enteromius treurensis | reverse complement strand
TACCTGAATGCCGCGGGTGATAGTTTGTAATGTGTGTGTTTCTGGTTCTCGTCTGTTTGGGGGTGGGAGGAGCAGACACGGGTTCCCTGTCCCGTCGTTTGCGCTGCCTTGTTGAGTGTAGCAATGAAAACATTATATTTGACAGTTTATTATCTTTCTTTTTCCCCCCTGAATCGTTCGGTTCGTATGCGTACCAAACCAAAAGCCTCTTACCGAACGGTTCAATACGATACGACGTATCGTTACACCCCTAATATATAATATATATATTTTTACAGTGCAACATTGTTTACAGCAATATGATAAAACAAATCAGCACATCTGAGAACGCATGCACGGACACTCACACATTTTTGCGTAAGACCGCTTGTGACCTCAACCACTCGTTCCAATCCAAAATGTTCTCCACATCATAGAAGTAGGGATTGAGTTTTAATAAGAACCTGGTGAAGATGGATGGAGCGGCAGCACCTGAACTCATAGTCCTCCTGACAGCAACAGCAGCACAGGCGTGTGCTGAACATCTTTTCACGGCTTGAGACTTTAGAAAGAGACAGATATATTTGGCCATAAAGATCATTTACGACATGCTGCTAATAAAAGTTTTGGTAAATATAATTTGCATAGTCTACAGCGAAAACAAAGTATTTATATTTATTTATCTTTTCATTGTCTATGCTCTCTAGGTTTTGTAGGAATTATTCATTATTTTGTCCAGTGGTAAGGAATGCTCCCTTTCAATCCCATGAATATTCTACACATTTCATCCATTTCTATGGGTGACATTTCAAGTCACGCACCTTGACAATATATTTAGTCACTGCATTTTAAATTCACTTATTTTATTTCCGTATAAATTCGATTAAAGCAAAATAAAATCTCGCATCAGTAGCGTGTCTTTATGATATTCTAGGTACTTTTAAATACCATAGTAACAGGTCCAAAAACCCATGACGTTACCCTTGTGACGTGCAATATCTAAAACACGACAATGACAGTGCAAACTGTTACTCTTTTGCTAGTGAAGAGCTATATAATGAACCGAATGTCGTGACACCTGCGACAATTTCATCAAAAAACTACATTTATGTAAGCAGGAGAATAGTTAAAACTCACCAGCAAGGAGGCTGCCATGTCTGTTTTGTCTTCTATGGCGGCTGTGAAGGGACAAACCAGAGTTCTAAAAGCTATGCGCGAACATCGGTTGTACACTCGTATTTGGAAGGCGTTATATGAAATAAAATATAGGTGTCACATACAGTACTGTTTACATCACTGGATCAGAGCATTTATCTCATTTGAGTAACCGAGGCCAAGACTTCATATTTGTGTCGAAATGTTAATGATTCGCCGTTAGAGGGCGATCTCAGCGAATCCATGAACTAGTGACTCGTTATTAGGTTAACTGATTATTGGCATATTCGTAGCGAAAAGGAAGAAGGCTAGTTAAATGTGCCGTACTCGCCCTACAAATTAGTAAAATAATTTTATGCTGAAAAATTGTACACATTTTATACTGGCACTTCATATTTTGATATGATTTGATATGAACATTTTGATGATTTGTTGCATGTAATAGAAAAAAAACAGTGTTTGCATGCACATGTTTTAAATTGTGCAAAAGAAACAATCATTGAATTGTGTTGTACAATTTAGTCAATTTAGTCAACTAGCTGCTAAAATGCATAATAAAACTTTTATCTGAAATGGAAGTAATTGTCCTCGTCTTGTATAAATGTACCATTTTAAACGTTATGTCCTTTTGGAAAAACAAGAAGTA
The DNA here is from genome assembly GCA_032275025.1 of Enteromius treurensis. Classification (NCBI taxonomy): domain Eukaryota; kingdom Metazoa; phylum Chordata; class Actinopteri; order Cypriniformes; family Cyprinidae; genus Enteromius; species Enteromius treurensis. The sequence goes on along the minus strand of JAUCMU010000021.1, from coordinate 10,162,746 downwards.
CTTACATAAATGTACTCATGTTGGGTGGGATACAGTTAAGGACAGGTTTTGTCTGATGGTTAGGTTTAAAGGTGGGTTTAAGGGTCAACAGTGTAATTAGAGAAAATAACTGTTAAATTAAACATATTTGCATGCAGGTCTTTTTAAATACATATACAACATACAAACAAGAAGATAATTTAATAGAAATAGAAACAAAAATGTTGTACTTATTAAAACTTATATGTAGTTCATTTCTTTGAAATGTGATCATTTTATACAATTGATTAATCACATTTTCTTAATTACATACCACTTTTTCCAGTTTCACACATTGTTTTGTTTATAGATTCATATATTAAGCAGTTGAACACTTGAATTCATTCATTTCAAAGTTGTTGTGCAGTGCAAGTGTTTTAAAGTTTTTATTTTCAGTAGCTTGATTTATTTTATTATTAATCTTATTCATATTTATTATTATTATTATTATTTTACAGGCTAAGTCAGCAGCCTGTGACAACTTACCCCATATCGGTGCTTCTCAAGTCTGTTCTCAAATCAGCAAGTCATTCAGGTTTTAATTGAATCTTCCAGCCCACTGATGAGTGAACATTATTACACCAAACAGTGCAAACATGTTAAAGGCTAACAAACCAATAAACGTCAATAAAATTGCCTACTGTACATGCATACAAAATATTATTTATTTTTTAACCATCTGTAATTAGATTTTTATAGTGTTGTCAGAGAGCAAAAAAACACTTTTGCCTGCAGTAAATTTATGCATAATACACAATAACTTTTTTTCTAATTAAAAATGTATTTCCAGTAAATGCTTCTGGCTTGAAATCCATCCAGCAATGCAGTGTTTATATAAGTTTTCTTGAATATTTGAATATGCATGCAAATTTTAGATCGCTGTGTGATATGCCAGTGATTTTCTCTAATTTGCTTTTTTAAATTACAGTAAATCTGCAGATGTTTGCCCCCAAACAATTTTTAACCCAGGATTATCCAAAGAATAATATGAATTGCATATGCAATAAATAAATACGCACACATGAGAACCTTGTCAGTACCTTGACAATATACTTTGAATTATGTTTCTGTTTCAGTTTCTCGTTGTTGTCTTGCCAGCCTTATGTAAAACTTTGTAAATCTTCTTTTGCTCATTTTGGCTCTTTTCCTTTAGTAAGCATATCCAAATAACAATAATTGGTCGACTATGAGTTTTTCTGGTGAATACATTTTGTGGTTAAATGGTTCATCACTAGCTGTTGAAACAAAAAGTAAAATGTTCCTAGAAATGCTATCTTATTATAAAAACAACCAACCAGTGTCACACTATTGAATGATGCAGTCAAGTTAGAAACGTTTCAACGTGCCAGAAGTTGACATGTCAGTGCGCTCAAACAAGCAGAGCAATGTTTGGAAAGAACCAGGGCCACTGTGTTTATGCTCTTCAGGAGGTCAGCCTATAAATAGTTTACTTAAACTAGGATAGGAGAAAATATTCTTTAAAAAAATTGCACTACTTACCGTCCATGTGTCCATTTGATGAGTCTACTGTAAACACTGTGAATGAAAAAAAAGTCTCTCTTGGCCTGATTATGAAGGCAGTCAGGATGCATAGCTGCAAACTTTAAATGAACGGCAATAAATGTCAGAGTCTGATGTCTGTCGTCATGGAAAGTTTTCATGCACTTTCTCTAAAGCCAAATGTTGAGTTTGTCACTACGCTAGTTCAACAATAAATCTGTACATAGATAACTCTGGAATTTTTCAACGAAGCAATGAGATGATAATCATAACAACAGTTGAAGTCGAAGTCGTCTGTGATTATAAGTTTGGCTTTCTGGATGAATGTTGCGTGTCCACACAAAAGTCATGTTTATTTAAATAATTGCTCTTTCTGTCCAATATAGGTGATGTTAAATTACATGTTTTTTTGTCCCACTATTTCTGTGTGGTGTAGTTAAATCTAAATAATCTTGAACACGATTTTCATTTCGAATACAGTATGGAGAGCGCATATTGCTTGACAACATCAAGTTATAGTAAAACTGAATTGACATTTTATGAAGGAAATGCAATGGTCTTTCTCACTGCTACAATTCTAGGTGCTTGATGATGGTTGATTGCAGCTCACTTATATGTGGTTTGCTCAGACTTTCTAGGTAGTCTGTGGGCGGTGTTCTTGTTCCTTTTTCACTGTTAAAAAGGGATTTTTCCTGCATTTTATAACAAGCTAATTCCAGATGATAGGTACAGTAAATAGCAGTGTTTTTTATTTTATACCACTGTTCTATTTTTAAATATTTATTTAAACAAGCTTCAACTTGTGTCATTGCTCATGGGTTAGATTTTCAAGTAAGTATGATGTGACAGGTGAACAGAAAAGCTTCTAGGCTATGTTCACACAGGACATGCTGTCCTTGTCTCAACTGTTGCTGGTCCTCCTGAGAGAATAACTTCAATGGGAAAGGATTACAGCTGATGGTCACCATATGGTCATGACTGTCCGAGTTAAATACAGTCAAGGTCATACATCTTCCCTTACATTAAAGACTTCTTGTAAACTATTTTATAATGGCAAGATATATATTTTGTGCAAAATAAATAGCTTGATCTGGTAAATGCACCATGACAAATTTAATTTGAGTAAATGGGACAAATTTACTTGGTTTACCTCATAAAATATTATATAAAAATGTTACCAAAGCAATTAACTAAATAAGCGAGAAGAATAATTAATGAAAGATTTAAGCAGTTAAAAAATGATAACTATAATGTACACTGTGAGCACTTCGACCTCGGCACAGTAATATCATCGCTCCTTGGTTGTATTTACGGTAGTGAAAGGGAGAGGGGGCGCTCCAGATGCTCCAAACCAAATTCACACAATTCAGGAGGGAGGTGGAAAGGAGGCGGGTCAGGGGGAGGGATGGCGAGCCAGGTCCATGCAATGGAAGAGGGGCACAGCCCCCACAACAAGGCAGGAGGCACAGAAATAGAGCCAGGAATGGATCACATCAACTCCCGGACCGGATCTGGCCCTGGGACGGACTCACGGACCGGATCTGGCTCTGGAGTGGATTCTGGAACTGGTTTATCTGGCTCTGGGGTTTCCCAGAGTGAACAAAACTCTGGAGCGGACTCTGGGGTTTCCTGGACTGGATCTGGCTCTGGAGCGGACTCTGGGGTTTCCCAGACTGGAGTGAGCAATGGAGCGGACTCTGGGGTTTCCAGGACTGGATCTGGCTCTGGGGTTTCCCGGAGTGAACCAAACTCTGGAGCAGACTCTGGGGTTTCCAGGACTGGATCTGGCTCTGGGGTTTCCCGGAGTGAACCAAACTCTGGAGCAGATTCTGGGATTTCCCGAACTGAGGACTGGAGCGGACTCTGGGTTTCCAGGACTGGATCTGGCTCTGTGGTTTCCCTGGAGTGAACCAAACTCTGGAGCGGACTCTTGGATTTCCCGGACTGGAGTGAGCACTGGAGCGGACTCTGGGGTTTCCAGGAATGGATCTGGCTCTGGGGTTTCCCGGAGTGAACCAAACTCTGGAGCGGTCTCTGGTGTTTCCAGGACTGAATCTGGCTCTAGGGTTTCCCGGAGTGAACCAAACTCTGGAGCAGATTCTGGGATTTCCCAAACTGGAGTGAGCACTGGAGCGGACTCTGGGTTTCCAGGACTGGAAATGGCTCTGTGGTTTCCCGGAGTGAACCAAACTCTGGAGCAGACTCTCGGATTTCCCGGACTGGAGTGACCACAGGAGCGGACTCTGGGGTTTCCAGGACTGGATCTGGCTCTGGGGTTTCCCGGAGTGAACCAAACTCTGGAGCGGACTCTGGGGTTTTCCGGACTGGATCAAATTCTGAAGTGGACTGCTTAGGTTCATGGACTGGAGCAGACCCTGGAGTGGGAAAATCCCTGCGGAAGGGTTCAGACTGTCCCAGTGTTGCCCACAAACTACGATGACCCAGATATTTAAAAACCGCCAGGATTTTTAGTCCGTCCATCTCCCATTGGGGCAGAGAATCGTCCAAGCAGGTGTTCAAGAAATCCTTGAGCGTCATTATGTCCCAGTCCTATGGCCATAGTCCAGAAAAACTGAGCAAATTCTCCTGTCTCTTTTCCCTGCTGGCGCAGTACAGAACAGAAGATCTAAGTGCAGTCAAGTCTTTTAATAAAATTCCAAAACAACCAACATCCATGGAGCCATCAATTTTAGAGGAATCAGAGACAGGGTTACATGACAACAAAATACAAACTGAACAGAGGATATATATATATTTATATGGTAGAGCTAATGGAATGATTACAATCAGGTGGAAGTGATCAGACAAATGAGACAATCAGGGGTGCACGAAGGTATGGGAAACTCAGTCCAGAATACACAAACAAAACTACAAAAAGGACCTTCTGGTGGCTGTCTAGGGAATGACAGCCATCACTTATAACAGTACCCCCTCTCAAAGGAGCAGCTTCCAGACGCTTCAATTTCACACAATTCAGGAGGGAGGTGGAAAGGAGGCGGATCAGGGGCAAGCCAGGTCAATGCAATGGAAGAGGGGCACATGACAGCCACCACTTATGACAAAATTACATAAGAGCAATATTAATATAGTTTTATTTGCATAAGGTACATAAAATAAATATTTAATATAGGCTAACTTAAAATATTAAGCAGTGGTCAAATTTGGAACAGAATGAATAAACACATGGAAACTTAAATGGTCCACTTTACCCAAATTCACCCAATAACATATTAAAATAAATATTAATTTAATTTTGGATTTGTTGAGTCATCTACAAAGTTTTCAATCATACCACATTATTTCCATTTGTTTATATTAATAGTTAACTACTGTACGCACCATATTATATAGCATATTGTTACTTTATGTATTATTCCGTTGTCTGCCTAATTCCCAGTCTTTCCGGGACAAACTAGTCATTATTAGACAATGTAAGTAAATACTGTCATGAGAACACAGAATACTGAACCAAGCCAGGAGTCAAGACCAGCTTAAAAAGTGTAGGCTGCATGTGGCAGGATTACATAACCGTGTGTGTGTGTGTGTTAGACTGGGAGGGATAGTCTTGTCAGGAGAGCCTGTGTGTCCTCTCTGCTACGGCTGTCACTGTGACTATATTGAGGGTTCAGGGCTTTGGAGATGGTGACGTGGAGTGACCCGGGTCTTGGCGTGCCCACTGCTCACTGTGATTCCGCTCTGCATGTGTGGGCAGGGTTGCAGGCCAAACATGGCCACAGCGCAGTGTCGTGTGATAGTGTAGCTGCCAAGCTGCCAGACTGGGGGAAGTGTGCATATGTGTGTGTGTGTGTGTGTGAGGCACGAGCGGCATGCTACACTGCGTTTGATTGGCATGTGTGTGAGTTCACTGCAGCTATTACCACTTATCTGATTTATGCAGCAGTTAAAGACATCATAGGCTCACTCTCAGTATTGGAACAAGGCTGTTCCAAAATGAAAGAAGTATACTCCATTGGTACGACATACAGTTGCTGTCAACAAAATATTCCAAATCGGTCACTTTTGAGATACCATTTTAGTTATGATATAGACAGCTGTCTGTGGCAGTAGGCGATGAGGCAGCTCACTGGTTTTGGAAAAACGCCAATGAAATCTGTTTTGGAGCTGCAGCTGTGTTGTTTTAATCTCTTTCAAAATGCACTTCTTTCTGTCTAAATCCACTTCTCTCTCAGTGTCTGTCTTTCTAAATCTCTCAGCTTCTTATTGTCCCATCTCTGTATTATTTATGCCTGCCACCTATTTTTAAGTTTGTCTTCATGTGGCTTGGTCCCTTTGTTGATCATTTCTCTATTTTTCCTGTGAACGTTTGTTTTTCACTCCCTTTGTTGTCTCATGCCATCACGGTGCTAAAGCTGTCCACAAAGAGGCAATTTCAAAGTTTTCCAGAAACTAACATACACAACTACATGATGCTGAAAATGATATAGCACTTATGATATACAGCACAATGAACGGCCATAAACTCCCGAATAAATCTAGAAAAGGTATGTGTAACAGATATAATATAATATAACATCATATTATATTATATTATATTATATTATATTATATTATATTATATTATATTATATTATATTATATTATATTATCAGTCTCATCAAAAAATATATGAAGGTATATAGGCAGTTACTGTCTAAAGCAAGATGGGGTCTGAGTGTATACCTAATGAATCCAGTCTTCGGCCTGTGGATGAGATGCCAGCGGTACGCTGTATAGTCTTTCCAGCCGATATTCTTCGGGTCGTGCCACAGAGTGCGCACCTAAAAAGATATTGGAAAGCCATCCATCATTTTAAGCACTAACGCAGACAGCTCTGCTTTGAATCATAGCAATTTATTGGACAGTTTATTGTTAGTAATGGCACCAAAAGAGAAATCTGTCAAGACTAATAAAAGCGAGTTCACCTGCTGCTTGGTGTTGCCTGTGTGCCATAATGCATTGCGTAGATTTTCCCCAGTGCCTGTGGTGGAGTTGACCACCTTGAGAGAGACGCCAGAGATGCCAAACGCCTTCGATGGCCTGTCTTCCCAGTACGTTTGTGTGATCTGTTTCCACATGACCACGTAAAAACGACGGCTAGACTGGTATCCAAACACAAAACCTGCGTAATCATCGTCCCTGTCTGTATTCACGTAGAATGTCCCGCTGAAATCCACAGCGCTGAACTCGTCAAAGCCTGTTATTGTGCAGAATAACAATCTAAAATCAACGCTGGCACGTTTTAGCTTTCCCGGATGGAAATGTTTGCATTACAGCTCACTTACCCACTGCAATTCCAGGGTCGGAGTTGGCAGTTTGCACAAGCTCTTTGCCCTGGTTTCGGACCACCCAGTTGGGATCAATCTGTGTGGTTCCCTTAGGGTCGAGGTGAACCATTTGAAACTTCCGGAAATCTGTAACGCTAATTGCACTGTTTTCTGGGCACGCGTCAAAGATATCCGGGACTTTGTCGTTGTCAAAATCATTCTCGCAGACATCCCCACGTCCATCACCTGAGAGAAAATATAAATATAGGAATGTTAAACCAACTGCTGAGTGAGTGTCAAAAGGTTGACAAATAATTATAGACGAATCACTTTTGAGGTCATATAAACCCGTAAATCATTATAACCACTTCATAAAACACTCCAAAGCTACTGACCTAGAAAATTCAAATCTAAGCTTCAAAACATTCAATCATTTGATCTGCAGACTACTGGCATCACAGTGCAGTCATAGCCAAAAGGTACTTTGCCTTTTGGAAAACTGGAAAACAATGGCTTTTCCAAAAAGCTTTAGGATTGTCTCTCTAAGCCAACAAAACCTCAAAGATCTAGACCTCAGCTATCACTTGGAGTTCAGAGGGCCGCCGAAATGAACACCCTTTGGAATGCCAAGGCAAATTTCACCCCACTTAAATTTCAAATCCACTTTATAAAAGAGAATGCATGCAGTAAGCATGGCCTGACAACAGAGAACTTACTCAACCATTATGCCATTTAGGCTTAATGTCAAGCTGCGTATATCTGAAATACCTCATAAAACACAAAGAGTGTGGAGCATTACCCTGGGATGCAACTCTCCTACATTTCTGATGCCAGCGAGACATTTATGCATTTCTTATCTGCCTTGACTTTGATTTTCTGTTTTATGGTACAGATTCTTGGACGACCCTCATAGGAAATATGAACAACGTCCAAAACAACAGACACTTGCATGACACAAAAACTGAATGCAGGATTGTATATTTAGACAAACAGGTGTGAGGAGCCCAGAGGAAAATTCTTAGCGTTGTTTATCAGTTTTTTAATTCTCTGGTAATCTGCAGAACAACTGGCCATATCACGCCATATTTTATCAGTAAGTCACATCATTATTTTAACGCATTCCTTATTCTAAGGAGAAATGGTAAAGACCAGAAATGAGATATAATACATGAAATGAGAGTCTTCTTCTGAATTCATATTGTAGTATATAATATTAAAGTTTTTCTAAAATGTTTAACAGATTTGTGTTCTTACAATTTTTATAATACAAGTTATTTTTTTTATAATAAACCAGGACCTACAATGATTATCAAAGATTAAAATACCTTGGTATTTGGTACCAGTGTCTCATGCATCCCTAAAAAGTATTGGTAATAATTGACAGTTAACATACGATTATGGAAAATGAAAAAAAAAACTTCTAAAGCATTTATGTTTATGTTATTCTTAGTTTCTGTTCATTTCAAAATGTATTAAAAATGACTATTTTAATGTTAATATTCTTAAATGAACCTGAGCTAACAATAAAAAGCTGTATTTTAACATTACTAAAGAGTAATAAATACTGTAACAAATGTTCATCGTTAGTTATTGAATTAATAGGACCTTATTGTTAAGTGCAACTGAAATACTAATACATTGATCTGAACTATGAATTTAATATAGTGAGAGGACAAATTATTTTTTCTTTCTCAGTACTAGACCAAAATAAGAGGGTGTTTTTTTATGTAATAAATATAACACTGTTTTTACCATCAGAGTCTGTTTGGTCCTTGTTGGAAACTAGTCTGCAGTTATCCCGGTCATCAGGAATGCCATCATTATCATCATCATGATCACAAGCATCTCCTTTCCCGTCTCCGTCATGGTCGGCTTGATTAGCATTAGGTATGTATGGGCAGTTATCCATGTTATTTTGATGGCCATCTTCATCTATGTCTTGGTTGTCGTCACACTGGTCTCCAATTAGATCATTATCTGCATCCGTCTGCAAAAACAAAATGGTACATTCTTTAAAAAATGAATAAAGATGTTTAATCTGCAAAAGCACTCAGTTTTCATTTTTCAACAGACCTGTTGTGGGTTGTGGACCAAGGGGCAGTTGTCACACTGGTCTCCGACACCATCTAAATCAGTGTCTTTCTGGTCTGTGTTGTAAATGAGAGGGCAGTTGTCTCGCTCGTTTAGAATCTCTAAGAGCAGAAATAAGAAAAGGATATGTGAGTTACATCTGTTGTGATCCAAAATGAGTCACGTGTATTATAAAGCTATTTTGTACCATCTCCATCCATATCAATAGAACAGGCATCTCCTTCCCCATTGTTGTCAGTGTCAGTCTGAGCGGGGTTATGCTCATACGGGCAGTTATCACAGCGGTCCCCGACATCATCCTTGTCATAGTCATACTGTCTGGGGTTATACATCAGAGGGCAGTTGTCCTGGAATAAATATATGATATACATTTGTCTATATGAACACCACACACTCTTACAAGATGTACATATCCATGTATGAAATCTGCCGTACCCTTTCATCCACAATATCATCATTATCATCATCTTTATCGCAAGCGTCTCCTTGCCCATCATTGTCAAAGTCCTCCTGACCAGAGTTAGGCAGAGTTGGGCAGTTGTCCTGCAGAGATTGCAAAAGATTGGAAAAAAAAGTTAAACACAGGCCAGTTTCACAGTGAAAGCATAAGCATTGCATATTGATCTGTAAAAATCATAATCTTGCTCTTGTGAGCAAATCAGTGGCAAAAACTGAAGACCACTTAAATGCAGCTTAATAATGTATTTTAAAGAAAACATCTGTTGCATCCCGCACATTGTTCTCAGTGGTATATTTAACATTATAAAGTGCATGTGGTGCATGAGGAAAATATTAAATTAAGCCACCACAACACATGCAAAGAATAACAAAATAACTGTTTTATAATATCTATGAACATTCTCATCATCACACAACCCTGAAAGTAAGTATCAGGGTTTCCACAAAATAAAATAATAATATGATATGTCTCTTGAGTACCAAATCAACATCTTGGAATGATTTCTGAAAGATCATGTGACTGGAGTAATGGTTTTGCCATCACAGAAATAAAGTATGCTTTAATATGAAGAAATAAAGTAATTTAATACTCTAACAATATTTTTCCAACAATATTACTGATTATATAAATATAGAAATAAATGCAGTATGAACATAAGAAACATTTAATTGATTGTATAAATGTATATATTTTAATTATTATAACAGAAGCAATCATTTTAGATAAGTTGGGCTTAGGCTGTCACACTACTACTTTGTTTATGTGTGCAGTGTAAAACAAGGCCTTATTCCAGAAATCTGACATTACTAGTTATTCATATCAAATGAACCACAACAAATCACACACATACAATACTAAGAATGTCAATATTTCTTCTGCTGTGATATCTCAAATCTTCAATCTGTGCATTACCAATATTTTCCTTTATTTATTATGTGGACATATTTTATGCTTTCTCGCTTGGCTCTTAGTGCTTCCCAGGCTTCAGATCTATGATGTTTTGCAGATTCTGGTCCTGGTTTTTCTCCACGGTGTATCATGACATAATCAAGCAATTATCCATCACAGGAGAAGAATGATGTAATTATTACTTTTGCTCTCCCTCCCTTTGGCTAAACACCTCACCACAAAGACGTTTAATTCCAAAAGGCACGATAGACAGCAAACACTGGGCCAAATCTAAGCATTCCTCCAGTTCATGGTCACTGGGCCCCCTGCCTGACTTGATGCCATTGTCCTATGGGGTTTATTAAGGTGAAACAATATTTCTTTCAATTTTACATTCTTTAGAAACCCTCACAAAGCAGTCCTTAACTAAACCTTAAGGTCTGGATTGCATTAAATTGAACCAATGCAGAGATGTATTTACTCTCAGCCTTTTTTTTTCAACATATCCAAATGTTCTATACATTTTTTCTATGAAATTGACAAATGGCTCCAAATGGAGGGCATGACACTGGTTAATGTAGTTACAGTATGTAGTACCTTTTTGCAGTGGTAGGTGGCATTTGCCCCACACACAAGATCCTGATTGGGCCATGCATCCAGATCAAAGTCCTCTCCACAGATGATGCCGTCTCCAGCATAACCGATACGACACTCACACTTGTACATTGGGTCACTAAAGTGACTGAGGAAGATGCATTCAGCATACTTGTGGCAACTGTGACTGTTGTCTTTGCAGGGGTTGTACGGTTCACACACCTATTCATAAGGGGGGAAAAAACAGATGCTAAAACTTTGTCTATTTGAACACACATGACCCAGAACTTTAGAACTTGTTGAGGGCATCTCTGCCAGGAGGCTGAGCGTAAATTAGCCACTCAGTAAGTGGTATGCAGGGTAATGTATATATGACTGACCTGTTTGTTGGTTTTAGCTGACTCCACTCCCATGCCGTAGGGCTGAGTCCCTTTGTAGCGCGGGGGGCAGGGGAGACAGTGGAATCCGGGGTCTGTATTCACACATTGCTGTAGGCCACCCACCTTATGACACAGATCTGATACCATATCGCACTGCACACCACAGAATCCAAAAAGACAGAAAGAGAAAAGCAGTACAAGGATCAGAATTGTCAAATATGTACTCTATATACATGCTGCAGATTGTTGACCATGTACAATTTATAGACGTGGTGCCAAGTTATTGTTATGTGGTTCCTAAGGTGTTTTGGGTAGTTGTTAAAGTATTGTAAGAGGATTACCTCGTTAAATAAATAGCTCCCAGTCTCCATGACGTTCTCTAGATATGACTTTAGATAGGTCTTTAATGTAATACATGAGATTTATTCCTGTTTTATTGTAGTTTAGATCTAGTGCACATTTAGAAAAGCAAATTAACAATGCAAATACAAAATTTAAAGGGATTATTCACCCCAAAATGTAAAAAATTAAGATATATTTGATGAAATCTGAGAACCTTCTGACCCTCCATAGATAGCAAGGGTACTACTATGTTCAAGGCCCAGAAAGGTAGAAAGGGCATGGTTAAAATAGTACATGTGACATCAGTGGTTCAGCCTTATTTTTTTTTTAAGCTAAAAAACGTTTTATGTGCAAAGAAAAAAGCATCTTTATTGCAACAATTGTTCTTTTCCGTGTCAGTCTCTGCCATGCATTCACAAGAGTACCGCAAAGCAACCCGGATGTGCTGTTCCTTGTTTACAAGCAGAGGAATGCCCACACATACATCACAATACTGTCGTAAACGTGCATCGAAGACTGACACGAAAAAGAAGAAATTGTTGAATTAAGTTATTAGTTTTATTTTTTTTTTAACAAAAAAAGTATTCTCATAGCTTCATAAAATCACGGTTAAACCACCATGTCACTATTTATTTAAAGACCTTATGACTTTTCTGTGCCTTGAATGTGTCAAGTTACATTGCCATCTATACCGGGTCGGAAAGCTCTCAGATTTCATCAGAAATACCTTAATTTGTGTTCTGAAGATGCATGAAGGCCTTATGAGTAATTAATGACAGAATTTTCATTTTTGGGTGAACTATCCCTTTAAGTCCTCAGAACAAAGTGTAGTCACATTTACCATAGTTCGATAAGTGTTCACAAGTGAAATTCAGTCATTTTAACAGGAATCCATGCAATCGTGCGATTTTGCATCATGTCAGTTGGTTATGCAAATTCACTGCACTGACCAAAAGAAAGCTGTTTGTTTTGAAAGTGACTTCTGTGTGAGCTGTGCTTCATACATCACTGCACAACTGGCAATATATATATATTATATATATATATATATATATATAGGCCTTTTTGCAAGTTTCTCTGATGTGACTGCACCTTAACATGCCAATGTTAATACTCAGGGTAACAAGTTTGTTCAGAAGTATTTTGATCTAATTAATCTGATATCATTTTTGCTCACCTCATTAACATCTTCACAGGAAGTTCCATTGCCACGATAACCATTCGGACAGGGTCCACATTCCCAGGATCCATCAGAAGCTGTGATACACTCAACTCCAGAGAAGCAAGGGTTTGAAAGACAGCCATCTGTCAAATCAACACAGCATTGTTTTTAGTATAAAACAACACATACAATTCTTTTCCTTTTTTTCTTTTTCTTAACTTTTGTCTCTAATGCTAAAAAAATAAATTTTAGAAGGTTGAACAAGAAAAGCACTGTTAAAAGGCATACATGCAATGTATTTTGTTCATACGTTTGTTTTTCTTACCAATAGGACACTCCAGTCGGTTGCATACTTCATTTTCAATGGAGTCTCCAAGACACTTCCTTCCTCCATGCTGTGGTTCAGGGCTGTTACATTCCCTAACACGGCTCTTCAGACCCCCTCCACATGTAGCCGAACACATTGCCCATGGAGACCAAGGACCCCAACCACCATCAACTAAATGACATAAGATGGGTTACTTTTCCATTTATTAGATTTATCACCATACAATTTTGATTCACAAATCTGTTCATAGAGTGACTCAGTTCCCCCAGAGGGCATGTACAGCATCTGTTTTGTGACCTAATAATATTAATGTTTAGATTTAAAGTACTATTCTGTGTTTTTTAATGTGACAAACTCCATCTGTTTGTTATTCCATTTTTGTTTTGTATTAAACTGGTTGTTTTTTAGCTTTATTGTGCCATTGTTCAGCTTATGCAACTGTAAGAGAACCAAATGCAGATACTTTAGTGCAGACTTCAAAGAAATGACACTGATGTAATTAAACTAACTAATAAAGCTAAAGAACATTTTTAGATATGAATTAACTTGGATTTCATTTTGGACCAAATGCTGTGTTATGTAATGCCTCTAATATAGTGCAATCTGTGTGCTTGCACATTCCTGGCTAATGTGGAAATAACACATAAATGATGCCCAAAATAAGCAGGCACATAGCATGCACTGTTCTAGCACTGCACTTCAGAAACTAAAAGTTAGCCCATATCCCAAACGTTCAGTAGCCCTTCACAAAAACATTCAGGGTGTTCCCAGTCATCCGCCGTGTTTCCGATGTGAATCTCATTCATCAGGCATTTCATAAGCATCTTTGTCATAATCCTCTGATTGAACAAATTGCCCAAATTTGTGTACCCTCCCTGCTCTAATGATAATATAAGCCCTGGAAAGAATGACATCATCCTCTTAATGTTTTCTAGTTAAGATCTAAACAGCAGGGTGGGTGAGATGGTTTCTATACGAGCATGTGTGTGGCTAGGCTCAATTTGGGGTTGAGGTTTAAATTTTGTAGGGCTGTCAAAGTTAATGTTTAACACATATATTTTACAGTGGTTATTTAAATAAGCAGTACTCACTCGGACAGGGGTTCGCATGACAGCTTTGTGTCTCTCGTCCGTCGCCTTCACAGTCTTTTCCACCTCTTTGCGGAACAGGAGCATTGCAGTGACGGATACGGGTGATCAGACCCTCTCCACATGTCACTGAGCAGGAAGACCACGGAGACCATAAGCTCCAGCCACCGTCTTGACGAACTGCAAAACACAACGTTAATATACGTGTGCAATTATGACTCGCTTCCAGCTATCACACATGTGGTTGTATTCGTACCGCTGCGGTCACATTTTCCCAAACTGCACTTGCGCGTCTGAATCGAGGGTCCAGAACATGTATTGCTTGTGTCATCACAAGAGCGACCCCTCTGTTGAGTGCCACTTCCACATGTGACTGTGCACTGAGTCCATTCTGACCATGGAGACCAGCCATCTTCACTGTCCATTGCTAGACAAAGACAGATACCATATAATAAGGAAATATATATATTTTTGGGTCTGTTCAAATTTAAACGCACAAAAACAATGGAGTTCTCTCTAAAGAAAAGACAAATTGTTTTTACTCATCTCTGTGTGTTTGTGTTTCCACTTACGAAGGCATACTGGACAGCATTCGCCATCAATGAAGGATGGATTGGCACATGCCACTGGAGGGCAAGTGATCTGACGACAAACCACTTTTCCTTCTTGGCAGGTACATTTAGTACAGCTATCCACAATCCAGTCCTCTTTGTCCTCAAACATACGGCCATCTTGCCAACACATAGTCTGCTCCGAAAGACTCTGCATCTTATTTAGTGCCTCTTTCATCGCCGTGTTCTCTTCTGTCTAAAAGTCAGTTCGAAATTAAATGAATCACACAGTTGTTCATCTTCATGCAGCAATGAGACCTCATTCAGTCTTTCCACACATTCAAACATAACCAGAAGTCAAAACAACTATACATTTTCATGATTTTAGAAGTTTTCCAACAGAATACGTCTGACACAGTGATTTACTGAGCTCACATTCCTGCCACAGTTATGTGGGCAGATACCAAATTATGGTCCAACTATCCCATCCATGTGCCCACAAACATAACTGCCTTAACATTTTTTAAACATCTGACAAAATCAGTTAACATCAGCAATATGGTATGCTCTATCTGCGTGTGAGATCTAAGAGGCTCTTTTTCTAAATTATAGAAGTATTGCAGTGGGTCTTAAGATAACACGGGTTACATTTGGATCTGTCAAAGCAACAAAACCGGACTCACCACTTTCTGCAGACCATCTATGAGGTTGCTAACAACAACTCTGAGACCTTTGAGCTCCTGGAAGAGGTTAGCAAGTTCTTCACAGGAACGTTCACACATCAATTCTGAGGAGCTGGTTGCTGGAACGTTTGTATTCTGGCCAATCACATTGGTGGCAATTGAAGATGGAACCTCTACCACCTCTGCACTCTCGCTGACTACATTCACCTCCTCTGAGGAAGGAGAAAAGAAAATATAATTAGATGTAGACTTCTATAATTAATGCATGAATTCCGATGGGGACCCATGGTGCAATAATTAGATTTGTGGGACGCTATACAATCAAATAAAATGTTCAAAGACCAGAGGCTCCAAATAAGACAAAAATCATCTATAACACTATACAGTATACTGTATTCACTCAATGGCTTTGCCTGATGGACAGACTGGTACTTCATGGGTGACCATAAGAGACCATAAGGTCCCAAACTTTTGAAGTAGTGTATACTATAATATCCCACCCATAACAGAAAATTCAAGCAAAATGAATGCAAAAAAAACCCGCATCTATCGCTGGTCACAGAACTGTTTGAGTGAACATTGTGTCAGGTTGGTTGAGATGTTTTGAAAAACCACAGTTTTCAGAGAAATCTCAAACTACAAATGGGTTACTAATACAGTGGGTACGGAAAGTATTCAGACCCCCTTAAATTTTTTACTCTTTGTTATATTTAAGTTCTTTTTTTTCTTGTACACAAACACAGAATTGTTGACATTTTTGCAGATTTATTAAAAAGGAAAAACTTAAATATCACATGGTCACATGCTCAGTATTTAGTATAAGCACCCTTTTGATCTGATACAGCCATGGGAGTCTTTGGGAAAGATGTGACAATTTTCACATCTGGATTTGGGGATCCTCTGCCATTCCTCCTTGCAGATCTTCTCCAGTTCTGTCAGGTTGGATGGTAAACGTTGGTGGACAGCCATTTTTAGGTCTCTCCAGAGATGCTCATTTGGGTTTAAGCCAGGGCTCTGGCTGGGCCATTCAAGAACAGTCACAGAGTTGTTGGGAAGCCACTCCTTTGTTATTTTAGCTGTGTGCTTAGGTTCATTGTCTTGTTGGGAAGTAAACCTTCGGCCCAGTCTGAGGTCCTGAGCACTCAGGAGAAAGTTTTCCTCCAGGATATCCCTGTACTTGGAAACATTCATCTTTCCCTCGATTGCAACCAGTCGTCCTGTACCTGCAGCTGAAAAACACTGTTGGGACTGTATTGAACAGGTGATGAGCAGTGCCTTGTTTTCTCCACACATACCGCTCAGAATTAAGGCCAAAAAGTTCTATCTTGGTCTCATCAGTCCAGAGAATCTTATTTCTCACAATCTTGGAGTCATTCAGGTGTTTTTTAGTAAAACTCCATGCAGGCTTTCATGTGTCGTGCACTGAGGAGAGTCTTCCGTCAGGCCACTCTGCCATAAAGCCCTGACTGGTGGAGGGGTGCAGTGCAGGTTGACTTTCTACAACTTTCTCCCATTTCCCGATTGCATCTCTGAAGCTCAGCCACAGTGATCTTTGGGTTCTTCTTTACCTCTCTCACAAGGCTCTTCTCCCCCGATAGCTCAGTTTGGCCAGACAGCCAGCTGTAGGAAGGGTTCTGGTTGTCCCAAACGTCTTCCATTTAAGGATTATGGAGGCCACTGTGCTCTCAGGAACCTTAAGTGCAGCAGAATTTTTTTGTAACCTTGGCCTGTTGTGCCTTGCCACAATTCTGTCTCTGAGCTCTTCAGACATTTCCTTTGACCTCATGATTCTCATTTGCTCTGACATGCATTGTGAGCTGTAAGGTGTTATATAGACAGGTGTGTGGCTTTCCTAATCAAGTCCAATCAGTATAATCAAACACAGCTGGACTCAAATGAAGGTG
>JAUCMU010000021.1:10108466-10145393 GCA_032275025.1 Enteromius treurensis | reverse complement strand
GTTTTTCTTTTTTAATAAATCTGCAAAAATGTCAACAATTCTGTGTTTTTCTGTCAATACGGGGTGCTGTGTGTACAAAAATGTTAAGAGGGTCTAAATACTTTCCGTACCCACTGTAGTTATTTGAGCAAGGTGGGACAAAAAAAGTATTCTAATGTTGGAAAAATTAGACCCTTCACCTTTAAGGCAAGTACAAAGACGGAGAATGCAGACACTGGGTATCTCACAGCATGACAACTAAACCTGTTTGCAATAAAGCCTCTTTATACACGACACTCAGGCGCTTGAAGATTGCAATAGGAAGCCAAATTAAAACGTTTCATTGGCTCCTGTGATATAACACACATGTAACCACGAGCAAACTATTTCTAGGCACACAGACCTATCTCAGCAATTCTCGGTCACCGTCTTTTTGAAGTTATTTTTAAGTACAGTAGTTTAGAAGGAGTAGTATAATATCTGGGTTGGGCAGTACTGCGAGTTACTCCAATAAACTATTGTTAGAAGTCTAAAATAAAACAGCACTTAGTTTTTAGATTAGACACTTGTAAATACACTTGATCCTCTTGTTATTGCCAGATAACAAAGACACAAAGACTCTTAGGACAGCCTCAAAAATAGCTTAATAATTTTTAGATATTTGACAAGTAGATTACCATTATGTGTAAAGAGTTATTCCAACAGTTATTCTCTGAACATAACATTTTTAAATCATAATATTATTTTGGTTTGAATTGCCTTGTGATGCCAGGTCTGATTTTCTATATCTGTAGAACTAAAGTGACTAAAAGTGTGCTTCTGTGTGTGTGCATATTGCATTCATGTTTAACTCCTCCTTTCTTGGCCTTATGACCTACTGACACATATATGTGACCCCACACATGGTCCATTTGCCTCTAACAAGGTCTAATTGTTTAAAAATTGGCTAGAACATGCAATATTTGTACAATTACAACAACAGACCTATCTTTAAACTAAATCAGGAAGGCTGATGTGCATTGAAAAACACTTACAAAATCAGACCAGATTGATGGATGGCCTACGTAGACAAATACAGGCTTGTAATACACGCACATTATGGCAATTCCAAGCTAATAATTTCTTCAGTCACGGTGCTTGCTGCTAATCTGAGTGAGCATGCACAGGTCTTCACAAGCGTAAGCCCCTCGAAGCATGTTTATTTAGAAAGCTAAGTGTCAAGTGCCAAAAACCTTCCCTTGAGCGTAGGATGTCAAAAGCCTGCATTTTTAAAAACCCATTCTTTCCAAAGCCACCATTCGGCTGACACTGAAGAAAACCAAAACACAAAATATTCCAACAAAACGGACATCATTACAAAACAAATCCTTTCCTGAGTTAGATATTCCGTACAGCAGTTCCAATTAAACAGTAATTTCATCTTGATCCCCCAAATCGTTTTTTGGCTGGCTAAAAGTGTTAAAAAAATGTTAAGACTCACAAGCCCCTCCTACCTGGGTTTCCAAGATCACATCCCCTGCTCTCCAGAATGTCCTCAAGTGGGGTGTCAAAGATAAAACGTACATTCTGCAGCAGGCCCTGAAAGAAACAACAGCTGCTGTCAGGCTTATTTGCCAATTTTCAACCGTTCACATATATCTCCCATGACTGGGAAGTTGGGTTGGATTTACAGAACACTAGAGGATCAGCTGTAATTTATTATTCAGTTTCCAGCAACTTGTCTGGCAGGCACCGCAACTACTAAAGCAGACTAAATTGCCTTACAAAGAACAAAAATGTATTAGTTGCCTTTCTTGATTTCCTGTGGATTATGTCCTAATGCACTCAACTGGCATGCATTTACTTTTTTCTAGAAAAATCGCTCGAACATACCCTAAAGTGGCTTTCTCGTGTGGCACCTTTAGCCACATACATACGGCCACCTGTGGCACTCAGGTGTTCATAGAAAGGTTCATCAAGAATAAAGCTATCAATGAGTCCACAACCGATGTACAAAGTTGCTGTCTCTCCATGCACATAAAGCGTTACATTCTTCCACTGTGAATCCGACAGGTCTACATCCTCAAAGGAGATCACATTGCGTGAGCCATCAGCCCACCAGTACACCAAATCTAAAGTGTTGGTTCTTCCATCTGAAACGATTTCGAACTGCCTGCGCTCTCCAGGGCCTTCCAGTGCAAGAATGGTGCCGCGGGATGTGCGGTCCTGGCGCAGTGTGGCTGTCAGAATGAAGCCTTCGTTGTTTTGTATCTGCAAAAGAAGCCTTTGTATCGCCATGGAGCTGACCGAGGGGAGCTGGTCAAAACGGATGAAGCGGTATGCTGGAGCATCGCTCTCGAGACCCTTGAAAAGCTTCACACCGATGGTCTTGCGTGTGATCCCACTGGTTTCAAACAGGTCAAAAACTGTCTCATCTTCCAGGTGTACATCTACAAATGGGTACATGTTTTAAGTTATTTTAAATTTGGTTATTATTCAATTTTTTCACTACATGCAAAATCTGAGTCCGTGTAATTAATTCCACATTTATTGAGCTACATGAAGTTATTAAAGATGGTGTAACACTGAAGTAGTCATAGGACTGTGTGTGGGTGTGTGTGTGTGTACACATACATACATACATTCATATATATATATATATATATATATATATATATATACATTCATATATTATAATATAACAAAGAAATATTAGACATGTAGTCTATATGACTCATCATATGATACATGCATGACAAGGTGGTACATGCTCAAATATAAAGTTGTTAAGATTATTTAGATACAGAATATCCGGAAAAATATACAGTATTACCTTGAGATTTTACGAAGGTGAACAGAAGCAAAAGGGCCAACATTCGGAGACATCTTCTGAGAATCATTCTGCTATGGATAACAATGGTAATCAAATGTTAATTTTTTACTTTAATTACATTACCTACCCTACAGTAGCTCTGCTCATCTGAAAACCAAGAAAACCTAATCTAGCATTAAAAAATACATTTTTAGACATGCCCAAATTCACTGAATATATATCAGGCTGTCCACTGGCAATGACAAACTGCTCCAAAGCCAGTGAGTGAGCTCAAATATATGCTGTAGACTGTGAAATAAAAATGTTCAATATGCTTTAGCACAAGTTTACAAACAAAAAACATCAATGGTGCTGGAACTTTTGTGAAAGTGCGAATTATAGCTTACAATTACTTTTCAAAGGAATTTCCGTCAGGGCACAATTCTTGTATATTTCAGTTATTTCAACTATCTTTTGGTGTTCATAAAACTATTTTTGTGATTTCACCTGTCTTATGTACCTACAATGAAGTATTTTAGTGACGTATTCTATAGGCGATTGATCAGCGTAGAGTTGCTATGGTCACCTTTTTACGCACCGGCAACGAGAGGGTCATGGCACACTCTGGCCAAAATGTAATTTTTAAGGTTTTGAAAAAAATCAAAGGTAAACAAAAAACACTGATACGTAAACGCTTATACAGTATAGTCTGTGTTGAAAGAATATACTTTTAAGAACCCATTCCATATTTTTTTTGGCTTCTCATAAACCAGCAACAATAGAAAATGACAAGCACCTCACTTACCCGAACCAAAGGTGAACTCCGTGAAATACAGTAATAAATAATAATAACTAAGAAAGAAAAATATGTACAAGACTGAAATAACTATCCGCTCGACTCCTCGGTCAGTTCCACAATGGTAAACCCAGGACAATGATCAAAAATTCATTGCGTAAAACCTGGAGATGCCACAGCTTCCCAAGCGCAAAGTTTAAAATTCGCGCAAAAGCGAGTTACACAGTTCACAAAGGAAGGCAGTCAATCATGAGGTGTTACTGAACAGTGTCTCTATGTTCCAAAGCTGATACGTGATAAATCCAGATGATGCCGGACTCACGGAATCCCTCCTCATAACTGATCTCTCTTGAATTTTATCACGAGGGGCGCAGATTTGGTTTCAAAAGGGGAGGGTTTGGGGTGCTGGAGGAGGGTTGCGCTGGACTGGAGAGGTGCGGGTTGTTGCTGACAGCACGTCATGACAGTTTTCATTAGCTAATGCAGCTCTGATTCGCGCCTGGGGTGTTGGGGTTATGGTCAAGACCTAAATGTGAGCATAGGTATGTGAGAAGGTCAAGATTGAAGTCAGGTTTATACTAACAAAACCATAAAAAAGAACTGTCAATAGACAAATGCCAGATCACAATTCACACCAAAGAAGAAGAAAAAAAGCCTGTTAATGAGATACAGAGAGTGTATGTACAGTATACGTACCTATTAAATATATATTCAACAGCTATATTAAATCAATATATAATATATTAATACAATATAATACATAATAATTTTCACCCTGTATTTTATAGCCCACTATCAAATACAGTATGTCTCATAAATATTCAGAAATAGATAGATAGATAGATAGATAGATAGATAGATAGATAGATAGAGTGAACACCTCACAGGCAGCACAACGTGGCATTTAACGCTTAAGATGTATGACTTTAATTTGACCTGTTCTCTCAAGAGCTTTACATTCTTTTGAAAATATGCTCCATCCCTTTCTGAAAACACAAAGGAAGACATTCCATCATTTATTTTTTTATTTTATTTTTTTTCAGTGGGAACATCTTACGAAGGCACATAAAGTGGAGATATACTACAGCAGATGAGACAGATGATGTACATGTTTACAGCATGCCCTAGGTGAAGCAAATCAGAGAGCTCTCGCAAAAAATCTGGCCCCGGCAGAGGGTTAAAAGCATGACATCATTGTATATTTCGCTACTTTATGCTGGAAATTACATTATATCCTGCATACGTCCAAAATGAGAAAGTATCCCCATGAGTGCCGCCCTCTTTTAAGTGCCTGATTAGAGTAAGCAAAATAATGATTCTTCCTTCCTTTGAAAACTGATGTTTCTGTTGAGTCT
The DNA here is from genome assembly GCA_032275025.1 of Enteromius treurensis. NCBI lineage: Eukaryota > Metazoa > Chordata > Actinopteri > Cypriniformes > Cyprinidae > Enteromius > Enteromius treurensis. Next base: position 10,140,472 of record JAUCMU010000021.1, on the reverse strand, counting down.
AAATTACAGTTCCAGGTTTTTCAAACAAATTTGATGTTGTTTTGCCAAGATTTGTATTTTATAATCAGCTCTTGAGAAAGTTTCCTTGTTAATTACATAATGCACAAAGAACAGAGTTGCCTGCCAAAGCACACGCATCATATGATCACAAGCTTACCTTTTTTATGTGTTGCTATAAGTTAATAAGCCAGTTTTGCTATTAAAGGCAGACTGCAGTGTTAAAAACTTTTAGTTTTATAATTACTTCTTTTAATGCACTATAGAACTATGACTTTGATGCAGGAAAGTATATGCCATTGCAAATGTTTTCTGAACAGTTCAATAAATATATCCTCAGAGTGTGAAAGTATTGCTCTTTTGTAGACTGCAAACCTAGCAATATAACCCAGAGAGAAAGACATTTTGACCACCAGACTGTCCCGTTGGGGTCACTGCAGGTTGATTTTGGTCCAATGTGTTCCAAGTTCAAAGCAAATCTTAAGAAGAATCATGTATGTACAGTACATAACAGATATATTATATGAATGGACAGTTTTTTTTCGTTTTTGTTTTTTTGCATGTGCCAGTTTTGCTTAATAGTCCTAAATAAGCATGCTTTGCTCTTCCTATATCCAAAATGATGATGTACATGTTAGCAACTTTAGTCTCTACAGCTATCGTTATTTATAGCAAAGCCTCTGATCCTCTCTACGTCACAGAATCTAATGGCCACATTACATAATAAGCAGATAGCCTTCCCCTCTCCTCACCTCCCAAAGTATTCATATATCTGTCATTAAAACGGAACATTTAGCTAATGACTTCCAGACTGACGTTGCACTCTATGAGCTAACAATGAGAGAATGCAAAGTCTTTAGAATTCCCATTTTATCTCAGCCATTTTATGTCTTAGGCCCCAGGGAAATCTTTTTTTATTTGTTATAATATATTTTTTTGTTTCTCTCACTTTGTTACCAATTTATTTTTTATGTTCCTTTCCGCTTGGGCAATTTACACAGTTTCCAATCTTGTAAAAGTCAGAAATGGGAATGCATGTGTGATTTAATTTTTTGGAATAATGCAAAGTGAAAGGCGCAAAATGTCATGGCCTATGTGAATCAATACGATAACAAATATGCTCACATTTCACACTGAATAATTACCCTTAATGTTACTTCTGAAGAAAAAAATGTAGGCTTTCCCCTCAAGGCATTATTGCGTTAAAGAAGTGCTTTGCACACTAATATGCTAGAAATAACAGTTTGCCATATTTCCACATTGGAAACTCTTACATTTGGAGAATGATTACATTTCAGTAAACAGTACAAGTTATGTATCAATATAAAATACTGAGATGTCCAGAAAACAGATTATTCCCTGTTTATAATAGAAAGCACTGAATTATTTTTAAATCTCCCGTTTCATAGTAGGAATCCCTTGTTCAAACTCTGTGACAGGCAGCATCTATAAATCAGACTATGGGGTAATATTTCCTTGTCAGGAAAAGAGAGATGATGTCACTGATGTATGATGTATCTCACTGTCAGTAAGATAAATCTGGTTTCCTTGCTGAAGAGGAAAAGTGTGGCCTGTGGTGGTTCATTTATATTTAGACTTTTCTGAATTCTCCAAATTTGAAGCTTAAAGGGTTAGTTCACCCAAAAATAAAATTTCTGTCATTAATTACTCACCCTTGTGTCGCTCCAAACCCATAAGACCTCCGTTCATCTTTGGAAGACATATTAAGATATTTTGAATGATATCAGAGACCCATCTGTTCCTCCATAAACAGCAATACATCTGAAATGATCCCAGATTCAGAAACGTGGTAAAAACACCATGTCCACGTGACATCAGTGGATCAACTTCAGTTTTGCAACATGAGGAGAGTACTTTTTTTTTGCGCAAAGAAAACAAAAATAACATAATTTACTCAACCATTCTTCGCCTATGACTTGTGACTATAAAGGTAAGAAACACCTTAATATCCCACCAAGCCAATATCTATTCTTGGAGAAGATATTTTAAAAATATTATAAGTTTCTATACAATCATGTATAAAACTCTACTGATTACAAACAACAAGCAATTAAAAAGATAATACATTTTTTCAGCCGTTACTGTAAGTTTGTGGCCAATCTGTTAAAATGGTTAATGTTAGTTTGTGTTATTTATTTATTTTGGTAATGTTTCAGTTTTACTGCCAACAAATGTTACTGTTTATTTCAAGGTTTAAACGCATTGAGTTTTTATATAGTATCAGACTTTTGGCCCCCGTTACATGACCACTGAGACAGCAGAAGAAATGGATAAACAGTGCGAGAGGCAGTCGTTCCATTTTTCAAAGGCACTCAGAACAGAAGTGAGACTGACAGGTGAACCGCTGCATTGTATTATTCCTTGTTTTGCTTATTTTACCTCCTTACTGTGCATGCATTCCTGGCCATGCCTTTGGGCTTCTAAAATAGTTTCTCAAAAGTAGTTTACTGGTTCAAGGTTCAGCTGGTTTATAACACTTGCCCCCGGCTGCTGGTGGCTTACGTCTCAATTTTGAGGCTTCAATAAAGAGTAACTGTATTCATACATTTCTAGATATCGCCTTGCCTAGGCATCTTATGCAACTCATGCATTCGTTTCACATAAACAAAGAACATGTCAAACAACCTTTGAAGAAGTCAGATATTTCTGTTTGTCAGAAATGTAGCCAGACATTTTGTTCATGATAAGATCAGATTTCTGATGGTAAATGGGGTCAGTAGAAGTCATTTCGTTATCCCGGGGTTTCATTTGTCAAAGACCTCATGGAGGAATTTGAACCTGACGACCTTCAGCCAAACCTTTGATCCTTCCAGACACACTTGATCATGCTTGAGATGACTGATTTAATTCAGATGAAATAAAACAAAGCTTTCCTCAAGAATGACATAATATTCCACTTTCCTTCCATCCGCCCAGACCCAAGAATGAACCCATATTTATTTTTATTTTTTTTCTGAGCTGTGGCCTTGTCTAATTGCGCTGAGGATTTACTTCTCTTCTTGGACAAGAAATACATCCCTAACCTCACTCAGAGTGTTTGATGGGGATCCTACCCAAAACAATAACACAAGTTCATGAGAGAAATTCTCCAGAAATTGTTCCCTTCTCTCTACAGGGACTGCTTGAATTGGGTTAATTGGAACTAACCAAACCCAGACGCTACCTTTCCTGGTAGAAGAACTCACTTATGAAACCAGCAGTGGACTTGTCTTTGAGATCCAATACTTTTTTCTCTGTTGAGAGATTTGGAAAGCCAGGAGAATATAAAACTGAGCTGCTCACATGTACATCTCAGCCCTTTCACATGCTTTCTGACTGAACCATTGTACAGTAGTTCACCCATAAATGAAAATGCTGTCTTCATTTACTCACCTTCATCCAAACCCAAATGGCATTATTTCTTCTATAGAACAAAAAAGAAGACATTATAAAGAATGTTTCAGTTATTTTCCCCATGCAGTTAAAGTGAATGGGGTCGAAAACAACACCGTAACCTAATTAATTTTCATTGCATAGACAAAAAAAAAAAAAAACTACTTCTTTTGCGTTCCACAGAAAAACTTAATGTGGTTTAAAAAGACTACCTACTGCATATTTGTTTGGTGTGTTCATAAGCTGTCCAGTTTGTCCTTCTGGCCTCCATTCTGGCTTCCATGTGTGACTATGATGAGAAATAAATACAAATAGCACATTACCACTCCTTTTCCTGAGGCCTTTAAAACCAACATAAGTGGAAAGCAGGTGAGAAGTTGGTTTACCAGGCTTAAACAGCTGATGTGTCACACACAGAAAAGGGTTCCAGCTTTGAGATTCAGGGATTTAAGCTCCATCTCCACATCCAGATGTGAATTCAGCCTCACAGAGAGGTAGAGGAACATTCCTGTGGAGAGGCACTGGAGATGGTGAGTCAGAGCCTGACGCACCCAAACGACTAGCCACGGTATAGGCACGTTCAGAGTTCAGTGGAAAACGGCTGTGTAGACTAAGAGAAAGAAATGATTTTCAATATGTTCTTGATCCTCCTGTCAGAGGTTATTGGCGCAACAGATCATACATTTAATTTTGCGTCAGGTGATTGATAGCTTCAAGCCTAAACATATAGTTAGACACAAGCTTTAATATTCCATTCATTCTTCAGAGACCTCTTCTTTAAGTACATGTCTGCTCAGGCCAAACATGAGATCAGTCTCCATTTCCCATAATCAGCACCAGCTTCCTGTGGTGATACCCAAGTCTCTGCAGACCGGCATATTTTGAGTGACAGCTCTCCCTCCAGGGCTCCACCACAAATAAAGGAAATCAGAGGCCCCGCTCCATGGTTTGTTCCACAAATGTGCCCCAGTGAAGCTCTTTAACACACTTACCTAGAAATCTGTGAAGGCTTGCATGAATGCAATGGTGAGAGACATGTCTAAATCCCTAGCAGGATTCTTATTATATAATGGGATATCACATCATTGTGTTTTCTAAAACACATCATTCTCCTTCATTCAAACAAAACTGCTGGGCTCTGCTGAGTTCTGTGGTTTAAACATGATAATTTGTTAAACGAGGCTGAAAGTGCTACATGCTGGTGAGAGCTAAATTAAATTAGGCTTAGTTTACTAAAAACATTCATCTTAAGTTACATTGTACATCATTTTGTAAAACCATATCCCTAACCAGTCCGCAAAATGTAAAACAAACCAATGGTGCTGAGCCAAAACTTTCCCCAAAATCCAATATTTTGGCCCCACCAGTATGAAATATCAATTTGTCAAGATTTAACCATTATTTATTAAACCAGTGAACAAAGATAATGAATAATAATGTACTGCATAATGACTTTAGTGAAAAAAGACTTTAAAAAAAGTTCTTAATTAACATAAATTTAGTGATAAACAAAGAAAAGAAAGATATTTTCAAGATTGTTTGTATTGGGCCACCATTGACTTCCATAGTATATTTTTTTTTTCTACTATGGAAGTCAAAGGTGACCAAAACAGCCTGGTTACAAACTTTCTGGTTACAAACTTCACTTGTTACTTACTCACATGTATAAAAATTAATATGATTGCTAAATCGTATGCATTTTACGAGTTGCCAATTCATATGAATTTGTACGAATGACCCACACCTAACCCCGGTTGTATGTAATGATTAAAATGCATGTGTGATTTTTCTCTGATAAATTGTAAAAGTAAAGATCCAGGGGTGCTTGTAAATTAATGATCATTCAATTTCAAAAACATTTTTGGGAAAAGTGTCAGAGAAATTAAGTGCTACTTAAATGCTACTAACGTAGTGCTTTGGGATACTGAGCTTTAACAAAAATATCTAGTAAACAAACACTCAAGAACCAGCATACTGTAGAATCTGTGAGCATGTGTGAGCCTCGCACGTTCCAATTTTTCAGAACTTTGCAGAGCACATGGGCCTGTAGTTGTGCCTTAGTGAGATGAAGCAACCCAGGGAATATGCCTGTGAAATTAATGAAAAACGACTGAAGGTCTCCTCCTCGACGCAGTGTTTAGACTGTCCCCTTTGCATTCCTAATTGGAACACGACTAGGACCTGCTGTTCTGTCTTGTGAACTTTTAAGAAGCATAAAACCATCAACACTCTTGCAAATTTAGTGTACTCGACCATCGAAGCCAGCTGAAATTTCTTCTTTATTTCTCTTTTCTCAAACTTGGCTGTTTTTGTAAATGATAAGTACAAATAATCTCGATTTATGAAGTGATTTATATAAACACTTACTGCCAAACTTATCCAATTTCTCAGCAATCTAAAGTTCTTTTGGGTGTTGTAAGCCTGCACAAACAGATTTACAAGCACTAAAATACTATAAGCTCAAATATTCGCAAATAATCAGCCCTTCAGGTCACATGCTTACTAGACAGCTTTGAAAGGTCCAAATATCTAAAAACTGACACTGCCAATACCTGATGCAGTCTACTGGCTGTCTGAAAAGTTCAGTTTCAGGGTCAAGCTGCACATGTATTACTGGTTAAAACTAGCTCTGAGCACATTGTAAATCAGGGAGGGTGAGAATCTTCTTTAATGAGTGCGAGACAGAGCACTTGTACATAAGAACGGGAAGCCAGATCTCACTCAACAATTCCAGTAAAACTTAGACAATGCAGGAATTATTGAAAATGTTATCTCTGATGCTGTAAATGTCCAAGGGGAGAATCCTGGAAGAAGCACTGGGGGTTTAGCAGAATGGCGTACACCTGTCAAAAAATTTAAGAGAAGGAAAGCGTTGCATGAGATTTGTCTGGACAAGAAACTGTATAATTTACTGTAGTGCATTGTCTGTTTGTTCTCAGTCTTTTGATTGAATCATCCAGATGTCTGTTCAGAAGAAAAACTTGGCATGCAGAATTTGCTGAAGCTTTATCAAAATATTTCCATTTACCAATCAGTTTGATCTGCTTTGACTTTTTAATCATCTCTTCAGTTACATTGGCTTTAGTTTTACATCTTTTCAACATTATCTGGGCTGGTCGATCAGTTTAATTTCTTTAGCAATCAAACACTTAATCAAGGGTTGTGTGACCTAAACATATTTCTCCCAAACACTTTACATCATCCAGTTATACCATAGTGTTTTATTTTCGAGAGTGAAAATATATTTCATTTACCCTGCAAATTATTATTTTTTTCTTATAATTTTTGCCTTGTTCTCTAGAATAAATGTCTAAACATTCTTGAATCAAGATGCATTTACTTCACAAGTAAAATGACTTAAGATATAAGTCTTTGTCTTTTTTTAACTGTATTGTAAGCTTCTGGTTAAAACAAGGAAAAATGTCTGCCAATGGGGTAAGAAAAATAATCTATTTTTGCAGTGTAGATATACATCTTTAAGTGAGTGTTAGATGATGGCAAAGTAATATTATTGTTTAAAAAAAAATGGAAATGGGCATTGTTTGAATTACATTATGCACAAAAACAGGGATTGAGTATGAAGCAACCCATAGTCCATAGCAGACAGTACACAGACATCTGTTTGGATTATAAAAAGAGTTTATGCTGGATAAACGTTTATTTGACTTGGCTTGCTTTTAAATTGAGCTTCCACACCAAGGGGGTCCACAGCCATGTCGGCACGTTTGCAGACTCCAGGCAGTCCCCTCACGATCAGAGTTTTCTCATGCTCTCAGAGGCAACATCATCAGGCTTTTTCATGGTATTTCAGCAGAAAAACCTGTGTTTTATTCACAAAACCGCAAGACTGTTTTTGTAAACTTCCTCCTCAGCATCTTGATGCACTGAACAGACCACCTAGTTCTCAAGAATGTGCCATCAAATCAAACAATGCCGATTTCATTCAAAAATGATGCAAGCTTTGTGCGGTTAGAGGAGAAAGATTGAAGTCTCTAATTATGCTGTCTTAAGTACAGAACACGCTAAAGCAGGACACAAGGATGGATTTTTTTTTTTAGCTGTCTAACAGGCGGACAGGTTTAAGAGGCACGATGGAGATGCATGTCGAGCGCCTGCAACTTTGCCCCAGATCCAGTGACTCAGGAAAAGCCCTGGAGAGAACTCCCAAAGCTGTGGTGAGGTCCACCAGCAGAATGTGATTACTTTAACATGCTGGGAGTCCCAACCCCCTCTTGAAAAGCACTTTGTCCAGTACAGGAGAGGAAACAAGACAGCAAAACACTGTCAGGCATTGGTGACTCAGGAGAAACTAAACATTTTTTCTTCTGAATTGCTACCTGTAATTATAGTTTTCTTATAGTCTATTTTATCAATTCAGCCTGTTCAAAACTTCATCCCAGTATTATCCCTCATACATGTTTATTTTAGCATCCAGTGATCTTGTTTGCATCTTGGCTTGATATGTTTTTGTGATTATTCTCTTCCCTGCCCTTGTTTGAAAGGGAATAAACCTGCCTTAAATAATGAACATCGTCAATTTGTGAATTCAAACTTGTTTTCAAGCTTGACTCAGTATTATTAGATATTTGAGGTTTCTTCCTTTTGAAGTTCTTGGCTTTTAAATATACAGGGCAGTGACAGAAAACATCCGGATTTCAAATCCCGATGGTTAAAAATATGAAGTTGTCCATTATTTAAGAGTTATGTAACTGAGCAGCACATTTTTTGTTCTCATACAAAGACTTCTCATTTGTAAAAAATGACAAAACCCCCTCAAGGATGGACAACATGACTTAACAAGCTAAAATAAACAGTCAGAGATGGATAATTGTTTATGTTAGGAAGTTTTAATGCTGATGACTTCATAAAGTAGCAAAAAAGTTAAGTGCCCCGCTCACCAGCTTTCTGGTTTTGAAATGCTCAACTGAATGGAGTACACATCTGTAAGACATTACAGTCTGCGGATATAAACAATAGGAAATGTTATCTTTCTAGTGTCTGTCTTTTAGTGAGGGAGCTTAACACAATAAATAAAAAACATTAGAGTTGCTTTCCATTCTCCAGGACCTTAGGGTCAGATCATCGCACAGGATTGCTACTTATTCTGAACCTGTGAGGTCATCACACAGGACTTTGTTCATCATGCCAAGCTCCTTCCAAGCAGCACAGGAGACAGGCCTTGAGATATCATTAAAACCAAAGTCCTCGGTGTAAGCTGAGAGTTCCAGGAGCAGCCTTGGAAAGCCCCATTCCCTTTAAAGTATGGCTTGCTTTTCTTCAATCATAACGTGATTGGTTGTCAAAGAGAAGTGCCAGACTGTTGAAAGAACTCAAAATGGTGCACCAATAACATCATCCTCAGGTCATATTTCATCAAAGAATTCTTAGCTGATTGAATGATCCAGAACCAGCCAGCAACAGACACACTTCATATTTTAGGGTAGACTACCTTCATATTTTGGTGAAATGGAAAAACTGTTGACAGAAAACCTAAAGCTCCATTAATGTTCCTGGTTTGTTGTGTCTCCACTGTGTTCTCTCAAGGGAAGGATAAATCTCGATGCTTGGATGATTTGAATTTTAGGAAGCTGAAGGAAAAATACAAGATGTCCCCATCCTGTTCTGCACCTGTGGAAGTGAGAGCTGTACGTCATATTTTCCAGACAGAAATAAATTAATTTCTCTTTAGATGCTACTTGCCAGAGAAACACACATGCACGTAATCACTCACACACTGTTCTGAAACATTTAGATGGTACAAACCAAATAAACTCCGGGCCATGTTTAGACTAGACGGTCACTTGCTTGAATCTGAAGGGAAAATAAATAAATAAAACACTGTTATGATGACCCAAACATATGTTAAATAAACTATATCAATATGTAAGCATTTTGGAATGCCAAAATGAAAGGTAGCTACGGCTGTTACTTAAAGAGAAATCAATCTGTTATGGGAGCTGAATGAAATCACCATTTACTGGCATCAGCACTTCGAGTCTGATTCTGCTGGGCCCCTGGAATCATCCAGAGCTGCCATTAACATTGTTGCTGCCATAAAGTTTTCACTGCACTCTTCCTTGCTTTCTCCCGGGCCAATGTCTCCCCGTTTGCACACGGGAAGATTTATAGCTATTTGTTTTGTCCAACATTTTAAGATAAAAAATATCTCTATCAATCACCACTGCTGCTGTGGAAGAATCCAGATGAGTTTTTTTTTTTTTTTTTTGGCTTACTTTGGGGAGAAGATAAATTTTCCATATGATATTTGAATAAAGAAAGAAAGGGGGGCGAAGGAATGAGGGATACTGGAGTGTGAGAGAAAGGGACGAGGAATCATCCGCAGACTTTTAGCGAGTTCAGACCAAACCAGATGTTTTTTTCAACCAGACAGAGGATCACCAAGATCACCGCAGGTGTTTTCTATTTTGGCGTCCTTGAATACAGAGTCATTTTAGAGTTGACACTAGGATAACATATCACAAACATACCGGGACATCCATCTGTCATCGCAAGCTCAGAAACCACAGAAGAATTTTGCTAGAGAACAATAGAGAACCATTGAAATTAGGTATTATTTGCAATGGCTGCAAATGCACCTTCTTTTCTTACTCTTTCCATCAGTCTCCACATAGTTTCCTTTTGTCCTGTCAAATACAGTCCAATGGCCATTTTCCGGAATATCCATCCAGTACAGAAGTAGCTGTGAACATCTGTGGTCAGGAAACCCGGGTCTCCACAACGGCTTTTGAAAGCCCTGATATGGAAACAGTGAGCAATAATGATTTTCCTCTAGAGTAATTGTGTTGTGAAATATGAAGACAACTGAAAAGGTTTGGGCCAATAAGAGCTCCCTTGATAACTCAGAATTAGTCTGTCAGTGTCTTGTGGAACTCTCTATGGAAATCTTAGAGATAGATTTCTTGGTTTGGCAGTACGCAGAAATAGTACGATCTAGCCATACACATATATAATTGTCAAAGTCCTCAGATAGCAAATTCAATTCTTCACTACCCAGATTAAGATGGAAGATTGCAAGAGAACAGTGAATTTCATTAAAATAATGGCAGATAGTTTGTGCATTTGCACAGAAAACCAGAGTGTAAAGTGTGTAAATCTTATATATTATCAATGTGTAAATATTTAATTTAATTTATAATAATTAATTTTATTTAGAATTATAAGTAATATCTATATTCTTACTATAAGCAGTGTTCTTCTTAGAATTTATTTTAGGTTAACTAGACCTGTTTTTGATAATGCCAGTACTGTTTAAAGAAGTTCACACAGAACCCTTTTTTTTTTTTTTGCTGTGCTTAGTTTGTTTTTCTATATTTGTTAATTTCCAGATTTCACCAGATTTCGATGTAGTCTTTCTCATTCTTCAGCTCTGTGTCTAGCACAAGGGTGCATTTGTGTGAACATTTCCATGGGTAGTGCTGTAAATAACTCCTAGCTGTCACCCGTGGAGATATTATTTTCTTAAACTCCAAATAATGTTTTCTTCCAAATTAATGTCATGGCAAACATACTGAAGATTAACAACCAGGCGGTCAAAGTGACAAACTGTTTCCACACAAAACAATTCATCCAGCACACTTAATGCGTCTTCATCTTTAACTTTCAAAGAAGTATCCCTAACCCTATAACCCTAACCATCCAAAACATACTACAAACTGACAAATGAGAAACTTTGCAAGTATGTGCCAACCTATTCTGCTAACCTTAAATACACCCTAACAGTATGAGAGTTGGTAGAAACGTAGTAGCAAATTAATTAGAATTAGTTGACATGTAGTTGCATGGTGACTTATAGTTAGTAGAATGCCTAAAGTGGACAATTAAAATAAAGTATAACCTCGTCTTCATAAGGGCTTTGCAGAAATATCCCCTGTAATTCATTTGCTCCCTGACTCTCCAAATTTTAGTTCACATATATTTTAAATAACTATGTAGGGCATGAACATATTAGTGGGGAAAAAAATGTTTGCAAGACCCAGTAAATCTAAGATAAAGATGACGTTACATATAAGGAACACTGACAGATATTTGAAACGTCAAACACATTAAAAGGCCATTTAAGTGAGCACTTGATTCCGTAGTCAGTTTTGTTACTAGGGCAAATGAAAATGACCTACATATGCTTCAGAACTTGTGTATCAAAGCATTTGATTTGGCTTGGCTCATTCTGACTTTGAAGGGGATCACATCAGTTCAGAATCTGGCTTTGTAATTATTGTCGTACCATGCATGGCTAAGGTGCTGGCATACCAGCACTGGCTGAGGACAAACTCTCTCGGTATCATTAATGAATAAAACAGAGACCGCAGTTCAGAAGAACGAAGAACCGTTACAGCTAAACTGAGCTGAATTCACAGAAATACAAATCCATGCATGAAAATCAAACACGCATTGCATGACATATGCCCACACATGCTAAACAGATACCTTTGTCATACTGCATACTTTTATGCTGCTTCAGAAGATAATTTGCAATTCAAATGACTGAATTATCATGTGAGGCATTGTAAGACAATCAGTCGAGAGGGATCAGCAGGATTTGCGGAACCAATGCTTCGGGATATTTTTAAGTCTCTGTCAGTCTGCCTCAGTTAGACTACATGAAGTTGCCTGATCTATCCACAGTTGCGCTGACTATCTGGAAATAATCACACTCAGGGAAAACAACACTCTCATATAGAACATCAAGCCATCCTTGAATGGCTACAGGCAAACAGGGAAAAACAGGAAATATCATGATTTGAGACTTCTCAGATCAGATTTCCTGTTTGAGTACTGCAACGTGGGCAGTCCTGCAGTGACATATATCTGCCTCGTGGTGCCAATTTATGGTGTGCAGTCTTTGGGGAAAATACGAGGGGGCTGTCAAAACACTTGAAAGCTTGTAAAAGGTCAAAGGCCATTAGTGCTTTCATCCAATAGGAAAAACCTTCAGATTTAATCAAAGGGTTAAGGCCGTAAAAGTAGCATGTTGTCTGTAATAATTTACATTATTGCATTTTACGCATGCAGTATTTCTTCCAGCTTTATTGTTTTTTGCTTTTCTTTCAGCTCACTGGACCACACAAATAAGCCGGTCCTACATTTAAAATTCGCTTTCTAAATATACGCTTAGACATAAACATATGTCTGTGTTTAAAGAAGGACTCCTCAGAATAACCCTTTACTGAAAGCGAGGGTGAGCTGGCTAATTGGCATTTTGAAGTTGCGTGTAATAGCAGGGTGAGTTTGGGGCACCGACCACAGCTCTGTTTCAGATGTACTAATCATAAACTAAGACTGAAGGGGAAAAGTAGAGCACTTTTATTAGCTGTAATAAAATATTTTTCAAACAAATAGCCAAAAGCCACTTTTTCAGTCAAAGGTGTATCAGTTTCATTAGCAAATACGTCAAAATCTATTTTGTCCTCAGAACATTGTCGATTAACAGATAATGGAAGGAAATCATTTTCATGATACTGCAATATGCGCTTAGCATAACATTGATATGTCAAATGTCTGAGTATCAAATTGACACGTCAAGTGAGTATTTGGGATACCTTTATTTTGGAGTATATGATACACACGTGTTTGGCGTGCAGTAAATAGGCTACGCAGTTTTCGCATGCATATGATATGCATTTACCCCACAATCCTACCCATCGCATGGCATAAACACACCAAAGTCAGTTTTTTCCGGATCTATACGAGTTTTCGTTTTTATTTGGTGCATTATCTGTATGCATTTTTATGAGATCGGGCGTCTAAAAAAATACAAAGACTTTTGTTCCACTTGAGTTGTCTTGATAACATTGTGTGTGCTTTATGTTAAATCATGTTGTCCAAATATGAGCACATTTTGGAGCCTCTTTAAAAAGCACTAGAATTTATGAAAGACACATGGGGAGGTATAAAAGGTTGTGAGATGAGTGAATTGATCAGGCAATGTGAGTTCAGCTAAGGACGTCATGTCAGGCTAATGAATATCATTCAGTCGTCTGACAGGGGCTATCATCCAAGGTGATTCTGCCGAGGAAACATGCAAGGTAGCGTGATGTTTCAAACATACTGCCAGTTGCGAAAGAATGCGCTGACAATGCAGTCCAAACCTAAAATCATTTTCCAGTACCATCTGTAGACAGAGGCCTTCTTCTCTGTAAATGTTTTCCTTTTCATCCCCTCTGTCTCCATAGCTTATCCCAGGGTTGGGAGTATTAGCACCCAAATAGTCATACATTGTGGTTTACTTTCATTTATACTGCTCTCTGCTGTGCTTTTGGCTGCTTTCCTGTTCCAGTCTGAATAGATGGTATATGTCAGTTTGTAATGTTTTATTTAACATGCATTTTAAACCGATACATTTGTTTTGTTCACCGCAATTACGGTAAATATGGAAACATAATTAATTCTATCTTGCACAGGGAAAACATTTTCCAGTTTAGATAAATTTGTCCAGGAAAATAGATGACTTCTACAGATGGAATTCTGAATTGCTCCCAAAATAAACGTTAAACTTTTTGTCTGAACAAAAAGAAAACGTTCATGACAGAAAGAAACACATTATATGGCGGCTTTATGGACTAAACATGAATGTATTGCGCAAAAGGCGGATTCAAATTTCACTAGACTAGATAAGGTTCAGTGCATTATAAAAGAAAATTGGTTAAATGAGTTCATATTCCATGTAGTGTATTCTTGGTCTGATCATTTTAATAAGGATACAAATGATGGCCAATTTTTTACCTCAAACTCTTCATGATTTTACAGCCGAGGTCTGTTTTACTGCATTGTGAGGAGATCGTAAAAGCTAGCCGTTTAACAAAGGTTATGTCGAAAGCTCACTAGCAAAGTCATTTGGCAAATAATGTTCTGACTTTTAAATTGCCTGGTTAATTACTTGGTCATAAAACAAAGCATGTTTTCAAACTGATTAAGCAAAATGTAAAAATTACAATTCTTGGACACATTTAGTCAAAATAACCCATAAGCCAAGATCACATTATCTAAAGCTTAGGTAAAGTGCAGTCCTGTCCTTTGAATGTTAATATCTGTTATTACAAGGCACTCAGCCAGCCATAATTTCCTTTTAGGCTGTGTAGCCATTTTGCTACATTTTGGATAAATTGTACATTGTAGTGGAGTACTTTTTTTGTAGTATAGGCTAATTCAACTCAATTTTTCATGTCAATGCATTGAACGTATTTGGTGCGTAGACTTGTAACAAGCAGGAAAATGTACAGTCAGCATGTCATTATCGCAAAATAAACCCCCTCAGTTCATTATCCCCTACTTAATTAATGTTTGCTGGTGAAGTTATACGTGCCTTTATGTAGACCCTTGTACATAGCATTGAACACAGTATGGAAAAACTTACCATTTTGGGATATCTGTTTTCCACAGCATTCTCTGCCAAGCCTAATGCTTCTTATTACCTCATGAGAGAATGCAATTCACCAAACCAAGCTATAACTGGACCCCAGGGGGACTCGTAGATTTATTGAAGAAAGGCCTGGTTTTTGAGCCAAGAGAAATAACTTGGCAATTAGGTTCTCTTTTTGGGGGATTTTGGGAAGTGACCCCAGTAGGCGATGTGATGGGAGTGAGTGGGATTACCTTGGATTGGTGCAACTTTAATGCACCTCCTGCTGTGCAAGAAATAGTCTCTTTAGCAGAGCAGCTTTAATCAAAGATGAGGTTTATCAGCAAGCTTGCAGTGAAAAATGTCCGATAACTGATAATGCTCCTGTGACTTGTTTGGTTTTATGGCTCCGTGATGCCTGTTTCCCTCTCTGCAGGATTCCACAGTGGTTCTGTGAACCTGCACGTCACAAACAGGGAGCTTGGGCATTGCGGTGAGGCAGGAGCGAAAACAGGCAGCCTTCAAATTAGCTTTAAATGTCAAGTGAAGTATGTTACACGTTTTATTTGTGCACATGATTAACGGCCATTACAAAGGTTGGTTTTCCAATGAAACCGTGTCCAGTAAAAACTCATAAGAAAACCTCACTCTGCTGGGAATCCCATAGGCCTGTCATAGCAACTGTTCTCGAGCATCCTGTTCTCATTTTCACACTTAGGTCACCCCACCCTGGCACCCAGAGGCAAATCCCTGGCTCTTCCATGCTCTTATTTATTCTAACCCTCTTGCCAAAGAAAAAATGTGAGAGAAAGAGAGATAGAAGAAACGGGAGATCTGTAATGTTTTACACATGGCACCTTACAGAAAAGCCAAGCTTGTAAACAGATCAAGTATATACGTTTAGTTACATCACTTTGTGGTCTTTGACGCCTCCCATGACATTAAATGAGCGGTATATACAAATGATTTCACATTGAGAACCCATTGACTTCCGTAGTATTTTCTTTTCCCAAACTATGAAAGTCAATGACTACCAGTGATTGGATGCCAACATTCTTCAAAATATCTTCTTTTTTGTTCAACAGAAGAAATAGAAACAGCATGAGGTTTGGAATGATTCGAGTCACAAGGGTGAGTAAACAATGACAGAATTAACATTTTTGAGAAAACTAGTTCAATTCACTTTATGAATTCACTGCAAAATTTGACTGGACAAGCAATAAATGGAAAGCATTTCTCCTCTGTTATTAATCGCTGTTTATTTTGCCAGCTTAACTATGCAGGGCTATATGGCTAATAGCACTTTATATATATTTAGCAATGTTTTTTTCCCCACAACCCTATCAGAACAGATCTGTGACCCATTTTTGGGTCGCGACCCATTAGTTTTGAAGCCCTTCTGTAAATATCACTGGTGTTGCCTTACGGTTTTAAAGCAGCGAGCATGTGTTCATTTTTCCATCTACGGATCTAATTCTGACAGTTTGTGCTGCAGCACAGAAGACTCAGGAATTTCCTTATTTTCCATGTGGAAAGGCCGACTCATGAAAGCCAATACTCCAGTGGAACACAACTCATTAAGTCAGGCTTTCTTTATACAAGCCATGTGGCACTCTTTAAACGGACAAGGTTCATGTCAAACTGGACAGAACTGACCAGCCACCATGTCACGTTTTATGTGTGTCTGCTAGTGCCACTCACTGGCTGTAGCAAATGTGTCCAATATTTTCTTTTCAATATGAGCTTAAAGGTACACTCGAAATTTACAATGCGTGTAAAGTATACTCAAAGGGCGGTGTTTCGAGATCTTTGGCACATTAATATTCTTTGCAAAAGCAAACAGCAGAGCCAAGGTGGTTGCACTGGTTATGTTATGAATTCTGCAATTGATCTCCATCTCGAACGATCATAAAACTTCTGTTTAAACTTGATCAGATCAAGGCTTTCATTTGAGAGGAACACCAGATACATCAGAGCACATTTGCCTTTTTTAACTGTTCAAGGTAATGCCAAGCTTTTTCAATCAGGTTTGCATTAGCAGAATTCAGTCCAGTTCTGTATACTGGCTTATTCTAATCAGACTTTTTTACAGTAGGAAGCAGCAAAAGCAAAACAAATTCAATCTAAAAGGACCAGTGAGATCCATAAAGAACTTTGGGTGACAAGGGGGCTTACGGGACCGAGGCTGGACACCAAAATGAACAGAGGAGAGGAATGATGCCTGCACATACAAATTATTTTATTGCCACTTTGATCCACTGACTCACAGGCCATTTTTGTCTCTATAGGAAAAATAGTCACATTACTCAAAGCTTTGTCAAGCTCTACTCGTCCTCAGTGGTGAACTTTGATTGAAGGAACAGCTACTTTCACTGTCATTATGCTTTTATATGCGTGCAAAATGTGCATTAATTGCATAACTAGTCATCCTGCGTGTTTATCCTATCTACGCCCTTGAAGAATAACTGTTAGAAATGTATTTAGAAAACCCAGCTGTTCTAATCCTAAGAGATATACTGTACTATATAAAAATGATTACTATACAGCTTGAAGGAAAAATTAATATCCATCACTTTTTATTCTATATGCTATTATGCAGTGGAAAAAAGGAGACCTATTTTTTTCAGTTGAAAAGGTTTTTCCACCTAATTTCCCGTAACCAATCCCAAAAGCCCAGTGCTCAGAATTCAGCTGTGACATTGCATCAGCCTTAACAAGTGTCCCTGTAGGCTGATCATCACTCGTTCCTTCACAACAGTTGTTCAGATCCTCTGCTTTAGGCATTATGGGTCAACACTTCCATTGGAAAAGCAAGAAAATAAACATGATTTATTTCTTTAAACTGATTTCATTATGTTCCAGCAATAGTGAGGCCCCGCTGAGCAGTTCCTCCAAACTCCTGGAAGGGAATATTCTTATTTTACAGCTTTTAAAGTGATCCATTCATCCATCTATCCATCCACTTATTCATCTATGGTACCTATCTATCTGTCTGTCTGTCTATCTATCTTTCTGTCTGTCTGTCCATCCATCAGTCAAACAAGTTTATTCCAAGAAACTATATAAAATAAAACTGTCTGTGACTGCCCTCTAGTGCTCAAGTTTAGTGAGATGAGTAAGGTATGTTGTGTGAAGGACATAAAAGAACTTTTATTAGAATTTGTTATAACTCACACATTTACTTACAGTTCAGCTATTAAACTCTGCTAGCAGAGTTGCTGTTCTTTCTCACAAAGTGCAGCTTGATAGGCATACATTATATCCATTAACTTCAACAAAACGATTTCAGAACCACCGGAAATGAAATGTCATAAATGTAATCAGAGATGTAAACTGATTCTTGCTTATCATACTTTCAGCAAATAAAAAAGAAAATATTCCATATCTGCTGTAATAATAAAATAGAACGTCTTCAAAATCATGCTCACCTCTCTTCCTGACATACTCTGTCCACACTTACAGCTTTGTTTGATTTCTTCTCGTAACTGTAAATCACATTCATTAAACCATAACATGAAAACTAACCAAGTCTAAACTTACTTTAACCATCTTCATGTTCACTTTTCACTTACAACCTTCTTCACTTACGTATTTCATCTAAATATCCTTCATTCGTGGATTAGTCTAAAACTCAGTAAAAGAACACCAGGATCTACATGATGTTCATAAATTAAATTTAAAAAACAAAAGTAAGGGAGACAGAAATGTCAGATTACATTGTTCCTGACTTCGCAGCAGCTTGATCTGTGATGGCCCGGTTTTCACTCATCTGTCTTGCGGTGGATTCATCAGCATGAGACTGGCTCATAATGGATTGTTTCTTGGTGGACTGGTTGGTGATAGACTGACTTGTGGTTGAGTGGGAAGCAACAGACTGTGACGTGATGGATTTTGTGGTCTTGGCCTGCTTGAACGTGGTGTGAATTGTCTTCTTTCTCTTGACCTGGAGGATCTCCATAGCATCAGGATTGACTTCTGGCTGTTGGAACTCCTTTGTGGTCTCGGCCTGCTCGGTGGCGGATTGCTCTTGCTCCTGGAACACCTGTCTCTGCAGCATCTGAAACAGAAGAAATTGAGAAAATGCCTTACGAGGAGGGAAAGAAAATATAGACAGTTTCGTACGGTGGTAAAAATTCAAAAACGTCAGAAGTATGACCGGTGCTCTGTTCCAAAACCTAGTGCGCTGCATACTGAAGCAGTTTTTGAAGTCACACTCCTGATTCGTAGGCCATAGGCAACTTATATGCCTCATAAGAAACTTGCCAACCTTACCTTAGCTACATTCCAACACCAAACTCTACCAAAATCAGTTGTGAGTCACATAAACAGTGATGCATGTGTAACTTGTGAAGCTGCTTCCTAAGCAGAACACTTCAAACCGCTCACTTGTGTTCCATGATCGTTAGCATTATATCTGTAGGCTAGCAAGGCAGCTAACTAGGGTATAAAACAGAGCAAATATGTCTTATTTGGAGACACTGAGATGTCTCACCATTAGCTGCTGATACTTGGCGATAGCCTCGTCAGTAGTTACTCCCTCAGCAAGGCCCAGTTCTGCTGCACGGCGGGCCATTTCCGCCTTTAGAGAGCCAGGTGGGGTCCAGCCCACACCTTTAATCCAGTTCAAATCGGATTTGTAGTTCACCTGCAACCCCAGAGGTCAAGACCATTAAACCATGCTACATGAGAAAAAAAATGTGCAACAACGAACAAACAATTCCTTTTTTGGGTGCATTTTACCAAGTGTCACTAAGTCACTGCAAAGACGTATTTTTACAGGCAAACGGAAAAGTTCTTGCCACTCATTAGCATTAACAGTGGCATCATTACAGTTTGTCATGAATCACTGAATAATCCCCAAACCATTTCTCACATCGCTCTGCAGCTGGTAGGCTTGTTTAGCGTGTTTGACGTTGAGCTGATTAGGATCACAGGTGTAGTCATGAAGATGTTGGCGGTAGATGTGGTTGCTGAGCTGAGCCTGGCTCTTCTTAGCATGCAGGAACTCAGGCTGGTCGCCATGGATCTTAAACTGAGAGCGTGTCTCTTGAAACTGCTTCTTGTACTCGTTGTTGCTCTGAAGCTTCCCTACAGCCAATGAGTGCATGATCTTGGGGTCATCCTCAACGCTGAGGAGCCCCACCTGCTGGCCTTTTCCTTTGACAAATTCCTCCTTGTAGCGGAACTGGAAAGAAAGGGTAACAACATTTATTCGATTACAATTCCAAAGCTGGGTTTTTACTTTTTGTTCACAAGTTCACATTTTGGCAAATAAATATTTGGATTTTGACTTACATCACTAGCAATGTCTCTAGAGGCCTTGGCTGTCTGGAAGGGAATGGCATCTAACCTGAGGTCGTAACCTAAAGACATTACCTGCTCACCTGATTTTTTATACACTTTCTGCAAAATTAAAGCAAATAAAAGGGATACAGACAATGTTAAAGGATGAACACTACCATTCAAAAGTGTGTAAACTAATGTTTTTTTATGTTTTTGAAAGAAGTCTCTTAAAAATGTTGCTTTCTATATATATATATATATATATATATATACTTATTTAAATGCAATCTAAATGCAATCAAATTTATTTCAAAATATATATTACAATGGAAAACAGTCATTTTAAATTGTAATAATATTTCACAAAACCACTTCTTTCAGAAACATAAAACACATTTTGTAAGAGTACCAATCAACATCTGGCTTACATCGCTAATTTGCTGAGCGTTGATCTTTGCTCTGATGAAGTCAGGGTTATCAGCGTGTAATGTGTACTTGTGCTTAGAGTCAGAGTCTCCAGACTTATACATCCTCTGAAACAGCATAAACCTTTTGTTATTCACATCTCACAAAACAGCTACTGGCAACACACATTAATATAGGAATTCTGGGTGATATTTACCTCACTACACTGCATGTAGCTGTTCTTTGCGTGGATGATATCAGGTGAATCGGCAACTTGAGTAAACTTCAGACTGTCAGGATGTTGGCGATACTTCTTCTACAGAAGAAGTATCTGTTATTAACCATGGCTTTATGTGGTATGATTTTAGAACAGTATGCTAGAAATAATACAACCATAAAGATAGCACTTTACAAATACGAGTGAAACATGGTATTTAAACGAAAAAAAGTATGTTTTCTATTGCTACAGTTAGAGTATAAAAATAGCAATTCTGCGTTTTGTTAACATTATCGAATAGCCTGTGTGATGGCAGCATCAAAGTGAAGTTGGTTGTTTTTTGGTTTTAGAGGCCTTTTTGCATTTTGAAATAATGTGCATGGATGAATAATTCAGAATAAGATCATGAGCTTCAATTAACAAAGAAAACAGACTCATTTTTGATTCCATGTTAATTGTGACTTACATCACTAATGAGCTCTCCAGCTTTCTTTGCATACTCCAGCTGGGGAGCACCTACGGAGTCCCACGCCACTCCCTTCATGAAGTTCAGATCTGCTTTGTATACATTCTTTGAAAGATAAAGAGGAGAAGATTATAGTGTTTGCCTTGTTGCTCTATGAAAGCATAACTCAAGATTGTTCATCTTTTTTAGTCTTTCTCACCTGGCTCTGCAGGTCATATGCCTTTTTAGCCCATTGCACCTTTACATCATCAGGTAGGGCTGTGTAAGAGTGTATGTGTGTCTTGTAATCCTGGTCGCTGGCTAAGGCCTGGGCTTTCTTGGCATGAACCAGGTTCACCATGTCAAGAGGCAGCTGGTATTGGCCACTAACAGAGACAGCGTCTTTGCGATAATTCTGGTCACTCTGCAGACGACCCATCTCTAAACAGTGCATTAAGTGCGAATCTTCATGAATACTGCGAGCTCCGATGTGCTTGCCTTTCTCCAGGGCATGGCTGTGCTTGTACTGGACCTACCAGGGCAAAGAAGGTGAACTGTTGGTCTCCACAAAGTTAGAAGCATGATTGTTTCAATATGTATATTAATGCATGAGTGTTATTTTTGACCATAGATGTTAATGTGTGTAAATTTAGAGAGGGTATTCTTACATCACTAGCAATGCTGGTGGAGGCTTTAGCAGCCTGGAAGGGGATATCCTTCATGGTAAGTTTATAACCCTGAGCTCTTAGCGTATGCCAAGACTCCTTGTATTTAACCTGAAACAAAACAGAAAAAATGGTTAAACTTTATGATGCAGGTAGCTGCTTCTTTAGAATATCTTTGAAATTAGCCATCTGGTTTAAAACCGGGGATTTTGTATGGTGTGGCAATATCCATAAACACTAAAATAGACTTGGAAGGCTCATCTTACATCACTGAAGTTAGCAGCGTTAATCTTGGCCTGGGTGATTTCAGGTCTCTCGGCAGTAATGGTGTAGTTGTGCTTGAAGTTCTCTCCCTTTTCTTTGTACAAACGCTTAAATACATAGCATCAGACCACAGGACATTATGATATCTGTTTTACTGGAAATCACAAAATGCAAAGAATATTGGCAATGTTCTCCTACCTCATTAGTGATCTTGTTACTGGTTTTAGCATGCACAATATCAGGAGAATCTGTGACGGATGTGTGTTTGAATGAGTAAGGCTGCTGGCGATACTTTTTCTGTTAGGCAAAAGAAACATACAGTATAATAAAAACATATATAATGCTAATAAGATACACAGTATAATTCAAAAAGTATGGAATCTGTAAGATTTTCAAAGCTTCTGAAAGAAGTCTCTTATGACTGCTTTTATTTTATCAAAAGTACTAAAATTTGAATATTGTGAAATATTGTTGCCATTTAAAATAACCGTTTTCTATTTTAATATTTTGAAAAGCAATTTTTTCCTGTGATGGCAAAGATGAAATTTCAGCAGTCATTACTCTGGTCCTCAGTGTCACATGCTCCTTCAGAAATAATTTGAATACGTGGCTGATGCTTCTGAAACATTTCTTATTATCAATGTTAAAAATAGTTGTGCTACTTGACACATTAGAGAGAATAGAAAAATCAGCATAAAAAAAAAAAAAAAAAAAATCTTCTGAAACATTGTATAAGCCTGTTGTTGTTGTTTTTTTCCTTACAGAACCCAAGCTTGTAATGCAGATGAAAATGCTGGATCAATCCATTAATATTTAAATAGGCAATCATACCTCGCTGATTAGATCTGTGGCCCGTTTGGATCCCTCAATCTGTAGAGCACCAGTGGCAATCCAGGCTGCACCACGAAGGTAGTTCAGATCAGAGCGGTAGATTTTCTGTTGGGTAAACAAAACACGTTCAAAACAATTCAACTTTGAGCAAAAAAGTATTAGTTATAGCAGTGAATGTATTGAATAATCCATTACCTCACTCTGCAGTTCATATGCTCTCTTGGCAGCCTGCACTTTTAGGTCATCGGGCAGTGTTGTATACCTGTGCAATGTAAGTCTATAGTCCTGATCGCTGACCAGAGACTGAGCCTTCTTAGCATGGAGCACATCCAACATATCCATCGGTAGATGGAACTGAGAGTGCACCTTAGAAGAGTCCTTTTTGTATTTGAGCTAAGGAAATAGAAAGCTGATGATCAATCATTTGTGCATGACCTCTCAAACTTATATTTCTGGTACTCTAAATCCTGTAGGCTTGATCAATCTGGTGGAATACTCACATCACTCTGTATATCTGTAGCATGCACAGAGTGAGCAATGTTTATGTCGTCCTGTAGTCCCTTAAGCCCAATCATCTTGCCTTTTGTCTTCTCAAACTGTGCCTTGTATTTTTGCTGGAGGCAAACATTTATGCAGTTAGACAGATAGATAAACTAAATAAACTGCCGTTCATCTGCTGTGTACAAAATTCTCACATCACTGAGGATTTCTGCAGAAGATTTGGCTGCTTGGAATGGAATAGCATCCAATCGCAACTTGTAGCCACCATCTCTGATCTTCTTCCAGGAATCTTTGTAGTGGGACTATATAAAAAAGATTTCTCCTTTTAGCAGTTTATTGTGGAAATTCAATTGTTTGTGCGTTTGTTTCATAGTTTCTGAAACAGGAACGGCAGTGTGTGTAATAATGGATTCTCACCTCACTGATGTTCATGGCATTGATCTTTGCCTGCACATGCTCTGGAATATCTCCAGACAGCGTGTACTTGTGCATTTCATTCTCCCCTTTCTCTCTGTATAATCTCTGTCAACATAAAGATATCTTACATGTTCACAAACTTTTTAACGGTCATTTCTAAATTCAAAGCATATATTCATAGAAAGAATCATTCATAAATGAAGACATACATCAAGAACCAATTTGCTGCTGATTTTGGCCTGGACCATCTCTGGTGTATCCTCCACGCTGGTAAACTTCAGAGCACTTACATCCTGTCTGTATTTTTTCTGGAACAAACACAACACATGGCAAAGATTTATACCAACTGTGCTGGGAGATGTAGAGTGTGTTTTGAATTGACTGAACTATCTCTTTGGGTATACGGCCCCCAAGGTTTTTCATTTCAAGGACAATATGGGTCAGTCATTTCACTATACCTTTAAACAGATGTGTAATTTAAATGCTTGCCTCAGGCATGTGCTTCTCTATATTAGCTGAGTTTAACATCTATAATCAAAAGTGAAGTGTATCTAATAATAGTCATGGCTTCTATCCTAAAAGCAGCACTTGATGTCATAAAGTGTCTCTGTTTAAATTTTAAAAGATTAAAAACATTCTGTTTATCAAGTTTACATTTATACAGAACAGTATTTTTTAAAATAGTATGACAGAACATATGCTTATATTCATTTAGCCAGGAAAGTCTGATTTTTGAAGGCATAATAACCTAAAAAATTTTGGCTTTTTTATGTTTTTTTTTTTCATGTTGGCTGAGACAAGAGTTCTTAATAAAACTATATAAGGTGCTGATGAATTGAGGAAATAGTTCTTTCCTTTTCCTCCCCCTACTAAATATAACCTATCACTTCATCTATTTGCTATGCAAGCATTACATAACAGCCCTTCTAGTGTTTAAGTATGCTTTTTATTTTCAGTGGGTCCTGCTGATCACCT
Source organism: Enteromius treurensis (assembly GCA_032275025.1). Classification (NCBI taxonomy): domain Eukaryota; kingdom Metazoa; phylum Chordata; class Actinopteri; order Cypriniformes; family Cyprinidae; genus Enteromius; species Enteromius treurensis. The sequence goes on along the minus strand of JAUCMU010000021.1, from coordinate 10,115,723 downwards.
AGAAATCTGGGTCGTAAGTTATTTGATTTGAGAACTTATTATTTAAAAAACTATTATATTAAGTGCGTATTGCTGTTTCAAGTTGATCTGTACCTCGCTGGCTAAGTCTGTAGCTTTTTTGGCCTGCGTTATATCAAGGGATCCAGTGACTTCCCATCCCACCCCTTTCATCCAGTTCAGGTCAGAGCGATACTTTTTCTGTGAAGAAAACAAAGTTTTGATGCGTAATTCCAAACAGATCCATCTTTGTACCTGTTTTGGCTTTACAAATATAATGGGATAGCTCTTACATCACTCTGCAGGCCGTAGGCTTTCTTGGCCCATTCCACTTTCATATCAGTGGGCAAGATGGTGTACTCGTGTAAGAATGTTTTGTAGTTTTTCTCAGTGGCCAGTTCCTGGGCTTTTTTGGCATGGGTGAGGGTCATCATATCGAGCGAGGCACTGTGTTTAGTCTTGGTATCCTCATACTCTTTCTTGTAATTGAGGTCACTCTGGAGTTTGGTAGCCTTGGCTGAATGGGCCATCTGAGAATCATCTGACACAGTCTTCACACCAATCATCTTTCCTTTTGTCATCTCATATTCTTGCTTGTACTTCACCTAAACATATGGAATATCAAGAAAGTTACATTAGATTAGTCGTCACATACCCAAGCTTCCCTTTATTTGTAAGTCATGCGCATCAGTAGGGTGTTTGGTCACTCACATCACTGGCGAGATCTCTCGTTGTTTTGGCGGCGAGAATTGAAAGTGAGTCCAATCCTAGTTCAAAACCCTTCTCCCTCTCATCTTCCCAACTACTCTTATATGTTTTCTGTAAATCACCAGTTTAATGTGTTGATTAAAAACAGGCAGTGGGTTGTTAGTTTATGTGTATAGGTTATTGGTAGGAGTTAAGCATCATACTGATAAGATTCAGCTCATACCTTACTGAGAAGCTCTGCATTAGCTTTGGCTTGCTTGAAGAGGGGCTCATCTTTGCTCATAGTATACTGGTGCATTGTCTGTTCAGTGCCAGCTTTGTATGCCAACTGAGTACAAGAAAAGGCCAGTCAATCCCAGAAATATCTACTGAGGAGAGCAATATCCAATCAGATGGATCATAGCTTACCCCACTCTGCAGCTCCTGGCTCTTCTTAGCATGTATGATGGAAGGAGTGTCTGCCACATGTGTGAATTTCACACGGTCCACCTTCTGGCGGTACTTTTTCTGTATAGGAGTGGAAAATACACAGTTAGATTAAATGTATAAAGTCCAGCATTGTCTTTCTGGTGGAGACCAAAGAAATCTTGGTGGTAAAGCTACAGTAGCTAAGAAGCTTATGCTGGTTACCAGAAATAATAGTCTAACATTTTTTAATGACCAACCTCACTGACTAGTTCTCCTGCTTTCTTAGCTTGTTCTACATCCAGACAGCCATCAGCCTCCCATCCAACTCCTTTCATCCAGGTCAGGTCCGATCGGTACTGGTTCTAAAAAAGCCAAATCAAATATCCATAGCACACATAAAGTGCAGTATGTGTATCATCCTACTCAGGTCTTGCAAATAGACATGCTTTCTTCTTACATCACTCTGCAGTTGGTAGGCTTTCTTAGCTTGCTGAACTTTCATGTCATCAGGCAGGACGGTATAATCATGTAACTTCTTCCTGTAGTCTAAATCACTGGCCAGGGCCTGAGCCTTTTTAGCATGACTCAGATTCACCATGTCTAAAGGCAGGTGACACTTGGATTGATTCTCCTTGGAATCCTTTTTATAAGCAACCTATATCAAAGAAATTTGATTGGATTATTTGTTTAGCCTGAAGAATCTGAGATCAAAACTCAACCTGACTTTGGGTCCTCAGGCTTACCTCGCTGCTAAGTTTGGCCACCTGAAGGGAATGCATTGTCTTGGAGTCACTCACACCCATTCCAATGGCTTTGTCTTTGTTCTTTGCATATGCTTCCTTATACTTAATCTGTACACCCCAGTAAATCAAATCAACCCAAAGAAACTCATTTTAATAGCATTAGCATTTAAACATTGAACATTTGATTCTTACATCACTAGCCAGGTCTCGAGAGGCTTTGGCAGCTTTGAGTGTCAGTGTGTTCAGACCGATATCGCATGCTTTGGATTTGTTCTTCTCCCAGTCCTCTTTGTATTTGATCTGTGAACGTGCAAGAAGGCAACACGTAACAGCACAATCAACACATGTGAACTATATATAAGGATGACAAACAATGAGTCAAGGCTCTGGAATGTGAGTATAGGCTTACATCACTGGCGAGCGCTCCACTGGCTTTCGCCTTTTTAAGTTCTGGTGTATCTTGAGATATTGTGTACTGCGTCTTTGTCTTCTCATAGTTGGCTTTATAGTTCACCTTGAATGAGAGGTTATATGTGAGGCTTAGATATATTGCATTAAATTCACTTAAACACTCATCGACATAGACAAATTATGCTTACATCACTGAGCTGATGGGCATTGATTCTGGCTTGCACAATTTCAGGAGTGTCTGTAACCTGGCTGTATTTCAGCTTGTCGATATGCTGTCTGTAATTTTTCTGTGTGGGGGGGGAAGACCCATTTAGATTAGCCTGCGTATTTACATTTACTTAACGAGCTGTCAGGATGGAGTACTAGTTACTTCTAAGTTCTAAGCACGATAGCCAATACATGAAGTTTACGTTTATAGCTACAACAAGAATGATAGACTTACATCTTTGAGAGGCTCCAGTTTCTTCTGTGACTGATAGGATGGAGTGATGGTCGCTGGGTAGTTGTACTCACTCTGAACCTGCTTCTCCTGCTTATATTCTGATTTGTAGGCAATCTGAAATGGCATAAAAAAAATTCTGTATTTTTTTGGAAAATTAAATTTTTTTTTTACTTCGTTTATTTAGTTTTTTTCTGTCACTTTTGATCAATTTAATGTCTTATAGACCCCAAAGTTTTTTAGCAACGTATCAAAAAAAAAAAAGTTTTTATATGCACTAATTCTATTATTGCATGAATTCTACAAATTGAATACGCAACAAAACCATATATTAGAGATACACTATGTTCAGAAAATGTTCAGAAATGTCTTCTTACATCACTGGCAAGCTTTCTGACGTTCATGGCATGCAGGGTATTCTTATCGATGCCACCGCCCTCATAGTGCCCCTTCATGTGATTGGTGTAATTCTCTTTGTATTTATTCTGCAATCACAAACAGAGTGAACAAGTTCACATGTGACTACACAGCACAGCAACACCTTAAAAATAGAATATGCTGTCATTCTTTGTATATAGCAGGCATTTCACTGATGAGGAGCTCACATCACTGGTAAACTTGGCGATCTTTGACACATTCTTGAACTGTGGCGTCTCGCAGTAGTTGATGCTGTGGCCTTTGGTGGTCTCATGGTCCTTCTTGTATTCAACCTGTATAACGGGAGGATGTCTGAGTCACGTAGACAATGAAGTTGTGGAATGACAATGAATGGAACACTCGTGGTGAACTTCATGCACTGAAAACCATTTGCTTGTAAATCAGGGTAGGATGAGGATGTGGTGTTGTTTATGGCATCATCAAGTATACACTGTGGCATGTGAGAGGGTGAAAATAGAATGATGATGATACCCCTGGGCTTATGTGTTGTCTTTTTCTATGTCTGTGGGTGGGCTCATGGGATGTGGAGAATGCAGGTGTGGAGAGGTTATGTCTGGCTGAGCCACTGAGCCGCTGACAGATTCTCTGATCCTCTCTTTCTGTTTTTGCACGTGTGCATCCCAAAATGCACCCAGTAAGCCAAGTTACAAATCTTCAGCTAACTTATCAATGCTGTTTCTAAATATGTTTTACAGGCAAAAGTAAATACGCCATCCATCTGTTCTTCTGCACCTGATGTAGGCAATGGACCAAGGGCATAAATCACTCACCTCACTCACAAGCTTGTTTATTTTGCGCTCACACTTCAGAGTCAAGTTTGAGCAATTCCCCTCCTACATCCCCAGTCAGGATCTGGCTTTCTGATATTCTTTGCCGTATCAGACTCCTAAGTCTTGAATTATGTTACACTTAGATATCATTAAGAACATTAATGATATCTGCCTCCTTCTGTGCTGTTAACCCTAGGCTTCTGTTCTGTTAACCCTATTTATGCTGCTCTTCCTGCTCATTCATGACATGCAGAATGGGCAGGGTTTGTTTTCATAGGACAGAACCATACTGCCAAACCTAACTTTATACTAATATCTATCATTTTGACAATAATGGTCCTGACAGAATTAAATATTTTTTTCATATTTTAAATTAGCTTTTTTGAAGTTTTAAATTAGCTATTTTGAGTTTTAATTTTATTTCAGTTTTTATAAACATTTTTGTATACATCAATTGTTTAATTGTATATATCAGTAATAATTACTTTTATTTGAAAATAATTCAGTTAGTAAACATGCTATTAATAGTTTTATTTTATAATAAGTCTGACAGTTTTATTTTAATGTCACTGAGGTATAGTTTTTGGTTTTTTATTATAGGTTCTGCTTTCATGTTTATTCTATTTAAAGTTTTAGTAATTTTGTTTAGTGTTTTTGCTATTTGTTTTGTGGTCTGTGATATTTGTTCTTTTTATTTTATTCATATTACTTTTTTGTATTTTAGTAATTTTAGTGAATCAAGTTAAACAAAATGAAAATGGTTTTGTTAATAATTTTTATATTATTTATATTATTTCATTAAACATTTGCTTATTACACTATTTCATTAAACACTGTTTTTCAAGTTATAAGAAAATGGTTTTAGTTTAAGTATTAGTCAACTATAATAACCCTGAAACCTGACTGGGACAGAACGTAATCCCACTCTGAAAAGTGGAACATCTAAAATGACAGACCACTTCAGCAGTGATGATGCGCTGATACTCACATCACTGGCTATGTCATGGGCTTTCTTGGCCATCAGGTATCCAGGGGTAATCATAGCAGGAAAGCTGCCCTTGCCCTTTTGCTGTTTATATTCCTCAGTATAGGCATGCTAAAGGAATTAGAGACATTCAGTATAATGATATGTGTGGATATATTGAATGTGCAAAAGAACACCCTGTCACCTGACTGAAGTGTTCTGCATTCTCTTTGGCCAAAGCAAACTCTGCGGAACCGGCATCAGTGCTGGCCTTGCCTTTGATCTCCTGCTCATATTTCTGTTGATATTTCACCTGCACAAACAACACTAGATTATAAATGGCATGCACATGCAGCTGACATTCACATGTAATTTACACATTTGGACACTTACTTTGCTCGCCATTTCGCCTGCTTTTTTAGCCACCTGGTATCCGGGAGTGAAGTGGGCAGGAAAACTTCCTTTGCCCCTCTGCTGTTCATAATCCTCAGTGTAGACATACTGTTTTTATAGAAGGAGATGCCAAAGAAAGACAAAATTGCAAAAACTTATTTGGTCAGCCAACAATTGTGTAAGTTCTCCCACTTAAAAAGACGAGAGAGTCCTGTAATTTTCATCGTACGTATACTTCAACTATGAGAGACAAAATAAGAAAAGAAAAAAATCCAGAAACTCACATTGTAGGATTTTTAAAGAATTGATTTGCAAATTATCCTCCTGAGACCCTGCGACCTCATAAGAGGACATTACATTTTTGCCTCTTGCCACAATGATAGTCAAATTTGTAAATCTTAGACAAGTTGGCCACATTTAGGGACACTGCCCCTACCGTCTTGTGGTGATCTCACAACATTACACCATTGTCTGTGAGAAGAAAAGGGCTGGAATATCAGCAAAACAGTTCTACACCAGTTCCCGAAAGAAAAATGACCCAGGTGAAAAATCTATTCAAATTATATGAATGAAACAAATGTATTTATGTACAATACTGTCTCTAGCATCATATGGGGATTAAAATTTGACATCTTTTACTAATAGTAACACTCTAGGACATCAGTAAATGTGAAGCACTCGTTTGAGGACATTGGGACTATATGATGTTATTTATTCTACCATGTGGTTAGCTAAACTTAGCAATAGTATTGAAAAAACAACATTTGTCTGTCTGTGTGTGTGTGAGCAGAGTAAATCATGGTAAATCACATTTGAAACATGGTAAATCATAGTAAATAATACTACAATATGGTTTATCAAGGTGAATCATGCTAGAATCCTGATAAATCATTCTAGAATGACAAAAAATATGTTATCATTCTACAAGATGTTGACCTCATGGATAAGCAACCTGATTTTTTGCTACACGATGTTTCCCCACCTGATTTTTCGCCACCCGATTCATCAGGAGATGATTCCGGTGAAGAATACACACCACCTGATGCAGCTGAAGATACTGACTCTGAGAATGAAAATCAGCCAAATCATCCACAAGTGCACAGACGTGGACGTAAACAACAGGGTGTTGAGAATGAAGAGCTGGATGAGGAAGATCAGAGACATGGAGAGTCCAGACCAGAACCAAGGAATGCTGGACGTGGAGAACGATGGAGGTGTGTTCCATTTAGACCAAATTTGGTCCAGTTTCAGGATAGAGATGATAGATTGAAAGATGAGCGAACAGGTTGGCAGCCACTGGATTATGTGGAGCAGTATATTGACTCAGACTTGATGAAACTCATTGTTGACTGCACAAATGCCATGTCACTGGGTATCAGTGGGAGATCTCTCAAAACTTCAGTAGATGAGATATATCACTTTTTTGGAGCAGCAATCTTGATGTCTTGCGTGCCTTATCCACAGATAAGGATGTTTTGGTCCAATGCCCTACAAATCCCCGCCATTAGTAACACAATGTCACGTGATCGCTTCTTCAAACTTAGGAGCCATCTGAAAGTAGTTATTGACTATGATGTCTCAGAAGATAAGAGGGAAACTGACAAATTCTGGAAGGTGAGGCCTTTTATGGACCGGATACTTACCGGCTGCCGCCTTCAGGCTCGTCCAGAATTCGTCTCAATAGACGAACAGATGATCCCGTTTACAGGGGCCTGTCCATTCCGACAATACCTGCCACTAAAGCCAAATCCAGTGGGAATGAAGAACTTTGTGCTGGCATCTGTGGATGGACTTGTGCTAGACTTTGAAGTCTATCAAGGTTCAAAAACCCTGGCTTCGAAGGTTCAGGACTCAGATGGATTGGGTCTAGGAACACTAGTCATCAAACGTCTTTCTGAAACCCTCACTGCTGGAACACAAGTGTATTGTGATCGCTTCTTTACCACCATACAAGCAGTTGATCACATGCTGAAGGATGATATTTAT
>JAUCMU010000021.1:10079532-10096312 GCA_032275025.1 Enteromius treurensis | reverse complement strand
TATCGGACCTAAAAAACCCACAGGTAATAATCTAGAAGACTGTCTAACACTTGATGGCTGCTCTGTCAGTTCTTCTTTATCAGTTAGGAACCTAGGTGTGTTGTTTGATAGCAATCTTTCATTTGGGAACGCCTCCAGCGTGACCATGCTCTGAAACTGCTGTGTAAACTGTCCAACGAAGTTGCGAGACCTGAGGGTGACGTCATAGACCAGGAAGGATAGAAGCACATGATAAGCAGTGCAAGCAGTGTCTCGTTCCTTCAAGGAACAGGGGTTATATACATAACCCTGAAACATTCCTTTTCAGGAACTCGAACTGCGTCGAAACGCTATGGTAATGAGATACCCACTCCCCCAGACCTCCAAGTCCCCGCCCAGTGTGGATGCAGCACACTAAGGCACGAGGACCACCGAGCCTGGGGTAAACGGAAGGTCTAGCCCGTAGAACTTTGCTAAGGTCAAAGGGGAAGACCAACCCGCTGACTTGCAGATGTCCAGAACCGAGACACCTGCCAAAAAGGCCTTTGAGGCCGCCACACCTTTAGTTGAGTGAGCCCTGACTCCCATCGGCGAGGGCAGACCGGAGGACTCATAAGACATAGAGACTGCTTCCACAATCCATCTGTTTAGGGTCTGTTTAGATGCAGGCAGACCCCTACGAGGAGGACTAATACAAACTAGCATATGGTCTGACTTCCTCCAAACAGCAGACCTGCGTATATAGATGTCCAGCGCTCACACTGGACAAGAATACTGCAGCCCTTCCTGGTCCACCTCCCCACAAGGAGGTGGACAAAATTCCTGAAGTAACACTGGCTGCATTGGGACTGAAGGAACCTCAGGGACATAACCCGCTCGCGGGTAAAGGAGGACTTTAGCCAGACCAGGCGCAAAGTCCACACATGACGGGGCCACTGACAGGGCCTGAAGATCCCCTACTCTCTTTAAAGAAGCCAAGGCTAATAAGACCGTAGTCTTAAGGGTGACGAGACGATCGGAGACGTGCTCTAAAGGTTCAAAGGGGGCTCGGGAGAGAGCCTTAAGCACCACCGTGAGATCCCAAGTCAGAACTCGGGAACGAATAGGAGGCCTCAGCCTAAGTGCACCACGGAGAAAACGCACCACGAATGGGTTTCTACCCACTGAGCGGCCATCTACAAGGGAGTGGAAGGCCGAAATTCCCGCTTAACCCTGTGGATAGTCTCGCCTGCAGGAACTCCAGAACTGTACCAATCGGGCAGTTGACTGGGTCCTGCTGACAATTTTTGCACCATGAAGTAAAAGTTTCCACTTCAGGGCATATAGTTTCCTTGTGGAAGGAGCTCTGGACTGTAGAATAGTCTGAACCACCTCGGTTGACAGACCAGTGGCTATGAGGTGCACCCCCTTAGAGGCTACACCCATAGATTCAGTTTCTCTGGGCAGGGGTGCAGAATCGAAAGAAAGGGAGACTTTGGCGAGAGGGAGGAGGGCGAGGTCTCAGGAACCGCTCATCTAGACGGCTAACTGGCACATCAGACGGCAGCGCCTCGGCCCAGTCTAAATTAAGACGTTCCACTTCTATTAATCAGTAATCACTTCCATTAACTCCTCGTAGGATAGTGACTGAGGCAGCGGCTGGCTGCCAACACTCACCACATTCACCTCCTCACAGGAAGATAAGTGGCGTGAAGACCGCTCTCTCCGAGGCGAAGTGGCTGGTGTCAGCGGCGCTTCATTGCCCAGAGAGATGCCTGCAGATCTTTCCGGTTGAGCAAGAGATAGAAGGTAACCCGTCTCAATTTCTTCCATCAGATCAACTTGCGAACCCCACGAGTGCAGGCGCCGCTCCGCCTCTGCGACAGCGGGACCCGCACCGCGGGGCTCACTCAAGAAAGCCCCCTCCTCGAAGAGAGACCTCCCGTGATCTGAGAGTGGCCAGCGAGAGTTGAAGGCATTGCGGGCAGTCCCCTCCTTCTAGGGCGGCTGACGCATGCTCTTCACCCAGGCAAACAACACACAACGAGTGAGTATGTTTGGAGTAAGATACAGGCCACATGGAGTCACACACTTAACAAAGTTCTTAGACATAGTTTTTATTAAAATTTTTAAACTAGCGATCAAGCTTTTCATTTAAACTTTTACTGACAGCCACACAGAGAGCGTTTGCTGAATGAATGAGACTGGCGTGCGCTGCTTCACACGTGCTTTTATCCTTCCTGGTCTATGACATCACCCGCGGATCTCGCAACTTCGTTGGACAGTTTACACAGCAGTTTCAGAGCATGGTCAAGCTGGAGGCGTTCCTGCTAGCGTTTCGACGCAGTTCGAGTTCCTGAAAAGGAACTGCATTTTTCCATCTAAAGAACATATCTAAATTGTGGCCTATGCTCTCAAACTCAAATGCAGAAATGTTAAATAATGCGTTTATAACCTTGAGGTTAGATTATTGTAATGATTTATTGGATGGTTGTTCTGAATGCTTGATAAATAAAGCAGCAGCTAGAGTCCTTTACTAGAACCAGGAAGTATGATCATATTAGCCCGGTTCTGTCAACACTGCACTGGCTCCCTATCAAACATCGTATAGATTTTAAAATCTTGTTAATTACTTATAAAGCCCTGAATGGCTTAGCTCCTCAGTACTTGAGCGAACTCTTATCACATTATAGTCCTCCACGTCTGCTGCGTTCTTAAAACTCTGTCCATTTGATAATACCTAGAAAATCAAAATCTACTGCGGGTGGCAGATCTTTTTCCTATTTAGCACCCAAACTCTGGAACAATTCACCTAATACTGTTCAGGAGGCAGGTACACTCTGTCAGTTTGAGGGTGTACTCATACACCCGAGTCCAACTGAACCGTGCTCTGGCACACCTCTTCCAAGCAGGTCTGGGACGGGTTAAACAAACCGTGCCCGGGCACGGTTTGGAGCACTCACACTAATAAAACGAATCCCGCTTTGGTGGTCAAACGCATTCGGGCACGGTTCACACTGCCTAGTGTGAGTACACCCTAAATCTAGATTAAAGACACATCTCTTTACTCTGGCTTACACTAAACACACTAATACGCATTTATTTATCAAATCCGTCAAAGGATTGTTAGGCTCCATTAATTAGATCAGGTAACACACCTCTTACACAATGTACTTATTACATCGTAAAAAGAATGGCATCTATGCTAATTTTAGTCTGTTTCTTATTCTGTTTCTCAGTCCATATCCAGATCAGATGGTGTACCAGCACAAAGAGATGATCTTCATCGGAGACCAGAACACCTAGATGAGCCCTGTGGACAGATCACCGGAACCAAATGCACACAAAAACACACACGACACAGTAAGTCCTTTGCACAATCTGACATGTGCTTAAAATTAAACTGGAAATTAGGTGCTGGGCGTCCGGCCAGAGGAGAACTGGCCCAAACTAGGCCTGGTTTCTCCCAAGGTTTTTTTTATTCTCCATTCTCTCACGGATGGAGTTTTGGTTCCTTGCTGCTGTCGCCTCTGGCTTGCTTAGTAGGGGGCACCTAATTTCAAGAGATTATCGTTGTTTTGATTATAGAGGCTGTCTCTGCATTTAATATATAAATAGTTTCAATCTCGTCATTATACATTACCATCACTCTATTCTCCTATTTGGTAATGTTCAGTGATTTGCTACAATCTGTATTGTTAAAAGTGCTATATAAATAAAAGTGATTAAGTGATTAATTAAAAAAAGCATGTTTTATATCTATAATATACATATGCATAGTGTGAGATAAACATTACACGACTGAAAATTTCAATAGTAATTTTGTAAGTAGCATATTATCCTACGTCCGTTGTAGAGGTTGCATTGCCTGTGGAGGTTCTTATCAAGGCCCATGTTTCTGGGTGGTGGAATCAGGGTGTGTGTGTGTGTAAAATCTGTCTGAAAATGCTGTCTGCAAGACTGGCTCCTCTTTGCAGATAACTTTGTTCTTGGGGCCCTTAAGGATGACATCATAATGAATGATCATACGGTAGCAGGAAGTGTTATCTGTGACATGTTCACAATAACCTCAAATGCACGCAAACACAGATTTTCAAGCAGCACACACACCCATACACACACACACACCATGCTACTCTTTCCCAAAAGACTGCTTTTTATCTACACAAGACACACACACCCATTCATATCCAGAAGCAGTCCCTGAAACCTCAGGGGGGATAAGTTGTGTTTGCAGTAAAAAGGACTGTCTCCAACTCAGGGGTAGACAGAGGGTTGTGGATATGGTAGAAGCTTTTGTTTTGTTAATCTATGAAAACAAGTGGAATATATTTTATAAAAGTCACTTGAGTATTTGAATCTGGATCCTTTGGCTGAACCCACTGAAAGTAAGTCTGCTACAGTTTTATACTGTTGTTTTGAGATGTAAGGAAATTCTAAGTAAGTTGTCTTTGCAGTATAGTCTTACTTTTATAATACTAAGCATTTGTTCATAAAGCCATTCAGATGTGTATTTTAATTATTTATTAATTTTATAAGATAGCATATATTTGCATAATTTATAAACTATTAATCTGATGATTAACTGATCAATGAATACATAAGCTGTTTTAGGTGCACATGCATGTGTAGTACTTTAAATACTCCATTTATATACAAAAGCAAATGTATTTTATTAAAAAAAAAAATCTTTGCCCTTCATTTCTGTTTGCTTGGTTCGGACTGCATTACTTAGACAATGTGCCAGGTTCTGAACATCTTGCTGGCTCTTCTGAGTCGCTTCCTGTTTGCGGTGCATGGCATCCTGACGGTGTGGCGTGTGGTGGAGGTGACGGGTGAGCCTTCCTATTGGCTGCTGCTGACAGGTGTGGCATTGCTGGGGGTGGAGATGACCATCACTATCAAATACACACGCAACGCTGAATGGAAATGGTGAGGCTACGCTATATCATAGAATATATATAGAATATAGTAACCCTGACATTACTGAAATTCTTGAAGAAGTTAAAATAAATAGTATATTGTGGCGCTGAGGCTGTTTGTTCCCCTTAATAAGTGTGTTCTATTTTTATTATCAACCATGGGGGGGAGGGGTCAAGAGAAAAGTTAGGTGAGGAAGAAGGGGGGAGGCAGAGAGTTTTGTTGTTTTTGGGGAGTTAGGACGCCTCCTGATACCTTTGTTCTACTGTAAGTTCAGGAAATAAAAAGAAAACGTTGGCCGCGTTTGGCACTGGATCTCCGTCTCCTGCCTATTTTGTTCTGGGAAGTTACACAACGTCACAATACATTCAATAACTACATCTCTCAAATTTCATGAATTCTTTTCTCACTCAGACACAACAACTGCCAAAAATCTTTGTACGTACAGCACATTTTGCACATGCTTACATACTGTTTTCAAAACTGTTAAACTTATGTTCAAAACAATAACATAATGCGAAACTGAATAAGAAAGCAAAATTCAACAGCAATATTTTATTGAAACATATTTTAAATCTAAAAATGCAGTTTAACCAGCCACAGCTGATTCTCATTGTAGATGAACATCTACACAGGAGTTACTCTTTCAATTTCATTACAAAAGGAGACAACTGCTGAATAGGTTTGTATTGTTACGGACATGGACCCAGTCAGAAATAGAGAAGTGGCTGGAAGAGGAAGAAGAGTGGTCGGGAGGGGGCGAGGAATATGTATGCATGGTGGAAGAAGAATAAGAGGAAGGTCAAGAGCTGTAGTCTCAGATGAGATCAGAGCTACTGTAATTGATCATGTAGTAAATCATGGCCTGTCAATGAGAGAGGCTGGTCAGAGAGTGCAGCCAAATCTGCAATGCTCTACAGTGGCATCTATTGTTAGAGTTTTTCGGCAAACCAACAGGAAACTTGTATTCTGCAAGGGCATTTGACTCAATTGCACATTTCAGAAGTAAATAAACTTTTGTGTAATTGTTTGTGCATTTCTGCTTAGGACTCAACGGTTACCTCACACATGAGGTATTCCTTGTATTTTGGAATTACTTGCATAAAAATAAAAATAAATAAACAACATAAAATATTAACGAATTCTGCATCATGTCTGATTCATTCCAGTAACATATATTGTAGTTATAAACAATATATATTGCAAGTATAAACAGAGATGTGTCCTTGTTTTACACAAGAAAAGACTGTGTAATGCTGCATGTTGTTAATGTTTTTTAGCTGACAAAGTGTGTTTGTTGGCTGTCAACCTTTGCCAGTGTTCTGGAAAAATGAGTTTATTTGAGACCTGAATAAAGTGTTTTGGTAGTTGCAGTGTATTTTGAATGTGAAATGAACTGCTTTGCCGAGCTGAAAGTTGTTTGGAGAATAGTGTGAAGAGTTTTGCCAAAGTGACCTAAGTATTGAGAAATGTGTCCTAGCGTCTGGAAAAAACTGAAACATATGCAGTAATATTAAGTGATTTTAAAACGTTTGTGAAAGAAAAAAATGATGTACCATATGATTGAAGATGTTTAATTGTATTTTTGTTATAGATTATTGTAGATAATTGTAGATTTGTAGAAAAGTAACATTACATATCCTGCTTTCTAATATATCCTCTGCTGTGAGTGGGTGACGTCAGAATGAAAGTACAGCTCACAAAAACATCACTATAATCCACACGACTCCAATCTATGAACATTCTATCAAGCGAAAGCCTTTGTGTTTGTGATAATGTTTCTAACTCCAAAACTTTGCTTACATACAAGTCATCTGTCCATCCAACATTGTTTTGACCAGTGATGACTGACAGGTCCATGCAAACAGGAGGAAGTGCAGAAGACATATTATCACAGCTACAAAATGTACAATAAGTGAATGACAGCAATCTGAAGTTATCTCTCACAGCTTAGTCAGTTTTTGGCCCGCCACATCCTCTTTTTTTCCTCTTATCTCATCAGAAGCATTGGAATTTGTGGTCTTTTGTGCAATTGTGACAGGTGTCCTTGTGTGAGTGTGTTTTATTCCGGGTTCTAGGAAAGCTTTTTTCAGCTACAAATGTACAGTAACTCCCTATAGGAACTAACATCCCTAATCACTTACAGTATTAACTCAATGAAAAAATAAGAAGCATATACAGTGTTTCTATTAACACATATTTTCTAGAAATATCCCTTAAAGTGATCCCTTCCGCTAATTTTTTTAATTGTCCTTTATATTCCCTTATTTAAGGTAATTATATGAAACAAACAGTGAAATAACTTATCCAAAGGCTTTGGTCTCCATGTATAAGACACATGCAGTCTGGAATTTAATAAGATGTGGAGCTCTGAACTGGGGAGTTTATAGGTGTTCATTAGACTTAGTCGGGGGATGCTTCAGCTCTACAGCACCTGCCCTCAAAGCAGATGGTCCTATTAATGAGCATGAGTCAGAAATTATATAAGACAGAATGCATATATTTCAACAGTCTTTTATAAATTATAAAATAGTTCAGAGAGATTTTTATTTATTTATTTGTCTGTTTGTATAATTTCTTATAATTACCAAATATAATATAGAAATTGTGAAATATTTTAACAATTCATAAATGTATTCTATTTGAATATATTTTAATATGTATGTTAGTCCTTTGATTAACAGCCATAACTCCAATCTTTAGTGCTACATGGTCCTTCAGAAATCATTCAAATATGCTCGACACTACAATAAAAATAAAATAAAATATGTATATATAAAACATAGTTTATATAATATTATAATTAATAACCTTTTAGAAAAAGCATGTTAAAACTTTTTTAGGATTATTTGATTAACAGTACATTCAGAAAGAGAGCATTATATTGTATAATATTATAGGTTAATAATAAATACATAAAACATAATAATGCTGGCTTTATAGCAAAACAAGTGAAATGTTGCATTGAGGAAATAAAAACATATGAACTGTTTTTGCAAAAAAACTTTTATTCTGTCCACCAGGATTTGCGAATGATTTAATAAAAATATTGTTCTTCAAAAAAATAAATAAAATCAGATGTAGCTCACATGATTGATGTCACATAATCTGATTCATCAGTAAACAGCAGTTTCTTATTTAGTTAGCAGCACGTTTCTTTACCTTACTTTTTTACAGAAACAAAATTTTCATTTAACTTTATGACTCCACTGTCCACTAGTGAGCATGAAACGTGAAGAACATTTATCCACATTAGTATGCACAGATAACATTGTTTCTTTGGTGTGTGGATCCTGGCATCAGACAAAATACGAGCCTTGCTCAAAGCCCATTGCACTTTGCTAGAAATGATTATGCAGAGAAATAATTTGGTGTGGTTAAATGAAACTGGCAAGGCAGGCGTGAGTGGGCCGTCTGATTAGGGGTTAGGGATTGCCCTGTGGGGGGAAAAGCTAATCTGGACATGTAGCATCCTATTTCCTTTAGGGCTATGTGCAGTCAGCCGCCACTAAAGACACAACAGCTGCCAGCGGCATAAATGGATAATATTAGCACGCAAACGTTATTCAATTGGACACAAATTACTTTTTACAATTACTATGATCCATATGGCACGGAGCCCAACATAAACCATTCCAAAGACCAATAAACAAACAAACACATTCATTCCTAAAGGAACAGTTTGCCCATTTATTAAAATACTGTTCTGTGCTCATATTCCTGTTATTCCAAACCCATAGAACGCAAACGCAACTCTATATCAATATTGTGTTGATAAGGAAAGGCACTAAATAGACAAAAAATAAATAAATAAATAAATTAAAATATGAAATGGTTAAAAAGTTTAATGGTAGTTTAAATATAAAACTAAAACAAGCAGTAGATGGCGACAAGTTACTAAGTGACTGAGTCATTCATTCATTCAACTGATTCATTCAAACATGACTTTCTTTATGAAGAAGTCACCCATGAGTTGATCCATGCAGACTTAAAATCAATGTTATTTGCAATCGTGCAGATCTTCAGGCAAAAAAATATATATTTTTTATATATTTTTATATTATTATTATTATTTTTTTTTTTTTTCAGTTTTATTTATTTTCACCTAGTCTAGAATGTCATCAATGAGAGCACATCTTCACGGCTATGTTTCTTAACACACTTTTAAATAACTTTTTTTTTTCTTTACATTAAACTGCATTTTAAATTGTGATGTGTTAAAAAAACATCTGTCATGCATTAAAGTAGTTCACTGATGGACAACTACAGTTACTCCTTGTTACACATTGCATTTAGTAAAAACTGTAAATCATATAAATATAAATAATTGCATGCAACTTACTTTAAACCAAACACTAATCATAACATCCTATAGTAGAGAAGATGTTGTTAAATTAAATTATTCTATTTAATAATTTCAGTAATTATTAATGGTCTCCTTCAAAGACCATATTACGAAAACTGCCCGATCTTGTAGGTTTGCCCTACACAACAATAGAAAGATCAGGGCATTTCTTACAGAGCAGGCAACACAACTCCTTACCCAGGCCATGGTCATCTCCAGGCTGGACTACTGCAATGCTCTTCTAGCCGGTCTTCCCTCATGCACTATCAAACCTCTACAAATGATTCAAAACGCAGCAGCACGACTGATCTTTAACAAACCCAAAAGGGCCACCTCTCACCTCTCTACATCTCCCTACACTGGCTCCCAGTTGAAGCTCGCATAAAATTCAAGGCACTGATGCTTGCATATAGAACAACCACAGGCTCGGCTCCCGCTTACCTCCACTCACTGCTACCAATCTACACTCCCTCCAGAACTCTGAGATCCACCAGTGAGCGACGCCTCATTGTACCATCACAAAGAGGCAAAAATATTCCTAGCTGGTGGAATGATCTTCCCATCGCTATCTGAAAGGCCAACTCCCTTACAACCTTCAAATGACTTTTTAAAACCCATCTCT
Source organism: Enteromius treurensis (assembly GCA_032275025.1). Taxonomy (NCBI): domain Eukaryota; kingdom Metazoa; phylum Chordata; class Actinopteri; order Cypriniformes; family Cyprinidae; genus Enteromius; species Enteromius treurensis. Next base: position 10,086,467 of record JAUCMU010000021.1, on the reverse strand, counting down.
TTCAACACTATTTGCCTGTTATACGGTATTATGAGCACTTCCGAAGTTGTTTTTGCCTCTTTAGGACTAACTGCTTGATGTTTTCCCCACCTGTGAGTCGCTTTGGATAAAAGCGTCTGCTAAATGAATAAACGTAAACTGTTATTTTTGATCAGTTGAATGCAGGATCACTAAAGTATTTTTTTTTTAATTATTATTATTATTAAGAAACTTGGGGTTAAGTTAAGTCAAACTTTCAAGCATATTTCAGCTATACAGTTCACTCTCAAAAATAAAAGGACAAAAGATGTAATTGGGGACCTTTTCAAATGAGACATGTTTGTATCTAAAGGGTCCATTTCGTTACATATTAGTACTTGAAGTGTAAACATCTGAACCTAGTAGATACAAAAGTGCCTTTTGAAAAGGTACAACCCTAGTGAACTATTGTAACTTTATTTCTGAGAATGTATTACCATCTGTTCTGGTCTAAAAATGCACCTTCTCTTGAACCTGACGTTGATCTTTCTCCATCTGTGCAGACAGTTCAGTAAGCTGCTGATCGATTTCTTGCGTGAGGTGGTAGCACTTCTCAACACAGTCCTCAACAGTTGTCTCCATGGCCTCTGTCTCAATATCCAACTGGCTTAGTGTAATTCTCAGATCCTCATCCAAAACTCTCTTCATGTCATCATATTTTTTCTTAATCTTCTCTTTTTGAGCTGCAGCCTTCCTCTGTGTAATAATAAAGCATACTTAATCAGATACACCAAAGTCATCCGCCATATTTTCAGCATTGCATTTATTGTACTTTCAGACATTAATGCAAATTTCACCAACTTACACTGAAGTCAGATTGTTTTGATGACAGCTTCTTCATTCGGAAAGCCAGAATGTCTCTTTGTCTCTTCAGGTGCTCCTGATGTTTTGTTGGGGTATCCTTCAAAGGTCAAAATCAAGTCAAAAGTACCAAATGTCCATTATAACAAACAGAAACTCATTGAATCATTACCTGAATTTGTGTCTTCATCATTGACTCAACTCTAATATCAGTTCTTCACTTAAGTCGATCTCTTGTTCTTCGTGTCTTATTCTCCACTAGCAAATGAATAGCCTAAGCTCTAGAGCTTTATACTGCACGGTTAAGATGCCAAGGATGGAGGAGGGGTGACGGCCCATCTGTTGTTCCTGTGCCCTGGGAAGTATTCGAGTTGTACAACTAGCGTCCGTAAATCTGGCTGAAGGACTGAAGGAGCTGTACTGGGCCTGCTGTAGTCTGAGTATATTGTGCTCAAAAAGAAAGCCAAAGAAAGCCTCTATTTATATCACGCTCTCACATGGAAGACTTTTTAAAGCTTTGTGTCGCAACATCTAATATTTGGATGTTAAATCAAGGTGCCCAGTTTAACAGTTGATGAAAAAACCTGACAGGGTTTTCATCTACAGTGGCGCAACTGGGGCGAATTCCAAATAGTTCAGAAACATTTATGGAGCAGGTAAGACCAATTATAGGCTTTAGCCATGACCCTGTTAGCCTTTGTAATGACTGATACAAATTCTATGAATGACGTGCGAATGCTTGGATTGAGGCCTGTGCCAAACCACATGCAGCTGCCGCCTGTCTGTCTACAGCCCTACCGTCCCGACACATCATGGGCAGCTTCCTGTCACAGTGACACTGAGCAATGATTATTTAGCCTCAAGAATTGACGCAAGCCAATGAGGTCTCACTGATTGATACAGCGCATTTGAAACACGACTGGAAATTAGGGCAGGGGTTTTTACGCTAAGCAGGTGTGAGGTTAACACATAGTTTCAAGGAAGCTGGCTTGTGGAACGCAGCAGATACATTTTTGTCTGGTTGTCACAATACAAATTAAACATGTTTACAAATGTGTGTTCATAGATGTGTGAAACTGATTATAGGCTAGCACCTTGATAACATGCATGTCATGCTGTTGTTTAGTTGATACTCTAAAATGACTGTTTTGCTTGTGTGTGTGTGTGTGTGTGTGTCAAATCAATTCAGAATATGTAATAAGTAACTTTTTCTCACTTTGATTTTCTCCAATCCAATGTAATAGTGTTAAAGAACTTGTACCTTTATATGAAGTAATTTTAAAGTGTTATCTCTTCAATAAGACTTTTTTCAGATCACTATTCATTAAGATGCTTACTTTCAGTTACATTAATAGTGAGAAGAATAACAACGTGCAGTAAACTGTACTACAAACCAGTGTTTTTTTAATTAAGATAATACATAAAAATAATATGGTAAGACACATCAATTTGCAATATCAAGCAGCAAAGCGAAAAAAGTCTTAAGTGAAACATATTTGGACAGCCCAAAACAATGCTTGACATTCCCGACTAGCTCCACACATCAACTTTGGTTCAACCAATGGTGTAATTTCAAGGCAGGGCTTTCTACTTTATAACCAATGGCAGACAGGAAGGGTTCGGTTCAGTGTTGGCCGAAATGACTTCACTTACAACGTCAGGCCAACGTATAAGTCTGGAACTGCATCCGTGGCAGCACGCAACAATGTATCCTATATCACAGAGATAATACAGTTTCACATTATTTGAACAGTGAGTATGAAAAGTTTAAAGTGGAGCGCTTCTTGACAAGTTTTTCTTGTTAACATACATAAGTCTCAAATCACCGCCTTCCTTGTGACATCACTTCTAAGGTTTTTCACCTGTGGTGTAAACTTCCTCATACGTTTTAACCACATTTTGTGATCTTACTGACAAGGAGCATCTATATCAGGTACAGAAACCATACTTTTCAGTCAAAACGTAATATTACAATCATACTTGTTTTAGTTAAATCAGCATATTTTATTTGCAAAATAAAATGAGAAAGGTAAAATTAAAGAAATTGTGCAGCCTGATTTACGTTATGCAAGTTGCATCTTAAATCGCCATTTAGTATATTTATTAACATACTATTTAAGTAAATATTTCAAAGAAAACTATATTTTGGTCGGTTGTGAATGTAAGGAACCATGCTGCTCACAGTACTAGTTTTATTTTTAATCTACCAGAAGTATATTTCTGATTAATTACTGTAATATCTCATTTAAACAAATGTACATCCTATGTGCACCCAGTGTAATTTTACCATTTAAGAACACCTTGATTTTCAAGACGTTGGCCCTTTATTCGTTATGCTGAAGTAACCACAGCTTATTCTGTTCTCAGACTCACCCTGACAGCATTACTCACCACCACTGGCAAAAATGGCAGGTGTGTTCTTTTTAAATCTCTTTGATCTATATTATTACAACTGACTTGTTGCTTTGTTTTAAATAGATTCTATGTTTCTGCAGATAAAAACTATGCATTTTACATACATGGAGCTGAGGAAGAAATGTGTTCTGGATACCTTTACAAATCTCCCCCAGAAAATCAGTTCAAGACCCAGGTATGTGTAAGTGATTATATCAGTACATCAGTACTTTGCTACTGTAATTTGTCTCATTCTGTATTTTTTCCCGTCTATTTTTTTTTCAGAAATCATGGAAACGGAGGTTTTTCATTCTTCTGAAATACAGAGACATCAAATGCCAACTTAAGTACTATAAGAACGAAGAAAAAAACAAACCACTCGGAGAAATTGACTTGTCTAAGTATGCCCAATATATGCACTCTGCACTGTTTAGCAGCAGTCTATCTTATCTATTCAGCATTGTAGTTTCTCTTAACAAACTTTTCATTATGATAAGTATTGCACAGTAAGAAAACAGTTTTCTGTCTGCCCTTTAGGGTCACGTACATGTTCTTGTACCCCGAGATGCATACAATGTGGAAATGGATTCATAACAATTTCAGATGTTCTTCTTCGTGTGTAATGTTTATAAGACTACCAGAGAGAGACTACTTCCTTATAGGAGAAAACAGGTTTGTCCTGAATGTGTTTGCTTTGTTTAGAGCAGTGATTTATGTTTATTTTTCATGGTACAGTATACATTGAAATATTTAATAAATGTAAAAATTAATTACAGAAATGTAATTCAAAGCTGAAAATCAAGTCAAGATATGATTTAAGAACTGCATTTAAAGAGTCTCTCATAGATGCGATATAAAATATTTGTGCAGTTGGGAGATGGACAAATGGTTCACTGCTTTATTTGACATCTTAAATAATCGTTCATGCAGACTGTTGGATCCCAAGGTAATGTTTTCACATTTCTGACTCAAAACTGTTTCTCATGCATTTTGCACACACATGTGCGTTTAAGCTGAATCATTTGTATTTAACATCTGTCACACAGACATTTGGGTCAAAGAGCCACATCAGTGAACCTCCACAATCAGAAAAGGACAATAAGCAGGTATGCATGCACGGGTTGCTAAAAATATCTTTGTTATATGCCTTTATGTTGCCAACTGGTTTAACAGGTTTTATGATCTTTATTGAAGCCTGTCTTTAGTATTCTATTTATTGCCTAATGCAAAATTCCCAATTATTGTTGGAATTTCATTTTCTTTAACCTGAGGAGACTGACAGTTTAGTTCAGGGGTGTCAAACTCAGTTCCTGGAGGGCCAAAGACCTGCAGAGCTTTATTCCAAGTCTCTTCCAAAACACATATAGCTTTCACAAAGCGTGAAGGACTTAATTCGTTGGATAAGGTGTGTTTAATTATGGATGCATCTAAACTGTGCAGGACTCCGGCAGGAATTGAGCAGGAATTGATCTTGACACCCCTGGTTTAGTCTCAATTAAATGTGATTTAATAACAACAAAAAGCTCTTATAATTATTGCTCCATTAAACTCTTTTGCAACCCATGCTGATTATATCAAGCAGATTAAAACAATCAACCTGTTGCCTGGAGAGAGAGAGAAACTGGTTTGCTATTTTTAGAAACACTGCTTGTTTTTGTAACGGATACCCCTTTGTTGTCAGGTTATTCTGGTTATTTTTAGACTTCCGTTGTATCTGTGCAAATAATGTAACAAAGACAAGAAAATAATATCATCAATATTGTGCCAATGACAGAAAACTGAGTGGGGTCTAACAAAACCCGTTACACATGAGCTGCCATCATCCGTGATCCATGAACCCATCTATGTTTCTCCACTGAAAATGAGGAGTATTAAGGTAGATATATGCAACCAACACAAGAGGAAGTACAAACCTATACACACAGACATACTTGACTAATATTTTCCCTCTCTTTTTAGTCACAGAAGACAGAAGTAACTGAAATAAATCATGAAAATGATGACACGGATGATCTGTCAGAATGAATGACAGCTCAGGCTTCATCTTCAACTCCAGCTAATACTGTCACAACAGGCCAACGGCCTGGAAACAAGACCGAATGTATTTCTTTTGTTTTGTTGTTCTATTTTTGTTCAAAATAGCACTGCATTGGATTCCTCTGTTGAAAGTTATGAGATGAACTGCTAAAGCGGCACTGATTTGCTGATAGAAATGTTTACATAATTTACAAAAAATACATATACTTATTAAACCAAATGAACACAATTATTTCAGACCAAGGCAGCTCATTTCCAAAAAAGAAAAAAAAAGAAGGACAGATTTTTTTTTTGCCATTTATGAAAATATGTACTAAATATTTTATATATTTAAAATGACAATATCTTGAAACAAATGTACGTTCGTATAAACTAATTTGATGTAAAAAGTAAAGAATATAAAATGTAACTGCATGACTTGTTTTAATGTACATATTAAAACTATATTGTAAGTTCTGTCAATGTAATTATTTTGTCTTTTACTGAAAGATTGTCATTGCTTTTATTGACTTCAGTGTTTGTGTTCTCTGTAATAACCAATATCTTATATATCTTGGTATCCGGAAACAATTTAATCAAAATTAAGTGGATTATTTTTCTTTATGTGTTTGCATGTAGCATTTTGATTTTAAAGGTTTCTTAAGATAAAATCTTTACTTCCAATATTTATTCCATTTTGTCCTTAAAATCAGTTATGCTTTACTTGTATTGTAAAGTATAATCTTATTGCATATTAAAGGTACTCTATGTAGGATTGACACAGAGTGATTGAACTAGGTATTGCAGTTCAAATTCAAAATATTGGAGATGGGTTTTTTTTCACCCGGCCCCTCCTACTCAGACTTATCAATGCATATTACTAACCAAAAATTAAGTTTTAATATATTTTCCAAAAGAAATTGACTAAATATTTTCATGGAACATGATCTTTATTTACTATCCTAAGGATTTTTGGCAAAAAAAGAAAAATCTATCATTTTGACCCATACTATGTATTTTTGGCTATTGCTACAAGTACACCCCACCCACTTAAGACTGGTTTTGTGGTACAGGGTCACAGATACTGTATAGTTATTAGGGATGTACACCATAAGTACCTTACACATCCCAGCTGGTCTCCCATCTTAAACCACCTGAGACCAGCCTGGCAAGCTGGAAATGAGGCCAAAACCCCTCTAAAACCAGCTTGCTGACCAGCTTAAACCAGCCAACCAGCCTATGCTGATTTTTTTTTTTTAAATGACTAAATACATTTACTTTCATGTGTTTGAGAATCTGAATTGAAGGTTTAGTTGAAGAACAATGTTTAGATTACATGTATTATTAAACAGAGTAAAAATGATAAATTCAATAAACAAGTTAAAAATGATTTCTAAGATTTTCCTGAAGTGACTGCTTTATATCACTGTACAGTGGTATGCAAAAGTTTTGGCACCCCTTGAAGAATCTCTGAAAATTAAGAGAGATTTTACAAAATGCATGTTATTTATATTTTTATTTAGCACAGTACAGAGTTAGACATTTTGTAATCCGCAAAACAACAAACAGCCAATATTATTAAAATAACATTTCCGTTCACAACCAAACCAAACCATTTATCCACAATGTAGCAAATGTGTCTTATTTAAATGAAGTAAGATTCTGATGAATGTAATGCCTTCAGAATCCTGCAGTAACTCTCTTTG
>JAUCMU010000021.1:10065899-10079432 GCA_032275025.1 Enteromius treurensis | reverse complement strand
CATCTGTTCAGATTGTCGGTGCCTCCTCAGATGAGCCCAGCACAATCTGCGCTCGATAACAGCAACTCACATCCCCGGCAAACTGAACCAGGCCACGGATATACTGTTGTGGGGAGCAGTCCATCCACAGGAATACGAACTATCCAGTTAATCTGGAAGACGTTTGGCAAAGCGGAAGTGGATCTTTTGCTTCAGACAGCAACACTTGCTGCCTAGCTAATTTAATGAGGGAAATAGGCCCAGAACTGGCCCAGCCTCCCCCTCTATGCTTTTTCCCAAATATCCTTATTATCCGTTTCTAAGAGGAGCTAGATGGCTCAGGCCCTCTTGCCCTTGCACAATCCCTACGTGGGCCTGCCCACTGTGCTTGAAGCCCTCAGAGGTGCGCCCTTTGAACCCCTGCAAATGGCTGCAGTGAAAGCGCTGATGCTGTCGTGTTTGACCGCTAGCAGCCCAAATCACTGGTTTAGACTTACAAGCCTTATTCATGTAAAACATTCTCATTGTGCTTGGCCATCACATGCCCCAAGCTGCAAGCTCAGGCTTACAGGCCTTATGTCTAAGGACGATATGAATGCAATATGCGGGGCTTTATCTCTCTGCATGCTTATGTGACTATATGCCCCGGCTTTCGCCCTGGGCTTGCTGTCATCGTTCTTTGCTTACAGCACAGCGTGTTGATAGTGTTCCCATAGCATCTTAGCAGACGCAGTACGAGTGAAAGTGTTGACAGGGAACGAATAGGTTACTTCCGTAACCCAGGTTCCCTGAGACACAGGAACGAGTACTGCGTTCCGTGCCGCGTTGTAAGTGCCCATCGCATCAGTCGAAGTAACCTGAAGTCCTGTGGCGGTACAGCCGCTATATATAGACGGCCATGCCCCCTCAGGCAGGAGCCGCAGCCATTGTTTGGCACATGACAATGAATTAAATGAAATGCACTGTATTTTCTGCCAAGCAGGCAACCTAGATGCCCGAAACACAACTGACTTCGTGATTGGGAGATAGATGGAGGGTGGCGCTTCAGGCCAAAGCAAAATATGACAACATAAAAATCAGTTGAGGGCTGCAACTGCGCTTTCTAAACGAGAATATCCAGGCTGTACTACTGCTGTCAGCGATATGAGTACTTGAAATTAACATGTTTTCTTAATGCCTGTTGAAAATAACAGAGACATTTTATGATTATTACAATACAGCTCTTACATTCGGTTCATTTAAATTCAAATACTTAAAAATGTTATGCCATTTTTTTTAGTTTGCTATTTACTGTTTTAAGTGACTTTAACTGTTGGGGATAATAAATACCATCAGTGATGATGGTATTTACACCTAACGCAAATCAGCGTGCCAAGAGCATGTTATAACTGGAAACAAATCAAGGGTGGAGTAAAGACAATCAGTATCACAACAGTATTTACCGAAATCAGTCGGTCAAGATTTCCCCTTTAAAATTTCCAGCAGCACACAGAGTGTTTTTGGCACAGTAACTTATTAGGTCAGCTCTTGCATTCCCAAGCTCAACCAAGCACTTCTAACTGCCTAAATAACTATAACCAAATTCATGAGAAAGTTCATGTAGAAGACAATGAGTGTGTACATGTTTACATATTTCATTCTAAGCTTACTGTATGTGCTTCAGAAGTTATATTTACTTTTACAGTACAATGTTATTTACAATACTGTACCACAATGCCATGAACAGGTTTGTCTGGTAGTTTCCACAAACAAATGACAGTGAAAGGGGAGGGGAGTCCCACACCTGAACTCGCATATAAACTCCTCCTGTTACCAGCATAACACTCTAGAAGAGACAAAAGACATTTAGCTTCCTCATAACCTGCTATCATAACATACACTTCGTGAGAACTCAATAACATTTCATAGGACACTAACTTTACAGTGACGCAAGGTAAGGCAATAATATAATGGAATATTGCAAATCATATGAGGCTTTTTCTTTGTGATGCTTGCAGCATGTAATGAATGAATACTGATATTCTGAGTTTAAAACATTCATAAACACATAATGCAGTGTTATTATATAGCACATTATTATAGATTTAAAATATAGTGGAGGGTTTATTTACATTGCATTTGAATTTGTTTGCATTTTAGCTTTTTTGCAATCACTGTTGTTTACATGCGTTTACCAAATATCATTGGCTTATAGTAAATATCATTTTACATCTATTTTAGAATTAAAGAAACAACATGATGTCCAACAACAAAAAGAAACCAAGTAAGCGTTGCACACAATATAAATACTCAAAACTGTGTAGCATTAATGTATTCAGTGTTATTTTGATTATGTTCCTGCAGCAGCAACTGCAAAGTTTTACAGTGAACCAGCCATGGCGAAAGAATTACAAACTGGATACCTGCTCAAGTCCCCCGCTCAACCAGCCCTGACCAAAAACACTGTACGTATCATATTGCAGTTCAACCAGAAATCCAAATATCTGCAGCCTGTCAGAGACAGTTCCTCTGTTCGTGACACTTAGCAGTTTTATGTCTGTCATAGAAATCTTGGAAGCGTCGTTTCTTTGTGCTCTCTAAGACGACTGAGGACACCTACCATCTGACATATCAAGCAAACAATGAAAGAAAAGAGATAGACCTTTCTAAGTAAGGAAAACTGTTAAAGTCATAAATACATTTGTCAAAACTTATTTTCACACTATAATAAGGACGTCTTTCTGTTTTAAAGGATCAGCCTGTTGTTTACTGGCCCTGAGACACATCAGAAGTGGGACTGGATCCAGAAAAACTTCAAGTGTTCTCCATCCTCTGTGCTGTTCTTGAAGGTGGAAGACGACACAATGAAACACTCAAGAGAATATTTCCTTATAGGAGAAAACAGGTTCGCAACCATCATTTTGACCGTATCTCTCATTTCCATTACAAGCCGCTGCAAAGCATCATGATGCAGACTAAAAAACAACAATAATGTTTAAAGCCTCTATGAAGTCAAAATAAAAGTTTTGTGGCTTTTAGTCAATGTCTATGAGTTCTAAAGCCATGCATATGTTAGTAGAGTAGCATACACAGTAGTAAATATACAAATATACATAAAGCTTTATTAGCATGACTAAGCAATTAATATATTTCCAACGCATTTATAAAATTAAAATATTAAAATGCACAATAAAAAAGATACATGAGATCAAATTAATCTTTGGTGTTCACCTCATCACATTTAATTCAAATATTTACTGAGCTGTAAATAAAATAAAATAAAAAACAAAAATTTTAACTTAATTTAATTTATTAAAATAAAATAAAATTACATTAGGATTACATTTTTCATCAATTTTCTTTTTCGAGTCTTTAAGCGGGAGTTTAAAAATTCTGCTATTTAAGTTAGGTATATATCATGGAAATGTAATGCTAGAAATCATCTAGTTTAAACTTTTCAGTTTTATTTTGAAACACACCATGCAGTTTTTCTGTGTTGTTAAATGTTTTCTGGTGTTTTCAGTGATGATGTGGACGGCTGGCTCAGTGCCTTAGTCAAGGTCATGAAGACCCAGAAATCACAGCATGACCTTCAGGTAAACATTAAAACATTACCTACCTATAACTACATATAATTTCGGAAACATTTCAATTATGATAAGTGATAAAAATTACTAAAATGTATATTCTTAATATTATGAGTTTATATATTTGAGCTATTTTTGGCTTGTGTAGAAATGTTGCATGTTGAGAACTTATATTTATCTACAACTTATTGCAAGCATTTAGGCATGCTCACAAGCTTTACTTCTCCCACAGGACAACAGAATTAGATCAGCATCTGAACCTGGGAAGAATTCAGAACCAATGCTTGAGGACGAACCTGATGACAGATGTTCTGTACCTGAATTAATGCTAACTTACTCGTCACCATACAGCCATTATGACTATCCTCGCAAGCTCAGCGAACCTCCACTACCGCTCAAGGTTTTACACTTTTATACACAGATTCTTCAGTATACAGCGTGGACATAAATACTATTAAACTTCCTAAAAATATATGTTAAAAACCCCTCAAACTCTTCTGTCTAGCAGACTCCAGTTATTGAGGATAAAGATGAGGAAGACGAGATGCAGGATGAATCTGCAGAGAACAATGAATATATGTCCATGGCAGCATTGTAAGTGTTTCAGAGCACTTTGATATTTAAAATTTTAGGAGGAATACATTCTGTATTCTGAGAGACAGTCATTTATTTAGTTAGTCACATATTTTTCTCTGGTCTTTTCTTATTAGGCAAAGCGCTTTGAAAGAAGACCAACAAGGGGCAGACAATGCGTGCATGCAGAAAAAGTAATTTTGAATTATTGATTCACTGTTATGTACCTCAAGCACTTTTGTCTCAGTAATGTGAGATATGATAAACCCAGCATCATGTTGTGACACCTTGTAATCAGTTTGCTAAGTTTATTCTCTATGTCCCTCAGTTGCTACAGATAGACTTGATTCTTTGTTTATTTAAAGACTACAAAACAACTCTAATCTTAGAGTAGCTGAATGGTGTTTTCTTGCTGAACGGAAGTCTTGCTGAATTTTGCTAAAATATCATAAATGTTACCATACCTTTAGCAAGCAATGTGGGTTTCCTATGTTGGTTTTAGCCTCATTTAACACTAATATGACTTAGATTCTTAACACCCTTATGTTTATAAAATATATATAATTTTTTTTTGTTTGTATTTTTCAGCACGTCCATTAATGGTCACACGTCCTCTGTGTGCAATAAGACAGTCATCCAGGATGAGGACGATGATAATAAATGGTAAATTTAAACTAATGCATGTGTTAAAAAAAAGCAAGAAATCATCTCTTTTTATCTTTCTTATTAGTGTACCATGCATAAAAGCGCAATATTTATCATGAAAAATGTGGCATATGTATGCGTTTTATCAATGTATATTTCTATTCTGCAGTGAAATGCTTTTCAATGCTGTTGAAAAGGAGATCTGCGTTAGTCAAAATGATCTGAAAAACGGTCTGATTTTGACACAGAAAGGCGGCAAACCATGGTACTACTCTCAATGATAATTAGTCACTACAGTACAAAATGCATCCTATCCTGATACTGAAAACATTAACATGAGTACAAATGAATAACGTACATTATGTTTCTCATTGTTGTGTGTTCATCCTCTTCCTCTCCAGTGTCTCTGACTGTCGGAAGATTCAGGACTCATGTCTCTTTCATAAGGGGGATCAGATCCTGGCCTTCAATAACCTGCTTATAGACACAGTAGAAGATATTCAGACATACGTAAGAAGACTAAGCAAGGATGAGGTAAGATGATGATTCACAGTAAAATAATGTTTTTTCTCTCACTTCATTCAGAGAGCTATAAATAATGCTTCTGAAAATACCCGCAGGTAAAACTCACTATTCTGCGGCTCATAGGATCCCAGCCTCTGCACTCTGAACCCTGCCCATCATAATGAAGACAAATCTCATGTCAATTCATCAACATCAAGATGCATCAACAAATGCGTCTGTCGGACAGCAAAAGCTCAGTCTAATCACAGAGGTGGAAAACAAAGGTGTAAATGAAGAACAGAAAAAGAACCAGGAAACTCAGGTTGGGTTTCACTGAGTGAACAGAAATAAGTAAAATTCAGACTGTATACATGTACAGTACAGCTATGTGAGCGGTAGTGGGAATATTAGTTCACATCTGTTAATGTGAAACATAAGAGCCAAGTATTACTTTATAATAAGTACAAAGGTTAATTCACATTGAAAAATGCACAGTTCATGTTTTTTAACCTCTTTAAAGATGTACTTTTTTTATATATAATCCTAACAGCATGAGGTACTTATATACTGTGTATATACAAATTTTCTGTCATTGTGTATTTGCAAAGCATTTAGCCAATGATGTATCACTCCTGTCATTATGCATTGATTCAATTCAAATGTTTCAGTCACTCTTTAGCTCGATAATTATTGAATAAAATGTATTATGCTGTAGATGCTATTAACACTTTGTATATGCACTTTGTTACAATTCAAAGTATTATTAAATTTTTAAAACATTTTTTTTGCAAATATTTAATGAATATTAAATAAATATCTGATTTTGACATTTGACATGAATTTCAAGCAGAATCATCTGAATTAAACATTTGTTACATAGAAATTTGCGTCAGAGAGAAAAATTGGAGAAACCCCTGCAATTATTAATAAACATTGAGCAGGTATGTTGGTACATGGCCATCTGCCTGAGGAAGAAACAAAAAAAAAATCAGGTTTGCTAATTTTAGAAACATTGCTTGTTAGTGTATAGGGAATTATTTACCCTTTGCACTCATAGATACTGTGAAAAGTTAATGCTACTTATTCTTATTTATTAATAGACTTAATTTGTAGCAGTGCAATAAAATAATATCATCATATTGGGCCAAAACTGAGTTGGGTCATACGAAACGTTTCACATGAGCTGACATCTTCTGTGACCCATGAGCCAATCTGTTTGTCCAACGCATTTCCAGTTTAATAAATCTGCTAATTGTTAGTCATTTTTAGTCAATTATTAGTCATTTTTATAATTTTTCATTTTTATTTCACTGAAGCAAAGCTTAATGAATCATTTTCTTGACAATAACACTGCATTGGACACCTCAGTTGTAAAGGATAATGAGATGAATTGCAAACATTTGAGAGCAAAATACACATCATTAAAAATAAAATACATGACAAAGATTTGAGAAAAAAAAGACCTCGGTACACAGAAGCATATAAAAATATGTACTAAATATATGTTTAAAAGAAATAATGTTTTCAAACTAATTCTTTGTAACAGCCTTGATGTGAAAAGTAAGATAATAACGTAAATGAAATAATGCACATTTAGGTTACAATTTGGATAGTTTAATTGTACAATGTATCTGTATGCATACATTCCCATTTATACCCAAACACTCTTTATATACACTAATCAGTTTATCACTTAATATAGTTTATTATTGCTTTTATACAAAGCATTAACTAAAACTACTGCACATAGCACATATTAATAACATTAGTTAGTGTCGATTCAAAGTTAAAAAGTGTTTCTGTTTCTAATGCATTCATCTGTTATGCCAATTATTTGTTATATACTGTGTAGATGACAACACATTTACTTAACCCCTGAAGGCACAAAATGAAATAATCACTCCCAACACCAACTCAACCTGTAAGAGCATGTTACACCCGGAAAAAAGCCAGGAAAAACTATAGCGGAAAGATAATTACAGTATCATTATAGATTTTGCTGAAATCCACCATTTAAGATTTCCCTCTAAATTCCCCTCTTTTGAGCATGGTCACTTAATTAACCTCTTACATTCCTAATGGTAACCAAGAGCTTCTTACTGCATAATATATATATATATATATATATATACTCAAAATCTACATCTGTCTCTTTTGTATCGAGTTTACCGCAATACCAACACCACAAACAAATACCAGTCAAAGGGGACGGAGCCTAAACCTGAGCTTACATACAACCAGAAACTCCTCCTATTACCAGAATAATGCTCTGGAAGACACAAAAAGCCTCTAGCTTCCTCCTAACTGCCATCAAAACATAGACATCGTGAGAGCCGAATTACTCTTTATGGTGACACAAGGTATGGCAATACTATTATAAGGTATACTGATATGACGATTCTGCTTGTAACATGCAAAGAAATAATGCTGATGAAGATATCATGCAATTTTATTATATTCTTAATAGTTCATTTCCATTGCATTTTAATTGTTCTTTTGCTGACATTGGATTTTTGTTTTCTTTTTTACTAAATCATAAATTACTGTTGTTTATTAGATATATCAGTGTCTTACAGGCAAACAACGTAAAACATTTACATCTATTTTAAAATTAAAACAACAACAACAAGATGATGTCCAACAACAAAAATAAACCACGTAAGTCCTTAGGATAATAAGATAATCAAGGCTACTGTAAAACTCAAATTAAACTGCACGGCATCAATGTGTTTGATGTTGTTTTAATTACGTTTCTGTCTCAGCAACTTCAATATTTTACAAGGAACCAGCGATGGTGGATGAATTATGCACTGGATACCTGCTCAAGTCTCCCGCTCAATCAGCCCTAACTAACAACACTGTACGTCTCATATTGCACTTCAACCCAAATCGTCAAAGATGGTTGCTCTGTTCGTGAAACTAAGCAGTTTTATCTCTTATAGCTGTCACAGATATCATGGAAGCGTCGTTTCTTTGTGCTCTCTAAGACTGCTGAAGACTCCTACCAGCTGAAATATCATGTAAACAACGAAAGGAGAGACAGGCCTTTGGGAGAGATAGACCTTTCTAAGTATGGAAAAGACTGTCAAAATAAATGAAGTATTTTCACTCTATATATAATGATTATATCTTTCTGTTTTAAAGGATCAGCCTGCTGTTTACTGGCCCCGAGGCACATCAAAAGTGGGACTGGATCCAGAAAAACTTTAAGTGTTCTCCATCCTCTGTGCTGTTCTTGAAGGTGGAAGACGACACAATGAAACACTCAAGAGAATATTTCTTAATTGGAGAAAACAGGTATGCCATCCTTATTTTGACCATATTTCATATTTCCATCACCGTACAGTTATACGGTTATAAATAAAAGCTAATATGACAGACAAAAAAAATAAACAAGCAAATAAATAATATTAAAATGAATTTACTGTATCTTGACTTTTAGTCCATGTCTATTAGTTTTGAAGCTATGTATATTTTTTAGTAGTGTTGCACATTAAATATTGAGCCTTGAGAATCAATCAACAAAGCTTTATTGTCATTATTAAACATTTAGTACAGTATATTGCCAAAGCAAAATACATCGTAATAACAATAAAATAATAACAGCATAAAAATGAACTTTTCAAGTCATTAAGCAGTAGCTTACTTATTCTGCTTTAGTTAAATATTTAGGACGAAAATATCTGTAATGCGATTTTAGAAATTTTTTTTTTTATTTAAATGTTAAATGTTTTCTGGTGTTTTCAGTGATGATGTGGATGGCTGGCTCAGAGCTTTAGTCAAGGTTATGAAGAGCCAGAAATCAAGAAATATCCTTCAGGTAAACATCTCTCTTTCTTCACATGTATGCTTATATAAAAGTCCTGCCAAGGTTTGGAAACACCTAGTGGTTTTTTAATCTCCTGATTAATATAATTAATAATCATGCTCACATGATTTACTTCTCCCACAGGACAACAGAATTAGATCAGCATCTGAACCTGGGAAGAATTCAGAACCAATGCTTGAGGACGAACCTGATGACAGATGTTCTGTACCTGAATTAATGCTAACTTACTCGTCACCATACAGCCATTATGACTATCCTCGCAAGCTCAGCGAACCTCCACTACCGCTCAAGGTTTTACACTTTTATACACAGATTCTTCAGTATAAAATATGCATATGAATGCTCTTAAACTTCCTATTGAAATTAAAACTCAAACCTCTATCCGGCAGATTACTGAGAATGAAGATGATGAGGATGAGATTCAGGAAGAATCTGCAGAGGACAGTGAATACATGTCCATGGCATCATTGTAAGTGCTTGAGAGAACCTTTTCCCCTTTGCTGGCCTGTACCCTGTTAATAAAATACAACTTTCTGTGGTCTTATCTGATTAGGCAAAAAGCTTTGGAAGTTGACCAACAGGAGAGAGACACTATATGCATGCAGAAAAAGTAATTTTGAATTCTTGGTTTACTGTTATGTACCTCATGCACCGTATCAGTAGTGTAACTTTGTGCCATTTAACATATTGTAATGTATTCACAAAGTTAATTTTCTTCGATTTTTTTGTTGGTTGTCTTTTTTAGCTCTTCCATTAATGGTCACAAGTCCTCTGTGTGCAATGGTGCAGTCAACCAGGATGAGGATGATGAATATAACTGGTAATTTTGGACTTGAATGCATCTTTTGAAAAAGCTAGAACTGCATTTTCTGCTAAATGCACCTAATGGTGTGATATTTTTTAACTTTTAAAGGGTATTACGCATTGAGTTACATTTAGTATGAAATATGTGGCATCTTTTTTAATCTTATCAATGCATGCATCTATTCTGCAGTAAAGCTGTTGAGGAAGAGATCTGCATAACCCAAAATGATCTGAAAAACAATCTGATCTTGACTCAGGCACAGGGCAAACCACGGTATATTATAACTCTCAATGTTAATTAGTTACTACAGTTTATTATGTATCCTATCCTGAGAAAACATTAGTACAACTGAAAAAAAACTTACAAAGTATTATGTTGCTCATAGTTGTGCATTCATCCTCTTCCTCTCCAGTGTCTCTGACTGTCGGAAGATTCAGGACTCATGTCTCTTTCATAAGGGGGATCAGATCCTGGCCTTCAATAACCTGCTTATAGACACAGTAGAAGATATTCAGACATACGTAAGAAGACTAAGCAAGGATGAGGTAAGATAATGATTCACAGTAAAAGAATGTTTTTTTCTCTCACTTCATTCAGAGAGCTATAAATAATGCTTCTGCAATTTCCCGCAGGTAAAACTCACTATTCGGCGGCTCATAGGATCCCAGCCTCTGCACTCTGAACCCTGCCCATCATAATGAAGACAAATCTCATGTCAATTCAGAAACATCAAGATATTAGCAATTAAAGCTCATTCATTTAGTCTAATCATACAGGTGGAAAACAAGGTGTAAATGAAGAACAGAAGAGCAGTCAGGTTATCTAAAACAGCTTGTTCTCTTTTGACTGTATATTAATCATGCAAATATGTAAAACAATGTGAAATGTTAAATTCTCTGATCTTAAAATGCCACTTAGTGGGGAAAAAATCTGTTTAGACTACTAGTACGTGAGTGGAAGTGGTTTACTAGTTCACATCTCTTAATGTGAAAAACAAGAATTAAGTATTACTTTATAATAAGTATCAAAGTTAGCTCACATTGAAAAACGCACAGTTCAAGTGTTTTAACCTCTTTAAAGATGCACTTTTTTTTTTTTTACAATCCTAACAGTATGAGGAACTTTATACTGTGTACAGTTTTCTGTCATTGTGTATTTTGTTTTGTAAAGCATTTAACCAATTACATACTGCTCCTAGTCATTATGCATCGATTCACATGTTTCAGTTACTCTTTAGATCAATGATTATTGAATAACATGTAGCCTATGCAATATATACTGAATTATGCTGTAAAAAAGCATGTATTTGCACTTTGTTACACTGTGAAGAATTATTAAACTTTTGAAACATTTTTTTTTGCAATTATTTTATGTTAAAAAAATAATAATATTTTTTAAACGCAAGTAGGTATTACTTTTATAGAAATGTCTAGAATCTATTTGCAAATAGTTTCCAAAACATTCAATTAAACATATGGTTCACTGCTTTATCAGACAGACTGTTGGATCCCAAGATATAGCTTTGACATTTCTGACTTAAATTTCATTCATTTTAATATGCAAGTGTATACAAATAATTTCTTAAAACGGAATCATAAAGAGAAAAAAAAAACAAAAACATGGGAATCAAGAGTGCATATTAAATATGCCACATGAGCATAAAAAACTAGACTGCAAGAAATGTGAAATGCTGTATGAGTGTATATGTGTACATAATGCATTCATAGTTACTGTATGTGCTTCAGAAGCTACATTTCTTTATGTAGTGTGATATTTTCTACAGTTACACCTTGACAAGAACACGTCTGTCTGGTAAGTTCTCCAAAGGAATGGCATAGGGGAGGAACTTAAACCTGAGATTACAAAGATACAGAAACACATCCTTTTACCAGCATAACACGCTGGAAGAGACAAGACCTTACGTTCCCTCCAAACTGCTATCATAAAATACATGTGAGGACTCTTCAGAGGACACTGTTTTTACTGTGACACAAGGTAAAGCAATAATAATATAGAATATGTCTACTGTTCTGAAATACCGCTTAGCTTTGCAATGGCTGTAACATGTACAGAAGTAATGCTAATACTATTAATCTGAGGGGGAAAAAAATATTTGCACGTTTAAAAGCCAATTTAATGTTATTATATAACATGTAAATTTGAAATACAGTGAATTTCCATTGGACTGTAATTAGTCGCCTTGTGCTGCTGACAGTAGAAAATATACATTCCAGTTGTTTACTTCTGATTATCAGATATATATCAGTGGCTTACAGTAAAACAAAAACATAATAATTTAATATCTGTTTTAGAACTAAAGCAAGCAACCTCAGGATGTCCAACAAGAAATCTTGTAAGTATAAAACGTCTTAGAAGAAATGGGATAATCAAGAAACCTGAAGACTATGGTGCAGCATTTGATGCTGATCAGCTTTAATTATGTTTCTGCAGCTGCAAAATTTTACAGTGAACCAGCAGTGGAGGAATTGTACACTGGATTCCTGGTCAAGTCCCCCCCTCTGACAGCCCTAACTAAAAACACTGTATGTTTCATATTGCAATTCAACCTGAAACTGAAAAACCTTCAAAGGTTCATAAAACTTATTTTTATATATCTGTCACAGAAATCCTGGAAGCGTCGTTTCTTTGTGCTCTCCAAGACCGCTGGAGAAACCTACCAGCTGACATATCATGTAAACAATGAAAGGAGAGAAAAGCCTTTGGGAGTGATAGACATTTCTAAGTAAGGAAAATACTGCCATAAATAAATACAGAAAGTACATTCACGCTATAATGAGAATGTCTTGCTGTTTTAAAGGATCAGCTTGCTGTTTATTGGCCCTGAGACACATCAGAAGTGGGACAGGGTCAAGAAACAATTCAAGGGATCTCCATCATCTGTGCTGTTCTTGAAGGTGGAAGACGACACAATAAAACTCTCAAGAGAATATTTCCTCATTGGAGAAAACAGGTTTGTCACCATTTTTTTTAACCCCATCTCTCAATGCCATCATAAAATATTCCTGTGAAAGTAAATGCTTTCTGGTGTTTTCAGCACTGATGTGGATGGTTGGCTCAATGTATTATTCAAGGTAATGAAGACCCAGAAATTCCCAAATAAACCAGAACAAACAGACGATATTCAGGTAAAAAAAAACTCTACCTGTCCTCTCTGTCTCCCTCCGTCTTTAGATATATGCTTATATAAAACTATCAGTAGGGTTGCCAAACGTCCCTTGAAATACGGAATCGTCCTGTTTTTAGAAACAAAAGTAAGTGTCCCGTATTGAGCTTAAAAGGGACGCACTTTGTCCCGTATTTCCATGAGAATCAAAAACAAAAAAAACATTCACATCAGTGTTAACTCAGTGGTAGAATTACACAAAATTATACCTTTTAAAAATTATAATTGTGTCATTATTTACTCACTTAGATGTTGTTCCAAATCTGTATTAAAGATATTTTGAGTAACCAAACATTGAATTTAATACAATGTTCAACAGAAAAAAGAAGTAATTAATGTAAATGATGTATATAGTGTTTCACCTTTCAATGCTGCTGAATACACCTACTCTTCCTGAAAAATAAAAGCACTGTTTGTTTTATTCATATTATGTTTATTTGTAATGTGT
>JAUCMU010000021.1:10048717-10065441 GCA_032275025.1 Enteromius treurensis | reverse complement strand
TTACATGTGTGAAGTTACAGAAATATTACAGCTGTAGATACTATGTACCGGTGTGTACTTACACTGTGGTTACATACTACATACTGTACTCATCTAGTTACTATGGAAGTACACAGGTTTTAGGGACACTTAATATAAAGTGGAACCTGATAAGCTCTCAGAATTGGTAAGGTATGGTATGGCATACCTAAGAGATGCAGTCATCATGATGTTTAATCTCTAAACAAGAGTTCTATGTGTTCTATGGCGGACTGGCCATTGTTCAATCTGATGTTTTCTTTCCCTCAGTGAAGTTCACAGGCATTCTAATCAATCTCTCATTGACTTCACTGAAAACTGTGCCTCTACTGAGTCAAACAACAGGTGATTTTTATTTCATTTCAAACAGGGCTGTCACCACCATATTCACATTAGCTGGTGAAAGAAAGGATATTTGAATTATTTATTTATTATTAGTGGTTTGCACTAATCTTAAATATGTAGTTACATCCTTAATACTGGAAATAACATAAGCAGGGTGCTTCTGCTTTAGAGAAAAACAACTTCAGTGTGTCAGTTGTTGAGTAATTTTCTGTCCTTTCCAAATTAAATGTGTTTTTTATAAATGTGGTATTTGTACTTGTCTGCTTTGTAGTGAAACGCACACAGATGTTGAGAAGGAGCCCCATGTTAGTCAAAATGATCTGAACTTAACAGAAGAAGGCGCCAAACCATGGTACAACTCTACAATAGATAATAAATGACCCATTATGTTCTAGATTCAAAAGTTAATATGAATATAAATTAACTACTTACAGTGTACTATAATTCATCTCTCATGTTCATCTTCTCTAGTGCGTCTGAGTGTCATCAGACCCAGGAATCAAGGGTTGCTCATACCCTGCCTCCAGACACAGTACAAGACATTCAGAAATGCATAAAAAGACTAAGCAAGAATGAGGTAAGATGATAATTCACAGTAAAGGAATTGTCTTTATTTTGATCACAGTAATAAGAGACAGATGAATAATATAGTTACTGAAATTACCTGCAGATAAAACTCCTAATTGAGCGGCTTCCAATCGTCACTCTGAACCCTGCCCATCACACTGAGGACACCAAACAAAGGCTAATGCCAAATCTCTCCTCACCACCAAAATAAAAGAAATGTTGTACACATGTCTAATTTAGAGTTCAGAGCGTCTATGGGACATTAAAACTCATTCATTTCCTCATTCAGGTGGAAAATAAGGCATTACAAAATATCAGAAGTGGCAATCTGGTTATCTAAAGTACCTTATCTTCTTTTGCCTGTACAGTACAGAAAAGAAAAAAAAAACAAAGAAAGAAACAAAACAAAAAAAGAATAAGATATGTTGTGTGTACATGATTTAAGTGGTATGGAAAAAAAGTAATATATTTAAAATACATTTATTTCATATTAAGTATAGATTAGTAGTCCTACTTTAAGTATGCCAGTTCATTATACCAAAAACAGGCAGGGTGTTTTTTATCAAGTATTTTTAGTATACTTGGCATGAAATAAATGTATTTCAAGTACCTTATTTTTGACCAGAGTGGTACTGTATATATTCGTTTGTTTGAAATGTCTAGAATTACTTCGAAACTAATACAATAATTAATCCTCAGTGAAAAACTGTATTTTAAAGCAGCACTTTGTTTACAATTTCAGTAGTAGGAGACATTTTGTGTACTATGTAAATGAAACCTTTCTGTATTTGTTTTGCAAGGCATGTAACAAGTGAGTGACACACTTACACATGGCTTTAAATGTCTGTCTGATTATTACTGAACAACAATCTATAGCTTACTTCATAGATTAATTATGCTTCAGAAAAGCTTGCATCTTGCACATTGTTACACTGTGAAATGTTATTAAACCTCCCATTTAACAGTTTCTGTCTTTTTTTATTGTGCTGTTTTCATGCAATAACAGATCTGTGCATAAAAATTATATTAGTAAAAAGAAAAACATTATAAGTTTATTTATTTATTAGGTCTCTCTATTGGTTAAATGGACTGTGTACAACCCAATTCATATCACAAATGATGAATAAATTAACACAGATGATATTGTTGGCTACTCTCTAAACTTATTCTTTTTTTTTTTTTAAGAATAAGTTTACAATTAAGAGCCTATGTGTCTAAGCAGAAACTCCACCTACCCCTTCTATCACAGGCAAGAACAAAGACCTGTAGCTTCTTCCAGACAACCACATTGGCTCTGAATGAAACCAGTTTTTCCACATGTTGCAAAAAACACTAGACAACAGATTTTGAAAAGCTGAAATGCAATGTAAACAATAAGATGTTGACCAGAACAGACTATAAAGCTCTTTATGGTTTAGTTGCTCCCTCGATTAATAAATTAATATAAAAGTGTGATTAGTTAACTATAACTGAATACTAAAACTGAAGACACATTTAACTTAAAGTGTAGGAAAACAAATAGGGCTGTTGTTAGAAACCAGTTTATAATGGGTTTGACACTGTAAGTACTCAAAGGCTTTGCTCAGATGGGCACACTGCATCTGTGAAAGGTTTCATAGTTTGTAAAGGACCCAAATAATACCCTTAAGTAAAGAAATTAACATATATGAAACAGTTACATGAACTGTTAAAGAAGTGTTAGTGTTCTAGTCTCTATACTATATCTGTATCTTTTCATTCAGGACATCAGATGCCTTAAACAGTCATGTATAAATATCTAATTTAGAGAAAATTGAAAGTTCATTATGAGATTTCTTGCCTTGATTTTGTATCTGATATGGTAATGATCTGCAGAAAACTTTTCTATTACAGTGGATGATAGATTACTTCCGTACTGGAGAAAGCAGGTTAGACAAGATTATTCTGATTCCATGCAAGGACCGGAAGGCAAAAAAAAAAGAAAATGTAAAAAAGAAAAAAAATGCATTATAAAATAAATTTACAACAGCTTAGATGATTCAGTTCTATTTTAAGTCCATATTTTTGCATTAAGATGTGATTTGTGCGGCTGTTGATGCATTTAAGATAACAAGAGCTACTGTGTAGGACACTTAATGAAGATATTATTACTGGCTAAACATCATTTCATGTTAAAGCTAGCCCCTCTTGCAGACGCTTTCCTAAAAAAAACTGTATTTTCACGTCGTACTGTAGACCAGTTTCAAATGCATTTCAGTGCCTCTGACGTATCATGAGCTGAAAAGTCATTATATAGCATATTAGGCATCACCTAATTCCTAAAAGAAAACAACTTACTTTGGAGAAAGAAAAAATGTATTCATAAAACCTTAATCTTCACAAATAATATATTTTGTTACTGTTAATATATTTTCAGCATTAATTTATCTTATTTTATTTATTTATTTTTCATTTGGTTTCTTTTCCTAAATAGTTTTATTCATATGCACGAAAACAGATTCTAGCAGGTGACAAAAAAATTCTGAAGATCAACTGAACAATAGACACTGAAAACCATAACCAGGCAAAACAAAATAAACCACGTATTTAAAGGTTATGACAAAAATAATTCTTTAGTTTGTAATAAACAAAATTTGGCTCAGGTTCGATTATCTGCATTTTTGCATCAGTAGCAAGCATTTTGATCGGAAAGGATCAATGAAAATTTGCAATGACCTTAACTCTGGATTCCAAAAAGTACATTAAGATGATGCATAATGCAAAAAGGTGTTTCCTCATTCTCACTCATTGCTCCCGTCAGTGATGTCAGAATGTTTTTGGAAATCATCCCTTGCCCTAAGATGAACCGATTATCCACTAACATGAAATTTTTATCACTATTACCAGTCATTTCTTCCACATATTTTCATTTACAGTCTAACATACCAATCATATTATAGCCATAACTTTAACTGTAAAAAAAAAAAAAAAAAAAATTCTTCCCTGGTTATTTTCTTTTTGATCAACTCACCGCTTCATTGATAGTCAAGTCATGCCCCGACTAGTCGCGACTGTGCCGATTCCCTTGCCCTATACAGCATTTTTCCTTTTTAGCATTCCACAGGAGGGCTGTCATCTTACACCTTGTGTCTGACCTCTAATCTTTTTTTTTTCTCTTATGGATAAACTATACTGTATGTTTCTACAGTGAATAGATCTCTCTAGTGGTGATTTATAAAACTGCACTGACCTACTTAGTAGAAACGAGTTACCTTCTTTTGCTGTTATTTTAGGTAGAGCGATCCATTAATTTTTTATTTATTGTCTTATTTATAAGATGGACGATCTATGTACTCATTATCACTCAACTAAGACTCTTGAAGAAATCTCAACGTCTCACTAATATAAATTATTATCTGGCCTTAAAATGTACTCCATGTTTAGAAGGCCAACATTTGAGCTTTTAGTATCAATTACTTACATATACAATATTTTCAGAAATTTCTAAACCGGTCATACATGCACCTTTATCAGTGAAGATCAAAAGTGCAGGAATCTTTCTAGAACCTAAAGCTGCAAGGAATTTGTGCAAATAACCACAGCCATCTGAGACATCAAGGAAAAGAATCAACATGCATTGATTTTTTCCATGTTTTTAAGTGACTGACAGTAAAGACCTGGTCATTTCTGTGACTGAAATTTCCGTAAACCTAACAAAATGTTTTTCTGCAAGGGAGGAAACATAACGAAAGACTCCACCTGCTTCACCGACAATAGAAGCCTTCCTTCAACATCTTGACATGCATATTTGTGAAAACGGAACAGCAGTACAGAGGACAGTTTTTACTGCGACACACACAATTGTTAAGGTAATCCATTTATGATGTATTGCTGGTCGACTGATTCAATTACTACGCTGATCTGATTTATTTGAGCACATTAAGAAATGTCGGCTACTGCTTTATTATATTTTTGACAATATGCATCTTTCTTCCAGTTTAAAGAATTAGACTGAAAAGCACCCAGTGCAAGCTTTTTAGTGAAACGTTTTTCCAAATATCAATTTTCCTAAATAAATCATCATAACGAGCTGACTCAAGCAGAATTGTACATTTAAAGAAATAAATCAAATTTTAAAAACTGTCATTATTTACTCACCCTGATGTCATTCCAAACTGATGTTTTGAAGAATGTTTTTTTCATATACTGAAAGTCACTACAAACGAGACATTTTTTTGTGTGTTTCATAAAATACAACACTTGGAATGACATGAAGTAAAAAAGTGAAAAAATAATAACACATCTTTTTTTAGCAGTGATTCGTCATCATTAAAATGAACAACAGAGCTAAATCAGGTATGTCTGAAATCTATTTTAAGCAATATAGACTGACGGAACCAGAACAATAATTTGTCTAATTTTAGTTTTACAGAGAGAACTATTACAAGATTCTGGTTAATTGTATTTACTCTTCTGCAACAGATTCAAATGCTTCAAGTCACAGTGAAGCAGCTGAGGTTGAGGAAGTGTGCACAGGTTTTCTGACAAAGTCCCCTCCTTATAGACAGATAAAAAATATGGTATAACATTTCGATTTTCTGCACAGAATTCTCAACAGTTTATATAATCTTTGTAGCTCATTTAAGACGTTTCATCGTTCGTTGCAGAAATCATGGAAGAAACGTTTCTTTGTGCTTTCAAAGACAAATGACAGCTGCCATGAGCTAAAATACTACAAAACCACTGACAGAGACAAAGCTATAAAATCTATACAAGCTTCCACGTAAGACGAAAGCTGCCGATTACTTTTCACATAATCAAAGCAGGGTTAGCATTACAGTGATAGAATAATTTTTTCTATGTAGAATTACAATGCTGCAAGTGCAGCCTCAAGGAAATCCAGTTTTTGAATGGATCTGTAAAGCCTTCAGGTGCCTTCCGACCGCTGTGCTCTACATGAAAGCAGAAAATCCAGGAGACAAGGTCCCAAGAGAATTTTTCTTCATCGGAGAGAGCAGGTTTGCTATGATTACCATTGCTGTACGATAATTCCCACACTTAGTAAAAAGCTGCATTAAAAATGTAAATAATGGTCAAGATAAACGAGATCTTTACGTTATTTTCAGAGAGGATGTGGATAAATGGTTCAATGCTATATTTGGAGCTATAAAGGTGAGACATTCTACTTTTTGTGCTCAATAGCATTAATTCAGTCGTAATTCTCTTCATCATTCAAATCATTGAACAATTAATTTTAACTTTTTTCCAACAATTAATAACTAATCAGTGCAATTTCATGGGTCTTTGTTCTTTATTTGTAGAATAACAAAATTAAGTCACAAACTGAACCTCAGAGCACGGCAGAATCCAACTCCAATGATCAAAGCCCCTCTGACACCGAAGAGGTAATTCACAAGCAATGCTTTTACATGCATGTGTGACTTTGACTCGGGTTTCATAATACTGAGTTGTACCTGCAGAATGAAATTGACAGTAAACCTCCACTGCCTCCAAGAAAGAAGTCAACATCTCAAGGTGCTCAATGTAGCCAATCACCCAGAAGCAGCTCATCTGCAACACCGGTATAGCATAGTTAAACCCACAAACATACACTTTCACTTATAAGACCAAATACTTGCAACATAATGCAACATAACCACTTACCTTTGGTTTAGGTGTATGAAAATATGAAAGAAGGGGAACCACTGAATGAAACTGCAGTGGAAAGTAATGAGGACATCTCATCAGGGTATGAGATACCCATTATGTACAGTATTTCAATTTACCACAATTGAACCTAATGTAACATTAATCTTTATATCCGAATCCATGTGTCCTTCTTAAATATTAAATATAATTTTTTATCTAATTTGCATTCGTTTACAAATGTACTTTACGTTCGTACGAGTTTGCTTATTGTTAGAGATGGGGTTTTTTCAGACTCTCTGGCTTTGAGCAAATTATAATTATTGGAACAATTTACTTTCCAGGAATAGTGTGACTTGTACATCTGAAGACAGTCTGTTGGACTGTGTCACAAAAGCCTTCAATGATATTCAGACACCACAGACATCCACCGAATCAAATGGACAAAGGTAAAACGACTGACAAATTACATTTAAACTAATCATCACTGCATCATTTTTTTTTTTAAATATACAGCAGTGATCTTGCCTAACTGGTTAGTACTCATAATACAAAGGCGAGTCAGAGCAAACTTTGCAACCTGATACCCGAGATTTACATGGTTCTTTTAAACCATGCTTTGTAGTGTCTTAAACAGTTAAAATCTGCACCACAATAATAAGTGGCCCCTTACTGTGATCCTAGGATTTATAGAATACAAGAAACCAGTACTAATAATAAAAACGTTACAATCGCTTGCTTTGAATTCAGTTTCCCAAAAGCAACTATAATTGCAAGTTTCGTCGTTACCAATAGAGTTCAATAGAACTTGCCACCATGTTTAGCTATCAATTCTTTTGGGAAACTCAACCATGGTCAGTTCCAGGCAAGAGTTGATCAGAAGTAGTAGACCGGTTCAATAGAAAACAATATCCTAAACTACCATACTTAGTTGTCAAACAACTGGAGTTATGAAGTTGTGGTTTTGAAGTCTAGTTACATGTTTAAAGTAACATGTTTTCCATTCCTCAGTGAAACGCACACCCTCATCGAAAAGGAAATAAGCATAAGTCATCATGATGCAAACAGCTTGGTTATTTCAGAGGAGAAGGGTAAACCATGGTACGATTCTCACAGATAAATTAAAACATTTACTGAAATGTTGAGCTCTTTATGCTCTCTGGTTCACGCTGGTTGGTTTGGATACGTTTTTGCTGTAATTTTCCATTTCTTTTCCTCTCTAGTGTATCTAAATGTGGGGTGATTGAGGTGTCATCTCTGTTCCACAAGGGAGATCAAATTCTGGCTATCAATGACCTGTTGACAGACACAGTGGAGGAGGTACAAACCTACCTAAAAAAACTCAGCAAGGACCAGGTAGTCACGAGTCAAGAGTACAATAATGATTTTTTAAATGTAATCAAAGCTAAATGGCTATAGTTGAACTTACATTTGCTTTTTCTCCAGGTAAAAGTGACAATTCGAAGGCTCCCGGGCTCCATTCCTTTGAATTCTGAACTCTGCTGAGAACACAAACAAAATCTCATGCTGTGTAATGGTTCTCCGTTGGCTTTTTTTTTTTTTTGGCCTTTCAATTATCTCTTAAAATCAATTTGAATTTTTTTTCTCTATGGGGAGAACTGTGCTGGCAATCAGTAGTCAAACAGAATGAGTTAAACGTTCGTAATGTAGTATGACTTCTAGTCTCTTTTGGTGAATTTTGAAATGCTTCACTGACACTTATGAACTGCTTGTGCCAGATTGTAAAGGCTGTAAGTATTGCTTTTCACATAACCCTGAAGGGCACACAGGTTGTCAACAGTAAAACTGGCAGCTCTTGTTTTCTTGTATGTACCGAGACTTGTTTAACATTTGCCATTTTAAAAATATTAATTTCTTGTCGTTTTGCACTATTCTGAACATCAGCAAGGTTGAAGCAATAGAAACATTAAAACAAGTTTTAATAGAACTGTCCTCTAGGTTGAACAGTATTTTTCAGACCTTAAACTACCTTTGATCCTGTGAACTGCATTTACCTGCAGTATATTTTGTTGCCACATGGTGGCAGACTAACACAAACTGAATTTATCTATATTTATATTAATCTTATATTCTTATAACCGGAATTCTGATTGCTCCTGTTCATCATGTAAATTCACACCCATGTGTCTTTAATTTTATAACTTTGGCAAATAATGTGTTATTGTTTTGTTTTTTTTTACAAACATCTGCATTATTGCAGTTGCACTAGCATTTTTTTTTTTTTTTTAGTTGTAAGGTTCAGATACTATAATGTAATACATGCAAAAAAAAATTCTTAAGAACTGACATTGTGCAGCATGTGAATGACTTATAAAAATATATATTGTACATGCACTAATATGAAATAAAATTTGATTCAGAGAAGTGTAGAGTGGATAAAATGTATTTACTTTAAAAGCACTTTAATGTATAAAGCTGTCAGGAAATAAGATTGCATATATGGTCCATTCCTGCACTAGCCACTAACAAGGAGAGCCACTCATAAAAAGGTAACACTATTAACCTTTACTGAAAAAAACAGGCTGGAAGAAGACAGAGAAGGCAGTCCAAAACTCTCATTTGAAATGGTCCACTGAGTAATACTGGTCCAGTCAATGAAGGCACCGTTTGACTGTTATCCAAAGGTTTGATTGTGGATGTCAGTTTACTTTATTGCCTTGTTCCACAGCTTGAGTTTCATGATGTTGAGCTGAGATTTCGGGGTTTAGTCTGCCACTCACGGAAGAAACCCTCCATGGCCTTCCTGCTCCTCCAGCTGCCCACATTCACAGTGGGAATGATCTTTTTCGGCTGCAGCCACTGCACAAAACGCTTCAGCTCGAGAAAACTGCTGTGCTCACTGTAGGGAATACCTGGAACAGATAAGTGTAGAGTAGAAATGTATCTTTGAGCTGCTGAGAATTTATGCCCTGATCGACCTTGCTCAAAAGACCAACCTTGATTTCTGCTGCAGAGTCACGCTCAAGCCTTTTGTATAGTTTTTCACAAATTATTTAGCGTGTTTGTGTAAAGTAACAAGCACAAATTTCTATTAATTCCCCTATTGTTGTCTCAGATTCTAGCGGAGCTTGTGAAATGAGATGCGTCTACTGCTTGAGGCAGCACCTGGTTGGGCTGCAGACCGCTGATATTATGAAATTAAAACTCTGGACTTGCAAAACCTGACATCATGAGTTTTTCTCTGGGTCAAATCACATCTGCTGATTCTGTTAATACAGGGCATGCTGTTCTTAGCCTGAAACGACGTTCAGCATTTCTAACAACTGCAGGAAGGGAGAAAAATCAATATAATGTAATTACATTCCACATACGAAGCCATTAGGTATAATCTTGTCAGTTAGTGGAACAGAATGACAAGGCTGTGTCATGTCTACACCGAAAACCAGTTCAACGGAAAGCAATCCACTTTAAGATCTTATTAAGAAAGGGATGGTGTGACAGATATCAATAATAAAAAATTGTAAAAAAGCATGTTTTCTGCATTTTTGTTTTATTGGTAAAGACCTACCGTTAAGCAAAATGGAGAAAACCTATTAAAGCGCCATAAAACCGTCCATGCTAGATGCAAGCAAATAGAGTAAAACGATAAGGGTTTTTTTATTTGCTTTTTCAACCATCTTATTTCCATGCTGATTTAAAAGGATGGCAAAAATACAAACTCATTTTGCTCAGAGCTCTTAACGTGACCAGGCAAAATCGAGGGTATTTTTTTCCCTCTTATAAAATCAAAATGCAAATACAACATCACAGAAACAACACAATTTGTTCTACATCTACTTCCCTTGATTAGGCTTGGTTTAAAGTGAAGCAACCCAATTTTCAAAAAATTTCAGAAGTAAATGTTGCCCTACATATTCACTATAGAAAACATTTCCTGTTAATGTCAGCATCCCAGACAGTCTCAGGTATTTCAACTATTGTTATATCTGCGCATAAACACATGAAACAGCAAATAAAGTAAGTAAAATCATTGTATTTAACCCTTTTTTAAATCTACATGCATACACCATACACATACCATAGATACTGATGTTCTCTCGAGTCTGAGGCTGGATGTCTTCCACCCTTACAGTTTGGTTGAAGGTCCATCCTGTGGGCTTAAAAGCCACTAGTTGATCATACTGCCTGGAGAACTTATTCAAGTGTGTCCGCAGGTTCTGTACAGTTAAGAAAAAAAAATATTTATATAAATATTTAAAAATATATATAAATATTTAGGCTGATTAGCTTGAGCTGTTGCTTGTTAAACATTGATAAGACAAGTTCATTCAGATTAAATAAGTTATAAAATGTTACTGTTTTAGTGCATTTTTTAATCAAATATATACAGCCATGGTGTGCATAAGAGACTTTCGAAAGAAACAGTATTACTAATCCCAAACGTTTGAATGGTAGTACGTGTAACACAAACGCCAATTGAAGGCAAATGATGCCACATTGCAATCAGCTTTTTTCGTTCAATTTACATAATGACTTTTCAATGTGACTGCATAGGAAAATGTGGTGCAATCTACAATCAACCTTGCCCTGCACTTTTTTCTCCTTCCTGTCAGGGCCGTTTAAACTCCTTTCTCATTGGGAAAAACTCTGAAATTGCTTTGAATCAACATCTACATTGGCATGGGTGAGAAAAGTTGCTTATAATGGTTCAGGGAACATCATATATTACTAATCTTTATTATCTGCAACCGTCTCATTAGAATTTACTTTCAGTCAGACTCAATCAGTGCTACTGCTGCCAGAACTGCTGCGCTGGCATTTGGTCTCTGTAATTAGAATCTTAATTTTTTTTATCCCCCTCCCGTATTAGCATAAATGCGCTGTCAAGGAAAATTAAAGATAACGCTGAACGCTGCATGAATTTTAAACTGCAAATTGAATAAGTAAACATAGCCTCATTGATTGTGTTTAGCGTAATCAGCTCTTTTTATACATTTCTGAACTCAAAAAGCAAAAATGGCAGATGACAAAAATTGCTTTTTAGAATTCATAATTCACAGATACGACAAACAAGCCACAGAAGTTTTAAAGGTTGTTCCAACTCACTTTGAAATTGAGCTGCATCATTGGAAGTACATGCACCTGGGCCTTTTGCCAGTCTGTAGTGATGCGCTTGCCAATCTCCTCCGACTCCAGACAGCACATGGTGTTATACTTATCCTTGGACAAACACACCTTAGAGCCCAACACTTCCGATACAGCTAGAGGAACAGGTAGGATAGGTATAAAATGTTTATCTCTCTCTAGATACACAAGAAGCAACAAATAGAGGTTGCAATCCAGTGAGATTTTAGCGAAACAGTTCAGAGCGGGACACTATGTAATCATAGCTTTAAAAGTAAATGGGTGCGGGGCATTAATCATGAATTCATTTTTTAAAAATGAACAGAAAGCCAGTCAGACAAACTGTGAAACAGGAACATAATTTCAATGTCAAGTTAGGACAGCATCTGCAGATCTCTTTTGCAAACCGTTTTATTTTATACAAGCCTCATTCACGAGCAAGTATGATGGTCACGGATAATAGAAAAGCGAACAATCTATCCTTTCAAGAGCAGATGAAGTAGCACAAGGTCTACAAGAGGTCTGGAGAAAACAGGACAACGTTGCTCACTGACCTAGAAAAACCTTCTCTTTCCCAACTGCGTAGGTGCCACAAACCACAAGTGTTCGAGGGTTCAGTGTGACCTGTTCAAAAGATGTGTTTACAGCAAAGGTGATGACTTCCTGTTGAGTGGGGAATGTATACTCAGGACTACAATACCTATGGAGGAAAAAAAGAAAGAAAAGAAAATGTATTTTGTTTAAAAACTCTACCCTATAACCCATCTCAGGCTGCAGCACCAAAAAGTAGCTTTATTAGTAGGGAACTCACGTTGTGTCCAGATAGAGGGTCTGTATCCTGAGACCCTGCAGCTCTGGGTAGCGCTCCATGGATGGATCAGCCCGGAAATCACCTGTGTGGAGTACCGTCTGGCCATCTGGCAGAACAAATAGTAACATGGCTGCCCCAGGACAGCTGGGGGGGAAAACAGTCATGATAATTAAGTTCTTGTCATTTGTATGAACAAAGCAACCTGTGATGATGAAATAAAATTGGCTTTAAATCTTCCATTATTTAGAGGATACACTCACTGATTAGCATCCAGGAGAGTGACCTTCACTCCTTGCACCATACACTCTGTGTTCATTGGGAGAATGTGAACATACTGCTCACCCACCTTCAGCTTGCTCTTCACCAGGTTACCAGTTATCTGCCATGATTAACACTAGTTAGTTATGAATTCCAAGAATTAGTCGAGATTAATCCTCCCTGACATTAGAATTTTCTTTTCTTCACTCTACTTTTCCCATTTGTTTTTGCATTTTTCACCTTCATCTTGATTTTATGATTTACTCATGCTTTACAATGCCATCTTGCTCCAAACAGAATTGCTAGCTTGTGAGGAATATCAAAGAAAACACTTTGAGATGTGCTTCAGCGTTTTTTGTATGTGTATACACAATAGAAGTCAATGGTCTTCAAAGCTGTGTGGCTCCCAAAGCTCTATTGTAGTTTAAAGAATAAAGAAACTTATAAAGTGTGATTATATAATGACTATCTATACAGTAAATTAAACTGCTCTTATTATTTTTGCTCTTATTATTATTATATAAGTCGGGATACATACTTTATTACAGTAGATGGGTAAAACAGAGTCTTTTTTCAAGCCACCATAGTGGTCCGAGTGGAAGTGAGTGAGAAAGTAGGCTGTGATGCCTTCAACAACCCCATACTGAAAAGCATCCACAGCAAACCCAGTTCCTAAACAGAGAAAAAAAAACACATATCATATTCTCCAAAGTACATAAGACCGAAACAAGGTGAACAATAATAGTTATTATGAGAGTAAAATAATAAATACAAGCAGTCTAGTACATTAAAGTACTGGAACAGCTATTAAGACCATGAGTCTAAATGGTTATGCAATCTTAACAACTGGTATTATTAAGTAGGTCAAAACACAAGCATTAAAGCGGTTCACAAACCAGGAATTTTCTTGTAGAATGGACACCGCTTGGACTCCTGGGGATCTCCATCTGTCGCTCTTCCTTTGTTCCATCTTTTCTGCCTCTCTGCCCTCCCTCCTCGCTTTCCTTCTGTCTGCGTGGGCCGAGTCGTACCATCTTCTACAGCAGTGAAGACACTGGACATTTCAGACGGAGCTTTGCCCTTCCTACGCCATCTACCCTGGAGCTTAGCGTCTTCCCCCTGTGCTTCTGAAATCCTCGCTCTCCTAGACCCTTGCTGATCGGCCTCTCTGACCGTTGCCTTCACTTCCTCCTCAGACTTTTTTTTATTCAATGGCTTCAAGCCAAAAAACACCCCAATATCTGTTTGCTTTAATCCAAAGGGACCTGCCTTAGCCTGAGTTCTTCTAGGAGCCATAGATGGTGTTTTCTGAGTTAGGGCTGTTTGGGTGGAAGACAGCTCTTGGTTAATGTAACTGTTGGCATGTACAGAATTTGATATACGCTCCCGAAGATGCTCTAATACCAAACTTTGAGGTGACTGTAGCTGGGAGTTCGGATCTTCAGGATTTGTTGTGGATTGTTTTCCAATTGATTGAGGTCCATCCGGAAACGTTCCATCAGAAACACCTGTGGAGCTGGAAGTAGTCAGGTGATCATCAGGTGCTAATGATTTCTGCAGTTTCTCACAGGTGTCTAATGAATTTTTCTCTTGTCCATGTTCTATCTTTTCTGTTTCATATTGGTCCAGCATATTATAGAATAGGTCCTCATCTTCATCACTGAACAGTTTAAGAGAATCATCATCATCCTGCGTTGCAGTACTATGAAGCTCTTTATTAGTTTTTTGAATACTGTGCTCTTCATCCACATCTGGAAGTTCAGAGAGTGGGGAGTAGGATATATAATCATCATCACATTCAAAAAGCTTGGCTTTAACCTCATTAGTCTGTGTCTGAACAGCATTGTCAACACTATGTGCTTTAACTGGAGTCAAAGTCTCCGTTCTTTCTTCCTGTGAAGAATTCTGTGATTTAGATCTTTTGATGGAAGGACACCAGCCCTTCCTTTTCTTGATATCTCCAGTATTAGGTGAGCGCAAAAGCAGCAAAGCATTGCTCTGGGTGGGAGTTCCCTTTTGTCCATCACTAGGAGATGGGCTTTGGCTGGATGACGCAGATACATTCACAGTGCTGCTCACAGAGCTCTCTGTAGCAGATGCAGGTGCAAGAATATTAACAGACTTCAAGCTGATGTCTGAGATGTCTTGGGTCGTGCAGTCGTTCAGTGCTCGACTCTGAGCGAGTAGAGAGTGGCTGTATCTCTTGTAGTGATTGGGAATGGAGGATGTACAATGAAGACCATCTGGACATTCTGTAACAGCGGCAGATAAAGTGTAAATGTTATTTTTAAAATATTATAAAATAAAATGTATGGAAATATTCAACATTAAAGTGAAAAGCATTAATGACAGGCTCCTCAAATCTAGTAATCAATTAATTTTCTAGTTGTGCATACAGTAAATACTTCCTGACCAGACCAACTGACTACTAATAATTTATTTTTTACATTTATCTGAATCATTTCCTAACTTATTGTGTTCAAGAATAGCATTCTTCAGATGTCTGAGTGGCATATAACAAAAAAATAAAACACATATGAATTAAATCTACAGTAAATGTACATGATATTTTCCAACTGTGTAAATAACAATAGCAAATCCCTGATATTTTCATTTGTATGGGTACCCTGTAATGAACGGATGAGTTCAGTCTAATCTGTTGAACTACATAATGACTGTTCATTAAACATATTTATGAAAAACAATTACCTTTACAGTTGACACTAGGGTTATCTAAGCATTCTGCCACATGCCATTGTTGAGACTGAACCACTAAGAGGGAAAATGGCATTTGACAGACAGGACAGAAGCCTCCTGACTGAGGATCTTTATACTGGACATCCTGAGAGAGTTTCCTATGATTCACGTCCATGGATCCTGAGCTCACAGTGTTAACAGGAGCATTGATGCCATTTAGATCTAAACCAGTGTGTGTTTCAGCATTGTTGACTTTAGTTTTTCGCGATGATGTCCCAAGATTGTTATCCTTTCTTCTCTTTGTCTCATCTTCTCTTGTTATCTGTGATTTGCAGCTTCGTTTTTTACTCTTCTTGAGGGGTTTGTAATCCCAGATATCACTCTCAGAGGCGCTTTGTGACATTTGTAAACGTTAACCGATACTAACGTTACTGGTTTGTTCTGAATGAAGCTGTTTTGTAACATCACACACATGTTCTCCTTTAAGACAAAAACCGCGACCAAAGTACAAAAAAAGCCGTATAATTCAGAAATTCATCCTGAAAGCAAGAAGCCTTCAGAAAGACGCATTGTGTAACAGTATTTACCAAAAACCGTCGAGTATCTTTCGTCATTACACTTACCGCCAATGTTGAAAGCGCATTTATTTTCACATTGATGTTCGCATTTTCCATAATGCAAACAGAATGAATTAGTTTCATATTAGTCAAACTACATTTATTTATAGATTTAATATAGGATACATTTTAAAAACATTATGAATATGTTAACTACTCGCAAAATGAGTTTATTTTGGATGCGCTTGTAAGTTGTCTGTCGAAAGTGCCGAACGTAAATGTTAGTCGCTATTCTGTTGTTGTGGGAGTCATGGCGTCTTACAGTAAGCTGTCAGATCTTTTCCTCATTCAGAGCCAGCTCGATTGTGCTTTAGAGGATGCGGCGACTCAAAAAGAGAAGGAAAATCTCGTACAGCAGTATTTGAATAAAATAGATGAAAAAGATGATTTAATTATACCGGATTTTGAAGAAGGTAAGAGTGAAAATGAAATCAGTGTTGTCTCATGAGAGAGGCTTTAAAACTTTAAATCAATCATAAGCTGATTTGTGGTTTAGATAAACGACTAGCATTGTGAAAGGTGACAAGCCAGTTACAAATTGCTTCTGTATGCTTTATAATTGCTACTGCTTTATAATGTACTGAATCAACAGTGAGTGATACATTCTGTACTGTACTATACTGTACGATACAAACTGTGTTGGGTCTGTAAGGTTATTATGGGGGCCAGTTTTTTAAATGCAGAACCACAAAAAAAAGCTGAATCATTTGCAACAACAAATT
>JAUCMU010000021.1:10033839-10045652 GCA_032275025.1 Enteromius treurensis | reverse complement strand
ATGTCCATGTACTGAACTGTTATTATTCAACCATGCCAAGGTAAATTCAGTTTTCCATTCTATGGCACCTTTAAAGTGTCCCTATCATGCCATTTTAAAGGTTGCTAATATTGTTTTATGAATCTCTTAAAACAGGTTTACATGTATGCAAGCTCAAAAAACACTTTAGTTTTTTCCAAAAATAGATTTAATTTTACCCCATTTCTTGAACGTGGGCGGACATTATGCAAATATGTTATTTTGTTACTTTATGTTATGTGACGTGTGGCATAACAGAAAAAGATTTGAATTGCTGACGACTCGTTTAGACTAATGAGAGCTAAAAAAAAATGTTGATAGACAAAAACTTAATTTATCGTGCACTGTCGGCGTCACAACTTTGCAGATATGTAATGTTTACATACAGCTGCATAACACACTGCATGAAAGATCATATTTGAAAAGGCATAATAGGGGCACTTTAAACATGTCATGCATAGATGGCTAATTTTATGGAGTATTGTTCATCATAACCTCATTCATTGTGGACAGACAAATTACTTGTATCTGGTTCAATCTATTAGGACACGATGTTGAATAGTAAGTTTTTGTTACTTTACCTCTTAAGGCTTCCATGTAAATGACCTGTGTTATGACTGACTAAACTCTTTGTATAAATACTCGGAAAACGAACCCCTCCTGAATGGTTTTGTCAATGTTAGTAGGATGGTTTCTGTTTAGTTTCTCTTGGATGTTGGAGTTTCAGAGTGTGATTGTTACAGTATGTCTGGTACCTTGAGGTCTTTTATAGCAAGTAAAATGCTGTTTTCATGTCCTCTTTACAGACAGAATTTGTTGTTCTTTTATTGAACGTTTTTAAATAGGAAGGAACTGTGACTCATGAAGAGTGAGGTTTAGTACTGTTGAAAACATTCAAGGCGCTGACACACGGACAAAAGCTGGTTCTTTGGGATTTTCAGTATTCAAGGATTCAGAAGCTCACACCAACGCAACATGCTTCCACGCATTGTTTGAGGAGATAAGAATGAACAGCTTTGTGTAACCTGAATAGATTTTCTTTGAGCGAACAAAAAAAGCGTCCACGAAAACCTTAATTAGGCAAAAAGTAAATTTAGATAACTAAATTAAAGCCACTTTACTTTCATCATTCCCTTTTGATTTAGGTTCAGACCTTGATAGATTACACATTTATTATTTCATAAATGATCTTTATAAAGGACCTTTTTAGAATACCTTGGAAGCCTAAATATACCTCAGGGCATTTTAATAAAAGTTCTACTAAGGTTTTACAAAAAACATAAACAAACAAAAGCCTGGCTACTTCTCTTTAGTGTCAAACCCTCCATTTTCTCTTCTTTTTTCATCTCTGCAGATGGTCTGGTTGTCATAGGTGTGCACTCGGCTAAATTTCCCAATGAGAAAGTCCTACAGAATGTACGCAGTGCGGTGCTGAGATATGACATCACCCATCCCGTAGTGAACGATAGCGATGCCCATCTGTGGCAGGAGCTGGAGGTGTCATGCTGGCCCACGCTAGTGGTGCTGGGACCCAGGGGAAATCTACTTTTCTCCCTGGTGGGTGAAGGCCATCGAGAACAGCTCTTTCTTTTCACTGCAGCCGCCCTCAAGCACTACAGACAACAAGGGCTGCTCAAGGACCACGATGTGGGAATCAAACTGTATAGAGACTCCCTGCCCCCCTCCATCCTCTCTTTCCCTGGGAAGATAGCCATGGACCCAGGCAGCAAGTGGTTGGCTATTGCCGACACAGGACACCACAGGGTACTGGTGGTCTCCAATACTGGGCAGCTGCTGCACACAATAGGGGGTAAGACCGGTTAATACACACTTTTTAAGTAGAGTTGTCAAATTCAGGAAACACTGAATTTTGCTATTGTTTAGTTTTTTAAAGAAAAATAGGAGACTTGATTTTCTTATGCTGCTTATGCATTTGAAAATTACCATTTTAATTTTAGATCTTTATTTTTATATTCTTTAAATAATTTGGCGTATGTTGAGTGCAGATCTTAATGTAATTATTATTGAAATGTATGAACATATTGTATTAATGTTCAAAGGTTTTGGGTCAGTAAGATTTTTTAACTTGAATTATTAAAGGAGTCAATTTTCCACAAGCTAATATGATTCTTTAGGGTCTTGATTGAAAGTTTGTAATACAGTTTGTTTTAAAATTTCTCAAAGATAGTGTAAAAAAAGCTCACTTTACCCTGTCAAAAACAGCTCTTTAGAAATCACTCTGTTCTGTGTACTTCCCCTTTAAATCTTCACGAGCTCTTTTCCAAGGCGCTTTTTAACCGTAATCATAGTGAAACTTGCTAATCACCACATTATTAGGAAAGGCAATTTGCAAAGATTCATTAAAAGACATTATACTTACTGCTTCTGTAGGTGAGGCTGGATCATGAATGATTAGCGCAAACATAAACTCATTTTGATTGATCAAGGGCACGTTTCCCTGCAGAACCAAACATAACGTTAATCCTCCGCTTCTTCAGTCTCTCAGATGTCGGGAGAAAATGACTACTGCTATGTTCATTAATACATTCAACAACAAAACACCTCAATCTCTTAGGAGTCTTGCTTGTCTCTTTGTCTCGGTCTGATGATGGCTCACTCAGGGCAGGTCTGAGGTAAGACATCAGTTTAGACTGTGTGACATGCTGCTGTCAATCAACTATTGTGGGAGTGGCCTCATGCATTTGAGAATGGCTTGATTTCAGAAGGGGCAACTTATTCTTCTTTTAATTTAATAAAAATACTGGTGTCATTGTAAAAAATCATTGTAGGGTGGTTGTGTACACACACTCCAAACACACATTTCAGTCCAAACAGCTTGAAAAAGTGCATGTACCATACATGTATGTAGCAAAAATTTATTATTAAACAAAGATGCATTGAATTGATCAAAAAAGATAGTATCATAAAGTATCATGGTTCCCACAAACATATTAAACATCACAACAGTTTTTTTAAACATAGCTAATGATAGAAAATGTTACTTGGGCAATAAATGAAGGATAATAAATTATATTTTAAAATATTTAAAAATAGAAAATTGCTATTTTAAATTGCAATATTGTTTCTTAATATTGCTCTTTTTGCTGTATTTTTCATCAAATAAATGCAGTCATGGTTAGTATTGGATAAAACTTTTAAATCATTAATTTAATTAAAAAATAATTTTATTGAGTTAGGGTTACATTTATGTAACTTATTATTAAACAAACCTGCAGGAATTACCACCGAAAACCCATACTGACAGTAAAAACTATGCAAGAGAGCATTTCTTTGCTGGAAAAAAAAGCATTTTGGGTGTCACAACCTGAAATAAGCAGAAAATTGCATTCGTCCTTGAAATGCAGTTTTGTTCCATTAAAGCAATAGTTCACCGAAAAATGAAAATCATTTACTCACTCTCAGGTAGTTCCAAACCTGTATGAATGTCTTTGTTCTGCCGAACACAAATGGACATATTTTGAAGAAAGTTTGTAACCAGGCTGTTTTGGGTCAGCATTGACTTCCATAGTAGAAAAAAAAATACTATGGAATTCAATGGCCAGCCTGGTTCATACAGGTTTGGAACTACTTGAGGGTGAGTAAATGATTACAGAATTTTCATTTTTTTTGGTGAACTATTCCTTTAAATGCAGGATGGTTCCAAAACATTTGGGTTGCCAACTGCCCCATATTTTAAGTATAGAAATGCCTCTAATTTGCTTTTTGGTGAATGTTTTGAGGCTATTTTAGTTTTAGACAAGTTTATCTTTGCCTTCATAGGTCCCTCAAGTGGGAGACGAGATGGAAATTTGTCTGAGGCACAGTTCAGCTCCCCACAAGGGGTGTTCATACAGGGAGACACGGTCTACGTGGCTGACACTGAGAACCACCTTGTTAGAAAGGTAAATCAGCAGAATCAGGTCAAGCTCGTTCTCCTGCTGGCGACTCTAACCCAAATTCATTTTGATTGGTGCTTGAAAAACCGCTTGTCTCTGTCCTCAATAGAATCCAATGGGGTTTTTTTTCTTCTTCTCAAGATCAACCTTTCAGAAGAAAAAGTCTCAACCTTAGCTGGAATTGGCGTTCAAGGCACAGATAAAGAAGGCGGAGCTCTGGGACCACAGCAGCCAATCAGCTCTCCCTGGGACGTTGCTCTTAGCAACACAGGTACTTTTACTGGACATCGTCCTCCTATATACTCTGCTGCTCCCTTTAGAATTAGAGTCACTCTTTTTTTTTTTTCTACCTTGCTCATAAAATTTAATATCTTATGAATCTGCGTTTCATTTTTCTGCCAGGAGCGTTTTATACACCCCTTTTTCTGCCTCTCACATCTTCTCTTTATCTGTCTTGTCCATCTTGGAATCTTTAATCAGGTTGTTCTCAGAAGTCTTCGCTTTGTAGATACCACACTCGCCTTTGATTTTCATGAGTGTGTACGGTGAGGGGTGCAAAAAGATCTTTGTTCTGCTAAAACGGGCTCTTGTTGTTTGGAAGCCGCCCTGGAGTAAATTGCATGGTCTGTCAGTTGCTAACCAGAGACACAGAGCTGAATGTTGTAGTGTTGCCTGAGTTAAACCCACAACACCAAAGAAAAAGAAGGTGATATGATCAGAAAGCACTCATGTGGCTGTGGTTTCTGATAAACGGTGCCTCTAATAAACTGTTTTTGTCAAAGATTGCCTCTTTTTGTTTCGCATTAATATCTTTATACACCGCAGCCCTGGACAAGATGTCCCACAGGTCTAAGAAAATTTAATTTAACATGCTTCAAAAACAAAATAAAAATTCCTACTTTATAAGGCATTATTAAATCAGTCTGCATTTTTCAGTCAAATCGTTCCATTAAACAGCTGAAGAAATTGATGTGGCCAGCATTAGTCGAGCGAGGGAGAGATGTTTAAAGTGGTCTGTGTCTGATTTAGTCAGCGTGTGTTTGGAGCACATTCATTGATGTATCCCGCTGTTCATTAGGTCTGTTCCCTGAACAGTCGGTTGCTTTCTTGCAGGTTACCCTTATACCATGAATTTTCCCTTTCTTTCCTTCTTCCTTTGCTTTTATTTGTGTTGCTCATTTGTGTCGTTTAATGCAAGTCTTTTTGAATGTTTAATTAAAAATGGTCATAAAATCAGAATTGTTTTCTTCTGAAATAAAAGCTTCCTCCAGTTCAAAAGACCATTTATTAACAAAGCCACAAAAGCTGGTTTGATTTCTTAAGTTGAATGAATTGACATAAGGTCATCTACAATGACAATGAGTATTCTATGTTCATAAATGATAAAAAGGGTTAGGATACATAGCATTTTTCATAAACTCTTCAGTAGATTAAATTTCTTACTTTTTTTGCAATTGTTATATACCATAGTGTTATTAGAGAGGTTAAGGGAAAGAAAAAAAAATATATATATTTATATTTTATATATTTTAAATAAATGAAGGGTGTCACGAAAGACAAAAATTATAGTTTGGTCTTAAACAGTGTTTATTAAAATACTGAAACAGCGGTTTATTGAACAAGTTGTGTCTCGGTTTTTAAATAAATCCATTAAGAATTTACATAAGGTTAAAAAAAATCTATATGTTGTAATCTGGAGTTCTTTTCTTACACATTACTGTAATGTTAACATAGCAAATAATAGATCAAAACTATTAAATTCAGTTTCTGTTTATTTGATATAATAACAAAGATTTTTACATATTGTGTGCAAACTTGTAAATTGCATGTAAGGCAGTGAAGTAAAATATACTGAATATATAAGCATATATTTAGCGTACTTGCATCTTTTCACAGTAAAAACAATGAGACGCACAAGATCTTCATGATGTTTTTTCATGTTTTTTTTTTTCAACTAGTAGAAAATGGAAGACGAAGAGATGACCACGTTCAGAGATTTGTCACGTCACAGCATTTGTTTACATTTCCTTGTAAAAATTGAGAGAATTTGGAAAATGAGACTTCATTATTAAGTAACAAAACACGTATAGTATCGTAATTATTGGTGGTTAAAAGGCTACAATGCTATATTTCTTGTGTACATATGTACACACACATATACATGCGTGTCTGTGTAATTTGGTTTTAAGAGAACTGGATGCTTAAGTTGGAGAAGCTAGAAACAGTATGGTTCTTGAAACTAATTTCTCTGTATTTGACAAATCAGTACCTACTATCATATTTGCATTTTCCAGTTCATCATGCGTAATATTTCTTTAACTGTCTGGTTTGTATTTCCCTTCATTTTCCACCTTGATGTTTAATTGTAATGTGGAAATCCTGCTGCACGTCTTTGTGATTCATCAGATTTCTTCTACTTTGGCTCGTTTGCCTTCCATCCATCTCTGATCCCTTTGAAAACCTGCGTGAGGAGAGTTCTGCTTCTTTCCATCTCAATCTTTTCTCCCTCTCTTTTCTTCACTCTTTCTTTCCCTCTGTCTTGCTCTTTCATGAATGCAAGTATTTAGGCTCCAGCCCAGCAATGAATTTGTCTCTGATAAGCGCAGTACCATTAAAGGTCTATTGTTAGACATGAGTACCTCATTTCTGATTCCTCAAAGAGAAAACGCAGCGCAA
Organism: Enteromius treurensis; assembly: GCA_032275025.1. NCBI lineage: Eukaryota > Metazoa > Chordata > Actinopteri > Cypriniformes > Cyprinidae > Enteromius > Enteromius treurensis. The sequence continues at coordinate 10,039,062 of JAUCMU010000021.1, read as the reverse complement.
TAGTCTCAAGTATTAGTTCCCCTCCATGCAATACTTCATCAGTTCAGGTCAATTTGTGCTGGACACCATAGCATACTTTTATATTTTCAGTGCACTGAAGCATTTCAGTGCTTTGTCATTTGCCACATTCCACAAATGGTGTGCATCAACATTTCTCACGTTTCTGGTTTGTTTGTTTTTTCCCCCACAAAGGGACTGTGAAAAGAGGCAAATCTAAACCATTGGAGAACATTATAAAATTTTCTACAGTTTAGGAAGAACAAAAACTTATGTTATTACATACTCATAAAATATTATAAACAATATACTAATATAAATAATACATTTATTACAATTAATTTATTAATTCATCCTGTAATCAACTTCAGATTCCTTTACTTAATTATTAGGGTGAAATATTGAGGTCAAAGACCAATAGTTAATAATCTATATAGTATAATATAGCATTATTGTGTGGGTTTTGTTGTTGTTGTTGTTGTAACAGGTTGCATTTTTCTGGGGCAGGCATTTAAAGGGATTTTTCACCCAAAAAATTAACATTATTTTATTAATTACTTTTTATTATTATTTTATTAAAAACTGTAAGACCTCCGTTCATCTTTGAAACACAAATTAAGACATTTTTTATTATTTCTGAGCAATCTCCGACCCTCCATAGTCTGACCAAACAAAGCAAGGACATCACTAAAGGGTTAGTTCACCCAAGAATTCTGTCATTAATTACTCACCCTCATGTCATTTTAAAACCAAATCTTTGGAACACAAATTAGGATAGTTTTGATGATATCAGAGAGGGATCTGACCTCCCATAGACAGCAATACAACTGAAATGATCCCAGATTCAGAAACGTGGTAAAAACATGGGTAAAACAGTCCAAGTGACATCAGTGGCTCAACTTCATTTTTAAGATGCTACAAGAATTTGCACAAAGAAAACAAAAATAACTTAGGTCTTCTGCATTTTAGAGAGTATCACTACGTAATCGTACTGTATGCCTTCCACTAGGTGTAAATAACAGCAGATTACATTCATGCATGTGCTCTCCCTTGGATGTAAACAAGGCTGATCATGTCAAATACGTTTACGCTTGCGTATGCATTGCGTTGTGATACTCTTTAAAATGGCAGTTCACGGAAGAAGAATGGAAGAGTTAAATGATGTTATTTTTGTTCTCTTTGTGCAAAAAAAGTGTTCTCGAAGCGTCTGTTTTACCAGTGTTACTACGTTTCTGAATTTGGATCATTTCAGTTGTATTGATGTCTGTTGAGACAGCAATACAGTCTGATTTCATCAAAAATATCTTAATTTGTGTTCCGAAGATCAACAGAGTATCAGTGGTTCAACCGTAATTTTATGAAGCTACGACAATAATCTTTTGTGTGCAAATGAAACAAAAATAAAAACTTTATCATCAATTTTCAACAAAAATTCCCGTAGCTTCGTAAAATAAAGGTTGAACCAATGATGTCACATAGATTATTTTAACAGTGCCCTTGCTACATTTCTGAGCCTTGATCTTGTTAGGATCTTTGCTGGCTCTGGGAAAGTCAAAGAGCCATCGTTCTTCATCAAAAATAGCTTAATTTGTGTTCCAAAGATGAACAAAGGTCTTACGGGTTTGGAACAACATGAGGGTGAGTAATAAATGACAGAATTTTCATTTCTGGGTGAACTATCCCTTTGAGTCAGATGCCATATGTTACTCTATATTAATAAAAGCAGTCTGTGGAATGACCATGCATGCATTGATGAGATCTAGTAAAGTGATCATTATGCAGGCCAGAAGAATAAACAGTGATATAAAGGTTATGCAAGTTTACTCATTTTGTGTGTACTTGACTATAAATTAGTTCTTATAATCTACATTGATATGTTGTAAACACGTAAGCTGTTTACTATTTGCTAGCGTGTGTTTGTGTTTATGCAGGTGGTGATATATTGTGGATAGCCATGGCAGGAACGCATCAGATCTGGGCTCTCTTCCTGGAGGACGGGAAGCTTCCCAAAGGGAGGTGAGCTTTTCACCCTGTGTTCTCCTCATGTCAGTTCTGTACAGTCAAGGCAGCGCTTAAATAAAGAGGCCACGGGACTGCCCAAGTGATGTCATTTTCTGGGCAGCCACACATCTTTCTGATCGTCCTGGTACAAAACTCTTAACTTAGTGTGCTGTTCGCAAATGTAACATTTCACTTGATGTTTTTAGAGCCATAGCAAGCACTGATAACAGATTTAATATCTTAGATAAAAAACATGCGGGGGGGAAATACTTTATTAAAAATAATAATCTCAAGACTTTTTATTGCTCTTACATGCTATCAGATCCTAATTGCAGTTATTTTGTCACAGTTCCGGCTTTTGCTTTAGAGTCAGCCAAATTAAGAGGAGTAACTGTTCCATATAATCATTCTAATCAGACTTCACTATCTTTATCTAATGGATTTTCCAGCAACAGCAAAAAAGGAACATGTGTGCGCTTTGCAGGCAGTGGGAATGAGGAGAACAGAAATAACGCATACCCTCATAAAGCTGGTCTGGCCCAGCCATCAGGCTTGGCTCTTGCCCCGACTGAGCCGTGGCAGTGTCTCTTTATCGCTGACAGTGAGAGCAGCACCATCCGTAGCCTTTCGCTGAAGGACGGAGCGGTCAAACATGTGGTGGGGGGAGAGAGAGACCCTCTGGTAAGCTCTACCTGCCATGTTTACAGGTCTAAAGTGTTTTACACTGACGTCATCAGGATATTTGGTCCCGGAGGGCCGATGGCCTGCAGAGTTTAGTTGCAACCCTAATCAAACACACCTGGAAACAATTGAGCCCGGAAACAAGACCCATATAATTAACAAATGGCCACACCCATTTTTACATGAAGGATACTTCCAGACAGGTGTGTTGAGGCAAGTTGAAGCTAAACTCTGCAGGATACTGGCCCTCCAGGACCGAGTCTGGTGACCCCTGGTTTAACATGTTAAAGATCAATGTTTCACACCCTTTTTAGTTTTATGCACCCCAATAATACTTTATAATAAAGTGGCTTTAATAACATTGATGCCAGATGATATTGTAGTATTGTTTACTATTACAGTATTTATTAAGCTTTTTTTTAATTTTTCATTTAATTTTAGGTTTTCAGTGATTTTCTTTATACTGTATGCTTTTGGCAGTGTTTTTAGATTAAAAATGTAGATTTTGTTACTTGTGCTTTAACATATTTGATATTTTTATTGTATCAGTTTAATTCATATTATTTAGTGTCCCTATTATGCATTTTTTACATTTCTTGTGTAAGACAGCTCGAAGTGAATTAAAAAATCCTGCAAAGTTTTAAATCTGAAAGTGAGTCCGAAGCCGTTGTCAAAATGAAACATTAGCATATTGCCTGCCTAATTGTTGGTCTTTTTGCATTGGTCTGAATGAATGCTTTACAGTGAAATCGATCAATCACCAGAGCACAGGTTTTCTAAAATTTGTCATTTTAAACAGGCTGTTTATAAGTAAATTAAAGCTTCTAAATCTGTATTTATTAGTTAATAAGTTAAAAGTTCAGATAATCAGATAATTTTGTCTTCCCTGCCCATGCTTTATAAGGGAAGGAGTGTGTTGTTGTTCACGTAAGGAAAAACACACCACATGAAGAGATTTGAATTTTTATGTGGTCATAAATTATCGTTGATTACATGCCACATTTGCATGCGGTGTAAAGCACTTTTTGTACAAGTTTGTTTGGCACTACAAGATCCCAAAGCTGACTGTAATACAAGGAGACATTTAATAAATGAAGTCGTGGAGCAATTTTTATCACTTAATGAACCTAGGCGATTTGAATGAGAAACTATTTTTCTCCATTCCTTGGAGCAGTCGAGACATTTTTCAGATCTGCTAGATTTCCTTTGAGTAGACTGTTTTCTTCTGGCGGAGAATGAGAATGGATTGGGTTTCGCCATATTTGGTCACTGGGATTAATGAGCTTTTTTTTCTTCCCTTGTGATGTTCAGTGACTTATATTGTACATTGGACCACCGCAGCGCTGTGATTGAATAAATATACAGAAAAGGCTCATTTATATATCGCAAAACTCCACCAAAGCGTAACGTTGTTCGCATGGGTAAGTGGTCAAGAAATCATGCATGGCCTTTAAAGATTGTTTTCTCTTTGCTTGAGCAGAATCTGTTTGCATTTGGAGACGTTGATGGTAAAGGCATAGATGCAAAACTGCAGCATCCATTGGGAGTGTCCTGGGATGAGGGCAGCGGTCTCCTCTATGTAGCCGATTCTTACAATCACAAGGTCAGTCTTTCTGCACCAGACACAAACAATAAAGTTTGTGTCAAACCATAGGACACAGTCTAATTTTTATTTGTCAACTACCCATCAATATATACATACATTTCATATTTACATAAAAAGAATTGATGATTTCCTTTCATTAATAAGTTACAGTCTTAAGGATTTATTTGCAGATATGAATCAAATTGTGGGCCCCATTGTTTATTTTGACACTGAAGCAGCATTAAAAAATGGATTAGATAAAATCTGACTACTATAATTTAGACATGTAAAGAGTTTTTAAAAAAAAGAAAGCTTAATACATTTTCTAAAGAAAACATTTTACAAAAGTATTTTTGTGAGCATTTACCCTATTTTATATTATTCATGTATTTTTTTTTTTTACATTTTGCAATCTTTTAAAATTTTCACTTATTTACTTAATTTTCTTCCTCATCAGGCCATCAAAGATATTATTTATTTATTTATTTATTTTCCTGTTACAACAGATTTGAAGAAATTTTGATTACAATCTATATTAGTGCTTTCTCCGGTAGAAAAGTTGTCTCATCTGAATCATGAGAGAAATATGGCCAGATAAAGCACCAAATATGTTTCTTAGGGGTGTAACGATACATCGTATCGTATTGAACCGTTCGGTACGAGGCTTTCGGTTCGGTACATATACGAACCGAACGATTCAGAAAAAAAAAAAAAAGAGAATAAACTGTAAAATATAATGTTTTCAGTGCTACGCTTAACAAGGCAGCTCAAACGACGGGACAGGGAACCCGCCTCTGCTCCTCCCACCCCCAAACAGACGAGAACCAGAAACACACACATTACAAACTATCACCCAGATAACATTCAGGTAACGTTAGGCATTTCAACCCAACATCCAGCTGTTTAACTAGAGCTGCATCTTTCTGCTCTAACACACTAAAATAATGTTTGTATTGGCG
>JAUCMU010000021.1:10006950-10028161 GCA_032275025.1 Enteromius treurensis | reverse complement strand
GTAAAGCTGCTTTGCAATGATATGTATCATGAAAAGCGCTATACAAATAAATTTGAATTGAATTGAATTGAAAATTATTCATGTGATATCCAAGCCAATTTGGTGCTCAAGAAAGATTATTAATGTTGATTAATGTTTTTGTAGAAACCATAAAACATTATTTTCAGGATTCTTAGATCAACAGAAAGTATAAATTAAAAATATCTACTTTTTCCAATAAATTTAATGCATTCTTTCTGGACAAAAAAAATCTAAAAGTTTGTATTTAGTCAACTAATGTTAATGATGGATTGTCCTATTTGTAAAGTTGTTATTTTAGTGAAGATCCACATACACACACACCAGACAAGATGACCATGTGCTTCATTTACTTAAGTGTTTGGCTGTAAAAAAAAAAAACTGGTATTACCACCGCGCTCCATTTCCTTGGCTTAATGTTCTCAGCAATTCCAAATACAGCTGAGCTCTGAAAATATATGCTTTGTACTGCTGAATGTGATCCTCGTAATCTCTCAGCAAACACCATTTGGCATCAGAATGTTCATTTCCACTCACAAGAATCCCCCAGAGAAGCCGCGGTGCCTATTACTGCGCAACAGGCTAATATTTAACCAGAAAGCACATTACCAATCAGAGCCCGAGTCCATCTGCAGGATTAACAGGTAAAGCATGAATAAGAAATTGAACAGGCAGTCAATCAGACAGCTGCTTTTTGACACACATCTGCTTTCATCACAACAGCGCACAGCAGCAGTGAAAGAGCATTTGCACTTGAAATGATTACACACTTGCAAATATCATTGTGCAAATTTATGAATTCATCAAGAACGTTCTTGCAATTTTGGGTTGGAGGGGAAAAACACTCCGTAATTTCAAGAGCGCTGAAATAATCTGAAGAATGCATTGGTGGTTGAGAAAGGCAACAACATGAACTCAAGGCCTCTGTGTTTAGATCTGATGATATTGGGAGCGTTGGTTGACAGAAATGTCTGTAAAACCCCTATATTAGCCTTTCAGGACTATTAACCCTGTGTGAGTCTTCCTTCTTTCTTCAGTCACTTTCACTTTCACAGTTGACAGCACTCCAGCCAGGCCATAAATAAAACTTCTAAGGCTCAGTCACATTGTTGCTTATTTCTGCTACATATCTTGTCTGTAACTTTCTAATTGATCAGATTTACAATTTAAAAACAGAAAACAATAAAACACATGTATAAGGTTCAACCTGATCCCTGATCAAACTAGCTATGAAGCAATGACTTTCCAGGCAGCGTTTACACACACTCTTAGAAATAAAGGTCCAAAAGTTTCCTATTGGGTTCAAATATGTACACTTGAAGTACTAATATGTACCTTTATGGTACCAAAATGGACTCTTTAGGTACAAACATGTACCTTTTGAAAAGGTAACACCCCAGTGACAGCTTTTGTACCTTTATTTCTGAGAGTGTGCATTTATTTCAGATTTCTGAGCCAACATAAAGGTTAAGGGATGCAGGATCTACAACAAAACAAACAGAGAGAGCTTTTGGTGATTACTGAATGTTTAATAGCATACAATACTAATTTCTTGCTATAGCTGAAATCAAGAGTTGATTAAAAAAAGAATACTTTTCCACACAAACTGACCAAAAACTCACACCATCCCTAGCATACTTATTAACTATTCAACTATAAGTTGCATTAAACTGAAAATTCCAACAAGAAGTATACTGTAAATATTAGTTATTTAACTGAAACATTAAAGTGTGGAATGTTGGACACCATGCATTCTTGGGTCAAAGCTTTCCATATGTAGTGGAGGGAATTTCTAATTTTTCTTTTGGATACCAAAGTAAGCTTACACAGTTCACACCCCAGACTGTGGTCTAGAAGAATAGTAAAAGTACAAAGTGTACAGCAGTGGTTCCCAATTCTGGTCCTGGAGAACCCAGCCCATTGCATATTTTTGATGTCTCTCTCATCTGACAAACAGATTTGGAGTATACTAATAGGCTGATAAGATGAATCAAGTGTCTCTCATTATAGGGCGAAAAGAATTCAAATATGCATGGTTGGGGGATCTCCAAGACTAGGTTTAGGAACCACTGCTGGGAACCACACTCATCCTGGGACACAACCATAGAGTTTCATTGGTGGATGGTCAGCAGCACCTAGCAGCCATAATGTAATGTACTCAAGAGCAAATCACTCAGAGCACCTTATAAAGTAACCATGTCATAACCACCCAAGACCTTATTAGTCATGCATGATGAAGCACCACTCTTATTAGTGTTTAATGTAGTGTAGAGTTCACATTAACCATTAAAGAAGAGTCAGTATAAATTTGTATGATGGAGTTTGCAGAATGCCATTGAAGAGCATGTCATATGTGCTGACTGAAGCACATTCAAAGCATGCTTAAAATGATAGTTGTCCATAAATTGAAAACTAAAAATAATTTACTCACATATAAGCCGTTCCAGACTTGTGTGGCTTCCTTTCTCCAGTGGAATACAATAGAAGATCATTTAAAGAATGTTTCTACTGTTTTCATCCATAAAACTCAAGTCAGTGGGGTCCAAAACAACACTGAACCCCACTTACTGTTAAACAGAGAATCCAAAAGAATTTTTCATATCTAAGAAACTTTTTCCGCTATCTGGAATCTTTTGTACAATGAAAAACTGGATGCAAAAGTTTTTTTTTTTGGAGCCATAGATGATGTTGGGTTGATGTAAAGCACCATTATTTTTAATAAGTATAGCTACTCACAGTGTATTACATTTTACCAGTATCTTGCATATTACCGTGTGGCATTAAGGTTAACTGATATCATTATAATTCAACCACTATTAAATGCTAGTTTTAAAGTTAATGGACATCTGTCTCTCTGGGGTAAAATACTGTATATACACTTCCAAAGCTCCAACCATTCAATAACACACCTCGAAGGGAGCACAATGAACTTTCAGCTGCAGTCGTGTTTATGTTTGCATATGTGAAGCTCATAGAATGAACAACATGTTTTCAGAGGTTAACAGCCAAGGCTGAGATCAGAGCGTGCTGTTTGTCAGGTAATGACCCTTTGAACCTTCCTTCCATTAGGAAGAGGGGAAGACAGATGCTGTTTTTGATCTGTGACATTTGCCAGAAGTGTAAACGTATGGAACGTATGAAACATATGGAGTGTGAAGCATAGACTGACAGACAGATGTGGCGTATCCGGTCTCCCCCAAGAATTGAATGAATGTCTGGAACAAGTATTTCGATCAAAATTCGTAGTTTAACAGATGCATGATGCATAATGAAACCTTTACATTTCATTTTCCGCTTTCTAAGCATTACATTACTTATTCATTTCTTACTGTTCTTCCTCAAAGCTGCAACAGATCTCCTTCTGAAGGTCAGAAAAAGCTTATTATTTGGTGCAGGTGTTTGGGTAAACATGCGAGGGACTTTATAATGTAATATTATCCAGTATTAATATTCTGAAGACATTTGCCGAGACTTGAAAAGCTTTCTCTGTGAATTTATTAAACGGCATGAAACTAAAGATAATTACGCTGCTGTGAACAGAAATATGAAAAGTTACCTGGGTTTCGCTTACATAACTGTCACAGAACTTTACATAAGTCTGTGTGGTTTTAATCCTTTCATTTTGATAATACTGAAAAGAATGTTCATTTTCCATGCTGTATTTAGCACTGGGCTCATTTAAATTCAGAATATGTTTTATTAGCTGCTCTGTGGTTATGGCTTAAGAATCGTCAATGCAGAAAGCCGTTAAGATTAAATTGGTATAAACTGTTAGTTGCTCAAATCCTTATTTGCTCTAAGAAAAGGAGGGAAAGAGGAAGATTTATAGAGCATTCTCATTATTTCCCAACCTCTTGATGTTGTTACTTTGAATCAGTGTGACTAATCCTTACACTGTCTCTCTTATTAAATTAACTCAACAAATTAACATATAAGCCTATGACTCCCTGTTATTTCAGTGAAGGCATTTTCAGTTTTACACACTAAGCTTTTCACAACTGATGGACTGGAGTCGTGTGGATTACTGTAATCAGTTGTTTGAACTCTCATTCTGACCGCACCCATTCACTGCAGAGGATCCATTGGTGAGCAAGTGATGTAAATGTTATATTTCTCCAAACACTCTGATGAAAAAACAAACTCATCTAAATCTTAGATAGCCTGAGGGTGAGTATATTTTCAGCTAATTTTTGGTTAAACTAAACGAATAACACTCATGACTGTTCACATGACTTAATCTCTTCCCCTTCTAATTTTCATTCCAAATCATCCATCATTATGTAGTCATTATCATTATACTGCATTACCACAATTCCAAGCGATCCAGTGCATGCATGTCTCAATTTGCATTGGTAACTGAATGGGAATTTTATGCTACATAGATTGCATAACTCTCTTTATAGACACTATTAGCCCTGCATCCTGATTCCTGCACCAGAGCCTGTACCCATGCAACATGAGTAGACTTCCTTTCGTTCGCTTAGAAAGAGTGAGATCATTCTGTTCACAAGAGTCCCGGGACTTTCTCTGATGTATCAAACAATGACGAAAGGAGTTGAAAGTGTGGAGGTCCCGGCCCCTGCGTAATTACATGTCTGTGCAGTTAATATCAAATATCCATTTACTTTTGGGAACTGCTAAAACATGTTGACTTTTTTAAAAGAATAAAATAGGAAAAGTTTAGAGCGCTGTTCTACAGGGCTGGAATGTAAATGAGAACGGGAGAAAAATTCTGTAGCGGCAGCATTAGTTTAATGTGCCTGTCTGTGTCCCAGCTATAAGGAGGTGCAATTATGATCTTATCTAGTAACAGCTTCCTACTGCTAGAAAAACACCTCTCGCCCGGGTTGATTCATTTTCAGAAGGAAAGCAAGTTGGCTCTTTTTATAGCTTGGCTGGTGGTGATTTGTCCAGGAAAGTGCCAGGGCACAATTATGGAACAACTGAATTGAGCATTGTGAAGTTTGCAAACATGCACCGTATCTGTTCAGGGGCCCTGTAATTGCTGTGTGCTGTCAGGCAGTGTTGTTGCATATTATTTTCCAGATGTTTGAGAAGTCTGCACTGACCTTCACATGAGTGTACACTCTTAAAAACTAAAGGTTCTAAATTGGGGGTTTCGTAGCAATTTTTTCCCCCACAGAGATTTTTAGTGAGCAGCGCATAAAAGAACATTTTTTCTTAGTTTGAAGAACATCAAAACCTTTTTCCGCTATCAAGAGCTTTTGTGAAGTGGAAATGTTTCATGTGTAGCACATACAAGCATATGTTGGCTAAACACAAACTGCATAAAAGTAGAGAAAAGTATGCAATTTGTTATAGAATTTCTATAATTCGTAAAGTGATTAGCTATTTAAATTTGTGCAAATCTAAGCCACCCTATCATACATTATTTTAATTAGGTCTACTAGCCTACATTTTACTGTAAAGAACTGCATTAAGGTTTTTAGAAGTAAAATGTAGAAATTACACTGTAAAATATTACTGTGATTATTATTTCACAAAAAAGGGGCTTTTACCAAATTATTTGCACAAAACATTTCTTTACATTTTAATACTTTGCGCATTGAGTGTTTTATGGTCATTTTATTGCATTGCTGACATCGGGTCAGCGTGCCCACCAATTTGCTTTACTTTTATTTCCCAAAACAGAAAACTTCGTTTGGACTCTTCTGTAACGTGTGGCAGGCTCTCAGTCCTTATATTACCATGCGTAAAAGCGCCGCGTAATGCCTGCACTTGGGTAGGACCAATAGGTTTTGCGTGGCGCTTTGTGTTTATCAGTTAGTAAGACTTACAATTTAGAAATGCAGAACCATTGGCTGTGCAGCCATGTGACGTCACCGTTGCATTTGTCGCTCCGCTTGTTCTTTCAGTAAGCGCGTGTGGGCGCTGGGCTGGAGAGCAGAGCGCGGATGGAAGCGCTCCACACTGGACCTGAAGTTCTGAATGAACGCGCTTCATTTCTCCACACCATGGGAGACGGGTTGCCGTCCGTAAACTACAGCAATGACTCTACACGCGGCACGGTGGATCTTAACTTATCGGAACAGTGGCTCGTGGGCATGGGAATCATCATGGGTCTGATAGTGTTCATCATTGTAGTGGGAAATATACTGGTTATAGTCGCCATAGCGCGGAATCAGAGGCTCCAGACGCTCACCAATGTTTTCATCGTGTCTCTGGCGTGCGCAGATCTCATCATGGGGTTACTGGTAGTGCCATTTGGTGCAGCCTTGGAGGTTAGTGGAGCCTGGATGTATGGATCGTTCTTCTGTGAATTCTGGATATCTGTTGATGTACTTTGCGTCACGGCGAGCATTGAGACCCTGTGCGTAATTGCAATAGACAGGTATATCGCCATTATCTCTCCGTTTCGCTATCAAAGTCTTTTGACGAAAGCACGAGCCAAGGCGGTGGTTTGTGGAGTTTGGGCTATATCAGCTCTGGTGTCGTTTCCACCCATCTTAATGCACTGGTCTCGGGACAGAGAGGAGACGGAGTGCTACGACAATCCCGAATGCTGTGACTTCATCACCAATCGTGCATACGCCATCTCCTCCTCTATTATATCGTTTTACATCCCTTTAACAGTCATGATATTCGTCTATGCCCGAGTGTACAGAGAAGCCAAACAACAGCTGAACAAAATCAACAAATGTGAGGGAAGGTTCTACAACAACCATGGTACTAATTGCAAACCAAACCGAAAAAGAACCACCAAGATCCTAGCTTTAAAAGAGCAGAAGGCACTGAAAACGTTGGGAATTATCATGGGAACGTTCACTCTCTGCTGGCTGCCGTTCTTCATCGTTAACGTGGTGCGGGTGTTTTGCGCACAAGTGGTGGATAAGGAGCTCTTCGTGTTTTTGAACTGGCTGGGGTACGTGAACTCCGCCTTTAACCCCATAATATATTGTCGGAGTCCCGACTTCAGGAAAGCCTTCAAGAGGCTGTTGTGTTGTCCGAGGCAGGCGGACCGCCGGCTGCACGTGAGCTCGTGCGATCTGTCGCGCTGCACCGGCGGCTTTGGGAACTCAATGGAGCAGAGCATGCTCGGGACGTGGTCGGACTGTAACGGCGCGGACAGCAGTGACTGCAGTCTGGAGAGAAACGGCAGGATGTCCCATTCAGAGTCTCAGCTGTAAAAGTACAATTAATCGATATTACACGAGCAAGAGTGCTGTTTGGGTTTCATACCAGGTAATGACGACGACCGAGCTGAAAGTTTGATATTACTTGTTCAATAAACAATTAATGTAAAGTCAACAAAATTTCCGAGAAAAATGGCCAGTCGCACATTTCTTCTTCGTTTACGAAAATAGTTCCGAAAATAGTTTTTTTTTACTATTGCCAAGCAACGCACAAACTAAATAGCCTATATGGGTGGAGCTGAGGGACATATTCCCCTCCCCCACTCAACGCGTTTTGTAATCCCTTACCTCCAGCTCCACTCCGGGTTTTACTCCCCGCTCCGAGCGATCGTTGATCGAAAAAACGCGCACTCGCTCCGCTTTCATTTGGACCTGTTTCTCCATGAACACGAATAAGTGAAGTGATACGAAAAGCCAAAAAGTTCAATACCAAAATTCAGCACTTTTGTAAAGCAGCTCAGCCAATCAAATTCGAGAACCGCAACTAAGTGCTGCATAAAATAGAGTACATACAGCGCCAAAACGAACCCATTTAATCCCAGCTAAACCAGCATGTAAATTTGGAGAAGGCATTGAAGGAAATTGCTAAATTGAAACAAATTTTTAAAAAAGCTTTTTTTTCTTTTCTTTTTTTTGGGGGGTTTGCCCTGGATTAGTTTGTAAAACGAAATAAGTAATAGACAATTAAGCAACATCATTAAATATATTTTTACTACCCAGAAATCGTGTGGAAAAGGTATTAATTTTTTTTTAATTTTATTTATTTCGTTCACAATGTTTATTAATAATTTACTGAAATTTATACAAATTTCTCAAGTGAATCAATTACTAGTTATTCAAAATGGGTTGCTTATTAATTGGCATGAAATTAAATGTAGTCTATATTGTGATGTGATTCATACTAAATTCATTAATGATAGAACCATTAAATATTACATTTATCATACACACAAAGGAGCAAACCAGAATTCAAAAGCTCTGACTGTTAAAAAAAGCTGTCTGAAAATTATCACATTGCATCAAAACAGTCTGTCTCTTCCTATATTGCTATATAAAGCAATAATAATAAAAATAATAATAATTTGTTACATATAGGCCTATAATGCTTGTATTAACAAATGTTAATATGGGATTAAATGGGTTCAAACATTTTGCTGGGGGTTGAGTTGTAAAAACTAATTTAATTTTTCAAATACAAACCATTCAGTGTTTAGCAGTAATACAGACTGACTGAAGCAGTGGTTTGTTAAAACAGTGTTTTTCATTCCTCATAACAATGTTTTCAGGCTTTGAGCCTTTACATTGTTTTATCGGAATGTTTAATTCTCGAATGTGTGATATTAAATCTTGTTTTACCTCATACCTGTATAATGTGCAAATTGTACAAGGAGGATGTTGTTTATATTAAACAAATGTTAAAATGTACAGTATTTATTTGATGCATTGTACAGCATATACAAAAAAGCGTGGCAATGTGATAATGTTAAATATTACTTGTGATTTGCACCTTATTTGTGTCAAATGTGAGCTGCCTATGGGGCAATGAGCTTCTTGCATTTTCCATTCATTTTGAATTTCTACCAGATGTAAATGTTAGATTGGTTTATCTGTAAATGAGATGCACAGACAAATTTTGGGCAGGTTTTGTTATGAATATATTGTCTCAACTTCACATTTTTACAGAAATAATTTATGTACCAGTGCCTCATGTGAAGTATTGTACAAGATTCATCATGTTGACGTCAAGTTGGCTAGCGTGCAATAAAATGTGATATCGTGAAAAGGCACATTGCTTTTTGTAATTGTAATTACTTTCATAGAGGTCATCACCATCATCTGTTGGGATTTCCATACGTTGTTTGTTTTTTATGGCAAATGTTTCAGACATCAACAGATCTTAAACTATTTTATCTACACAGTGGAGATTTACATCTCAATATGTGAACTACTCTCATCTGCAGTTGATTAAAAGTTTTTAAAAAAAGTCTTTTTCAACATGGCTAATGTCTACCAAAGGCCTCCCATTAGAGTTTGCCTTAAATATTTATGTGCTGACCTCATTTAGTTTGATCTGATTGCCGCACTTGCATCTCTGTTGGATTTTCCAATGTTTTAGACCACGTTAGACTGTTAAAAATAACACGACGTGGCATCAGTTCACGTGTGTAAATTAACAGTATGTGTTAAGATGCAGGGTTAGGTGTGTCCCTTGGTTAAGAGTCACATCACAATGTGAACACAAAGAGTTAGGAAATTCTCCTAATGGTATAATTTTCCGCATCATTGGAGTGTTAGCAAAGGCTTTAGGAAAATATGGAAATTTAAACTTTCTGCAGATCAACTTGCTTTATGCCTTCCATTAATCAATTGCATGCAAGAAAACAAAGCAATATAGGAGTACTTTGTTTAAAGTAAAGTCCAGCTTAAATCATTTTCAGCTCAGAGCATCAAAGTTAGCACTGATTGACAATATGATGTAATCATGTTGTACATTACTTCAGTATAACCTATTAGTGTGATTTCCTAAGAAATCATTGTTTTTGAAACAAATTGGTATTTTTGAAAGAAATATTTTCTGCTCATTTTAAATTAAAACATACCAAAAAAAATACTATTACAATTTAAAATTGTAACAGGAATAACTGAATTTATTCCTGTGATGACAAAGCTATTTTACCCCTATCTTCAGTGTCACATTATCCTTCAGAAATCATCCTAAAATGCTAAATGATGCTCAAATCAAATATGTTTAAATCAACATATTTGTATGATTTTTGAAGGATCATGTGACACTGAAGACTGCAATGGTAGAATATTTAATCTTGACATCACAGGAATAAATGGCATAATAAAATTTATTAAATGGCATTTTTGTAATTATTTATAATATATAATTGACATTTTAAAAATTAACTTTATGTTCAATAATAATTATTAAAAAATTCAGGGCTTGTTTTATTATTAATATTATTTTATTCCTTCTAGATATTGGCCTAACCAGGTGTCAAATGCCTTGTGTTTAGGGGGTAAGAAAGGGAATAAACTTGATTTTAGGGAATAAACTTCATTTGAACTAACAGTTGTGTGCTATTAATTACAAGAGGTCGGATGCTTTAAAATGCATTACTGCTCTGAGCCGTCCCCAGAGCCCTCTCGCATTTAAATTTGCCTCAGGGTCACTAAATACAATATGTCTGCCTCGCTTCAGGCTAATGAACCTTATTTAAATGTGATTACCTGTGCTAATACAACAGAGCAGCGCTTCACAACAACAACAACAACACTGCCCACATCATAAACACACTCCTGGCTGCATGTCACCTTGTTATTAGTAACCGTTTACTTGGCAGGAATTTGTATCCGGACAGACGTGACAGATGAGGGCCCTTGTGTTGAAACAAATGGTGCACATGTGATTGGGCTTTGGTTGCTTTATCAGCATTGAATCGGCTTCATTAATCAGAAAGCTTATTCTTAGTTTATCATTCTCTGATGACTCTTTTACGTAATGGCCCGATGTGGGCCTGCTTTTATTTGCTTGGAAGCTCAAATCATGCTGCTGTGCTTAAATCAAGAAAATCGCAGGCAAAGGCACATTGACCTAAGTACAAAAGATTATCTCACTGTGGTCAGAGAACGGTACATTTGCTTACTTCAAAAACGTTAAGTGTCTATTAATAGCTGTTGGTGAACAAGTTCAAAAAGCCTGGCAGCTTTGTCTGCCATTACACATCTTTGCTTCAGTTTAAAGGGTCACTTGGTCTGAGCGGCAGCACGTTGTTTTATGTCAGTCAATGTCTGCCAAGAGCACATCACGTAGATAAAACGCTCTCATGTTTTTCCCTCTCAAGTCGGCCAACAGCTTACACGGTTAATACTAATACATAATTGCCTTATGAGGTGTTGAGAGAATGGCATCCACTTATATATACCTGTGCACTTCAGGCTGCCTTCCAATCATTCCAGTGTCGGAGTTTCCATTCAGCACCTTTCGGGTCACAATATCCACGCGCACACTTACTGTGTTATGCGTGTGATGAAAACTATGATAATGCTTTTCATGGGCCAAAATGAGATGTATGACATTAAACAAAAGCGTAAAACATGTTCATCTCTTCAAATAAATTACTGCCGTGTGTTTGTTTTTTACGACAACCAAAACGAAAACCTAAGAATGTCCATCAAGACAATTAAACAGCTTAGAACGTTTTCATAAAAATACTTTTAATCAAAACGTAAGGAAAATAGCCTACATGAAAATAGCCTACATTAGGCGATATATAAAGTTAGGTGAAATAAAACGGACAAGACAAAAATAAAAACATTATCTTCTGAGAGTGAAATAATGTAGCTATATAGGGCTGTTACACAACATAAATGTAATTTTACAGTTAAGTTCTATCTTCCACTAAAAAAACTGTTTTTAATTTATCACGTGACCTAATATGTAAATCCAGTTACAGATTAGTGTCTGCAATACGTTCGCACCTCCCCCTCAGCAAAACCCTGTAACAACGTTTGCGCAACGTTCGGACCTACCCCTCAGCAAAACCTCCAGACAGGCTCTTAGACTAGCGACCACACTGGCCCAGTCCGTAAATCACTCACTGAATTGCATACAATTAATTATAATTTCAATATTAATATTAATACGAACAATAAAAAAAGTTCTCACTAAAACATTGCTTCGGGAGTAAATGCATATATATATAATTGACTTAAAATCAAGAATGTTTTCAGAAAAACACATGAACAAAAAACAAAACATGACCGTTTCATTTAACATGGTTGTTTTATAAGTAGAGTGGCCTAATATATATATATATTTCCTAAATATTTTGTTCAATCTGAACAAGGCATGCAATGGAAAACTGCTATACCTCCCCAAAATAGGAATCTTTATCTGATCATATTTAGGTACAGATATATTTGACAAACGTGGGTAGATAACCTCGCAAAAATTCCTGCTGCTCACGACAAGACATCGCAGATAGTCGACTGCATTGAACGAGGCTCGTGAATTCTCTGGGGGTCTTCAAGGTTGATATGTGTGTCGGAGCACGTTATCTTGAAGTGCTAAAAATAGGCACCGATTTGGGTTTACGCAATGGCTCTTTGCCATGTACAGAATGTTTTAACCTGCCATCTCTCAACACCTCCAGCAGACTCTGAAATGCCACACATGTGCAATGAATTGAAAGCAAGCAGGGTGAAAGTGTCCAGTATAAAAGACAGAGCAGAGGAGCAGTTGCAAGAGTTTCAGTTTTGGAAGTTGAAGCCGTTGCTGTACATGTAGGAGGTTTGTTCAGATGGCAAAAACTTGTGTGCATTTCATGTGTAGACAGAGCTTCTGTTTGATAAACACATTCAGCCATTTGTGTAAATATGTCTATTATTAGTGCAGGTCGAAGCTAACAGGAAATGCACCACCTAAATTATTTTTCAAAAGTGAGTTTCCAGTACTCTGTGTCCTGGGGCAGTTTGCCTAAAAATATCAGTTAATTGGGGTAGAAAAAGCATTTGAAAAAGTAGTCTTGCAATAAATTCTAAGAACTTTTCTTCATGCTGACTTGCCTAATATGTGTTTCTGTGGGAAAGAAGAACAAAAGTCAAGGCCCAGTACACAAGAACTGTTGGTTTTGGACATCACCTGCTACTGTTACATAATGTTACTTACAGCAATGCAGGTAAAACTCGGTGGGAGGAGACTCGTGGTTTGTGCACTGACCCATAAGTCTCCTTGTAAGTCGTTAAAAACGGGCAGCAGCTCTGATACGGTTGCAGACAGCAGGGAAAATGCAAGATTAAACGGAGCAATGAAATGCAACTAACCATTTAATCATGAATAGTTATGGTGGCAAAGAATAAATGCAATAGGGAGGAGAAAACAACCCTGCCACATCATTCACATGAAATCAGAATTTAGCTCGATTTTTCAAAAAAACATCTAAAAAGTTATAGATTGTAAATATGAAATAACGTTTAAATATATAACAGTGATATAAATAGAAAATAATATTTGAAAGAAATAAAAAACTAAGGAAATATAATTTAAAACAGATTAAAGGTTTTAAACAAATGAAAACAACATCTGATTATAATATTTTCATTTTAATCCCCTTCAAACTTCATATATATATATGTATATATATATACAGTAAACTCCAGAAGTTTAAAAACACTGGACCATTGTACAATATATCTACAAATTTATAATCACAGTTTCACTATACAATCAAGCAGAGCACAAACGACAGACCAGAAACAAAATCAACGTTTGTTTGTTTTTTTTCTCATCAGTTTCAACTCACCATTCACAAACATACATACATCCTTTAAGAGATCTTTCTTGTATTTTGAGACATTAAATAAATTATGAATGTAAAGTACACTGATAAATTACCGACAGATTATAGAGTTTTCATTTTGCTATTAAGGGCTCTGTGTAAATGCTTATTTTATTTTAGCATTGCATAATTTCCTTCATCTAGCGTTTTCCGGAATGTCTGCAATGTGTTTGGGATTTGGGAGTGCTGAGAGCTACAGCGCAGGTTCTCGTTGTTAGAACAACTGATGTGACCTTGACAAGCTTATATTGCAGTATGGCAAGTTTTAATAAACCGTTAATCACAGTGTATTGGCATGATTTTACTTTCCATAGCGGCCAAAGCATGAGAAAACCCAGAAGACTGAGAATGGCACTAAAATGGTTGGTAAACCGAATGAGATCTGCCAATTATCTTCTCTAAAGATGATGGTCGATCCTTCATCATGCACCCCCGCAAGAAGGAAGAAGAAGAAGAAGACCAGTGATGCCTCTGGCATTCGCAATTCATCGGTTGGAATGGATTCAACTCTGCACGATGTTGTGTACCATATGGTTACATCACCATGGAATTGGACAGGGGATATTTTGCTGGAGTCTCAGATGGGACACTGGCCGGGGCGATTACGGCTCAGGCGAACAAACAAAGAGGGGGGGTTAAAATTGCACTTTTGCCCTTAATATTTACAATATCTCCTTCCTTTCACAGGGATTTTACACTTTACCTCTTTTTGGGAGCAACAAGCTATTCAAAAGCAGCACAGGAACATCATACGCAAGAAAACAATAATGATAAAAAAGCTGGAACATAAAAATAATTGCAGGGTTGTTTCTACAGAAAACATATAACCAGAGGTAGAAGGGGGAAAGCAGAAGAAGAGGGGTAAAATAATAATATTTAATTACAACTTAATCCAGATAGAATGAACCGCAAGCTCCCTTAAGACTACATGTATCAAAACTTCTGAGATGTAGTTATTCGTTCTGATTAATGTGTTTAACTTGATAATGAGACAGAGCAAGAGCTGTGTTTTTTGGCATGGCCCTTCTCGCCCTAAGTGCTTTGCGAGAGATAATGCTATCGGGGTGTAGCAGTAACCTGGCAGCAGCTCAAATGGGGAATGTTGCCCACACACCCCTGGGTCAGAGCATGTGGGATTAGACGAGAGGGTCCTTCTCATTACATAATACATTCAATAATTGGCACGTTTGCATGAGAGCGGCGAAGAGCGGCCATTAACCTGCGATGCAATGAATAGAGGAAAGAGTCTCTAAAGAGCTGCAGAATCTCCATTAGTCCAGCACATTTTGTTCTTCATGAGAGCGTGTGGTCACATTTATGAGAATAGTGATTCATCTACCAACTTCATACACCACGTCGCTGGATTTGGACTACAGTTCTGCTCTGAACCTGATGAACCGAGTCATCAAGGCACAGATGAGGAGGCTACATCGCAGGGGATGATGAAGAGAAGACAGTTGGGCACGACGTGAAAAAAGTCATCTCTTTGCTTTCCGGTCATACATCACCAAAGTATCCTTAGTTAGCACAGTTCAGTCCTTTAGAACTGTGCCTCCAGTGTATAAAACAGACTGAACTTGTCTGATGAAAAGACCACTGTTTTGATCCCAAACGGGGTAAATCGTTTTGTAACGGGCTCAAGTCATACAGCGTGTGCTACCGTAACATCCTTCCCCTCAACTGACTTCACTTCCTTCCGGCTGCGTTGTCCGGCACTCTTTGCTGTTTGATTAGTCGTTCGATCTCCGAACCCAGCGTTTGAAGATTCTCCTGTAGCGAGAGAAACAAATCAGACAGCTGTGAGGACTAATGCTATTATTTCCACTGTCATTGATGCACGCAGAAATCAAAAAGAGAAGCGAGCCTGTAAGCTAGGGTAATCAGGCAATTTCTGTCTGATTTCCTGCTCATCTCATGCTAAGACCATAATCCTGCCATTGTGTTTCGAATGGAGCTCTGCGTTCCCCTTGCGCACTGTCCTCAAAACATACTTTATTAATTTCTCTGATCTCCCCGCTGATGTGCTCCCTCAAACAGGAAAGCTGCTGTCCCTGTTGTGACCTGGAAGCGGCTCTAGAACTGAGAACTGGCCACTGCCATCATGGGAATTTGCCCGCTTAATCAACAGTCATCCATCACCACCAAATTTGCTTTTCTTCCGATAGCATCACCAGGAATCTAGTTACGCAGAAGCTTAGTTTAATAATTGCAATTACATCAGCGGATGCCATTGTGGAACTCAAAGCTAACATAAAAATATCTATATATATATATAAATGTCTATATATGGTCACACGGTTGCAAATGTATGCTGTGAAAGGACATAGATTGCAATTTAAGGTGGTGATGTACTTTCTGTTGAATCAGAAGGTTTGAATGGTATATATAAAGAGGCTAGTCTATATACACACAATATATTGTATCACATAAGTTTTTGGCTGATATAGAATATTTATTGCACCAATCATTTTTTGATTCTCGACATACACATTATCTTTGCAATCAGTAATCCAAATATCCATTTTTCAATATGATATTATGATGCCTTAATCTACGTGTAGCACTCAAAATGAATGATTTTTGATTCAAGTGTTTAATTTAAAATGTATTGCTATGAAAATGTATTATTGGCTTTAAAATGAAAATAATTACTGGCTTACAGAATTTCAATACTGGCTTTATCAACTGTTTTGTGCAGCCGTGGATTTATGCAAATGAACCTTTAGGGGGAAAGTCGTGCAATTGTGAGTTTTGTGTAATGGCAGAATAGCTCCCCATGCATATTTTGCTCATATTTATGTTGACTACGCAAACAGAATTCTACCTGGTTTCAAAGTCCTTTGTAAGTCACTACACTATTTGCAGTGGACCCTTTTGGCTAAAGTGATCACAGCTATAGGAGTGTACTAAAGCTGGGCAACATTTAATACAATAATAACTTAATAAAATCATTTTATAATCATGTAGAATTAGTTTTATATTTAATTATTTAATTATATTTAGTAAAATAAATATTTTTGTCATCATTTCTTCAAGTTAAGCAAAACTTTTATTGTTACAGTTTGCGCACAGTTGTATTTGACAGTAGAGCCCTGCATCTAGGCCCGGGCCTGACGGGCCCCAAATTTTTTATGCCCCTCGGGCCGGGATTCGGGCCAATTTTGACGTCATAGTTCAGACACAGGCCGGGCCTCGGGCCTGTTTTAGGCTTCTCATAATTTTTATATTTTAGACATCCATCACTTAGTGATTAAAAGACTGCCATGCGGCGCCGGTGAATACAACACAAGACCGTGCTCCGCAGCTAAAAATGACTCGTATTGTCCCGCCGCAGAGAGCGAGAGAGAGAGAGAGAGAGAGCAGCCGTTAGCGCAGCTGAAGACTTCTGCGTTTACATGCATGCAATAATCCTGCCGCAAAGCCCCAGAAAAAGTAATTATCATGAATGTGTCGGGGGCAAATCAATAGGAAGGCATTTGAATTATTCTCATTAACAAGTGTTTTCTGAGTCCTGGCGCAAAGATGGATTTCCTGATTCTCCATCTCCGCATAGACGCGCCTTTAAAGAGACGTCATTTTTACCGAATATTTAATTTAAGGAATTCGTTTTTGTTTTCGATTTTAGTATTTCGTTAAGTGGTAATTTAAAGCTTTCTATTAATATATTTATCATGTCTTTTTCGCTGAGTTTCTGTTCATTTTGTGAAGCGCTGTTCCAGACGAGAAGGCAGAATGTGCTTGTTTTCTTTAATTAATAAAATCAGGTTTACTGTCAGTGCACACAAATAAAAGTAGACCCTTCACAGTTCTGAATGACGTATTACTCTTACCTTTATCAGAAAAAAATTAGGGCGAAGGCTATAAAATCCAAGTGGTTGATGCCTCTCTGCAGAACGCGCTTTAGAGAGTCACTTTAAAAAACACAAGCTTATATTTAACAAACAAAAAATGTCTAAATTAGCTTAATAAAAAACGGAACAAATGTAATCATTCTGCCATTACACTCAAAACAGAACTATTTTAATAGCTGAAACAGCAGTATAAGATGTTTTGGTAGGGAAAAAGACGGGCCCGGGTCGGGCTGGGGCTGGTAATTGTGATAAGCTGTCGGACACGGGCCGGGCTCGGGCCTGAGCGTCTCGGGCCTAAATTTGAGGCTCTTGCAGTGCTCTATTTGACAGTAGCCTTTTACCCCTATAGTAAAAGGTGAAATACTACTGTCTCTACGACCAGCTCTGGAGATGAAGTTCACATGCACTGCCCCGAGAAGGCAGCTTTTGTTTATTAGAGCTTATCAACTTCTTTGCAATCTTGCTATGATATTCTGCCAAACACAAACTCTAAAGGAAGTTTGTAACCCTGAAAGTCAACGGTAACCCAAAACAGCTTTAATTGACTTAAACCTAAAATGTAAGATCTAAAACTCCTATTTTAAATCGCATATGGTGGATGGTGTGGATGTGTATTTGGAGTTCTACCTTCAGTGTGATGTTTTTGAGTAGGGTGTCCTCTAGCACAGCCTGGAGTTTGCGGTTGATTTCCAGCGAGAGGTCAAGAGTGAGGCCGCTGTCGGTGGGGTGAGAGGTGTACAACGATGCCATGATACCTCCCCTCCGGCTCAGGTGGGCTTTGTTAAAATCCGAGGCTTCTGAAGACAAAGCTCCAGACTCCTCTCTGAGCACGTAACTTTGGATAATCCTGCAGGAAACACAAGAGTTTTAACTGCATCATGCGCTGAAAAGAATATGCGCACACAGCAATATTAAGTGTCAATGAAATCTCAAGCCAAAAAGGCCATAGTCACTAATGACCCTTAAAAAAAAGGTAAAAGGTGATGTTACTAACAAGCCCAGGGACAGAAGAGGTAAAAGACAGCAGCCTTTAGGACCCCATTAGCTGTATCCACCTCATCAGTCTCACTCTAGATGATAAATGAGTTTCACAAATAACAGATTAGAGGGCTTGAAACAGCTAAATCTCCGCCAGCCGGTCTCATAAGTGACACTTATTTCACTGAAAAAGCTTTTCATGTCAACGTCACTTTTGCAGGAGTACTTCTTGAAGAAAAAAAAAAAATCAATTAGTCTATTTTAATTAATGAACGAATATAGTGGTCATCTACCAAGTGTAGATAAGGGACAGGCTTCTTGATTTTGATTCAAGACTGAGAGGTTTTTTGGTTAACGGCTTTTCTTATAAGAAAGTATATAAAAGATTGGTTTTCAATTTAATCAAATTAAATTGAAGTCATAGTACAGCCTTGTGTAAAAGTCCTTATCAAGGGTGAAATGCAGAAATGCAGATTTTTGCTTCGATTTAAAAGTACTTTTCAAATTTACTTAAGTACGAAAAATACCACTTTCCACCTCTGGTAAAATATTATATGCAACTTTACCTGAACGAAACAAGGCTCAGAGAAATACAAGTAAACCAGAGCACAGAAAAAGAGATGACAGCTTTTCATTTGGAATTAGGAGCACATATACAAAAATAAACTCATAATGTTCGTAACAATCACAACAGCGATACATATTTATAATTTCCTGGTTCAAATTGCAACCAAAAGGTCAATCGCTAATTGATGCAATCAAAAAAAAAAAAGATCTTAAAAAAGCTTTAAGTTATAAGAAACATAATTCAGCTTTAAGTGCTTCAATTTGAACCACACGGACGAGCAGATGGAAATCTAAAGTAATTATCTCCATCACTATTGTTGTTCATTTTCCATATGCTGGAATAGAAAGGGAGAAAGAAAAAAAACAGCTTGTGTGGTTTTCTATAAAGGATGATGCAGTGATGAAGTGATCTTTTAGTCTCCAGGAGAGAGTTCTCTCTTTAGCCACCACTATTTCAAATCTATTTTCTGTGCCGTGACGCATGGCCCAAATAAAGACCGAATTCAATTCTAATGGTTTCTTCAGACCAGTGCTCGAGACAAAGACATTAGAGGACGTGAGGCTAAAGGTCTCCGCCTGAGAACAAAAAAAAAGTGCTTTGTAATGTAAGTGCTTTCTGAATTGATGAATTCACTCTCATTTTACTGTCTGAATCTGAAATGAACGCACTGGGTCATCGATCAAACAAACTTTTAAAAAGACTTGCATTTTTTCCATCCTGATGACTCAAAATGTCTCAGACAGGTTATTTATCAGTGTGACAGAAAAGAAACTGGGTAAATTCACATATGCTTGGCAAACAAAGTCGCTGAGATGTGGTGATGCTACATAAAAGACGAACACCCACACGTGTACATACACACAGACACACACAAAAGAAAGAAAAAAAAAAAAAAAAAAAGGAACAACTTACCTTTTTACTAATATGGGGTCCAACAAGTGGACCCCTGCTCCGTAATGTTAGTATTTAACAAAACGAAACACAAAGAAATTAAAACGTTGCCTCTAACTAAACATGCATGAACAATAACTGAAATTCATTTTACCCTGCACGCTTTTTTTGTTTAGTAGTAATCCACTGCCTGGTTTTTATTGGCTATATAGGACAGAAGAGAACTGACAGTAAACTTGAGGGAAAGAGAGGGGGAATT
Organism: Enteromius treurensis; assembly: GCA_032275025.1. Taxonomy (NCBI): domain Eukaryota; kingdom Metazoa; phylum Chordata; class Actinopteri; order Cypriniformes; family Cyprinidae; genus Enteromius; species Enteromius treurensis. Next base: position 10,008,095 of record JAUCMU010000021.1, on the reverse strand, counting down.
GGATCAGGACATGACCCAGGCTGGACAACAGATGTACTACATGTGCCACAGCACTGACACAATCCTGACATTTGACTTTGTTTTGAAAACCTATTTGTATAAAAGAGATCACAGTCATAGCTTAAGCGCGGTGGCATGGCCTGATTCTCAAAGCCTAGAGGCAGAAAAAGTGAAAGATAGACAGTGGGAAAACCAGGAGAGTGTAGAAAAAACAGACACAGAGTATCAAATAAAGACAGTTCGGATTTAACAGTCTGTTCGTATATGTGAGCTTCGGTCTTCATTCAAGAAAAATGAAAAGACAAAATGTGAACCTTTATGTTTATTTTATGAGGATTGTGAGTTTCTAGCACTACAGCCGAAGCATGGGTAAAGATGAGAGCTCATTAGGGTTGGGCGATGTCGACCAATTTGGCATCGTACTATGTCTAAAGTGAAACATCGCGATGGACGACGGCATCGTCGTCGCCGTAGGCGGCGGGTGGGGGTGGTTAGTTGTAACTAAAACACCAAGCCCCGCCCCACGACTGAGAAAACAGTGTTCGCGCGAGCAGGTGAGAGAGGATTGAGCGCAGGAGTGATCGCGCGCGGGTGCTTGAATTGCGTGCAGATGACACATCAAGCGCGCGCGAGGGTTTGATATAAGTGCGCGGCCCCGTTTGTTCCCATGTACATTTGTTTTCCTCTCGCGGAAATTATTTACCGCGCTCGCCAGCATCAGTGGTGTGCTCGCTTATTAATGCCATATATTTGCCGCCATAGATTAAGTGTGTTTTTCGCGAGCTGGTTACTGCTGCGGCGGGGCGGAGGGTCGCGATACCGGCTCAGCATCATGATGTCTATCGGCCATCGGCCCAACCCTAGAGCTCATATCAAAGAGCTTATGAAATCAAAGCTAATATAAGAGATAAATCTTGACAGCATATCCCTGGATTAAAACAGGGATATGCTGTCAAGATTTATCTCTTATATTAGCTTTATCTCTTATATATTCTCACACACACACTAACACATATATATATACACACACACACACACACATATATATATATATATATATACACACACACACACATATATATATATATATATATATACACACACACACATATATATATATATATACACACAAACACATATATATA
>JAUCMU010000021.1:9963363-9974105 GCA_032275025.1 Enteromius treurensis | reverse complement strand
CTACATACCTTCTATGTACATATCAGAGAACAATTTAAAATATTCTCTCAAATCATTCTATGGCACCTTTAAGTAATAGGTAAAGATTCATTGATTGCATTCTTTAACCGGTCAACTCTGATCATTCAGGTGACAAAAATTGGTACCGAGCTGTTGTGCTGGAGGTAACAAGCAAGCATGCACATGTAATTTATGCCGATTATGGGAACATGGAGACGGTCCCTGTTTCCAGTATCCTTCCCATCACCAAAGAACTTCTCCAGCATCCATTCCAGATAGTCAGATGTGCACTGGCAGGTAAGCCTACCACCTGAACTTATCTACATGCACACAGCTTTGCCAATGTTAAACCCCTTGGATTTTAATTATGTTGAGTCTGTCTGTTTTTTTTTTCCCTTTTACAGGTAAAGAGAACTTCCCTGCAGTGTGGCCCACTGAAGTTTTGGAGCTCTTTGGGATTCAGTTGAGCGGGGGTGTCCTGGCATCTCTGCAGGGTTTTGACGGGACCTCCAACCTGCTAAACCTGACCCAGCAATCTGGTCAGGCTGACAGAGACATTAATTCCATTATCCTTGGAGCTATGCAGAAAGGACAGAGCAAGGCTAGCACAAAACCAACTGCCGTTGTTGAGGAAAAAAAGTATGTAGAACAGAGGAAGCCACAAACTGTCAGCTCGATTAAACCCGCAGATCAACCTCAATCTGCAAACGTTGAGAAACCTCACCTGGAAGATCAAACCCCGCCTTTAAGCGCCAGCAGCAGGCTTGAGGAACCAGGTGAGGAACTAAACACTGAGCAGAATTCATGTTGTGTTCAAGATGTGTTATAATGTAGGTATTTATAGGGCTAGTGCAGGAATTTACCCAGGATCTTTAGCAATGAAAGTGTGATGCACAGGTGCTTTTCCACCTGGTGTTCTCAGATGTAACGCAAAGGTGTTATTTAAAACAAGCCTTGTCATCATATCCGAGGAACCAGTTGTCAAACGTTTATGATGTCTGATTTCAGAAAACATGTTCAAGGCAATGACTGCAGTGGAATGCACTGAGCAGCACAATATTACAAGCACAAAAAATGGCAATAGTGAGTGTTTTCATTTCTGAGACTGAAATTTATAACAGATTAAGCAATGTAAAAATAATGACATTTACAATCAATGACACATTCTGAGTGGTTTAGCCTAGTGCATGACCGTTGTATTTTTTTGTTTATTTTATCTACACAAATATATTTATATTTTTAAAATGCATTTTCTCTTCCAGGTCCTCAAACATGCTGCTGTCTTGAGCTAAAACAAAAGGTTGGAAAATATGCAAAACACAGCTTGTCACTTTTTTTTTTTTTTTTCTTTAGAAAGCCAATATGCATTGTTGACATACTTACATTTATTAATTTTAATGTCTTTCACTCTTTCAGATTGACCACATCGAGAAATTGATTCTCCTCCTTGTGAAACAAGTTGGTGGAACCAAATAGTAACTCAAGTTGTGTCAAGTTCAAAGCAAACGGCCACTGCCAGTTTTCTTATTTTTTTTTTTTCAGTTCGGTTTGAGTTAATATATTAATAATGTTCAACCATGTTTGTAGCCTTCAAGTTGGCACTTGAGAAAACAGATTTTATACTTCGAAAGGCATAGTGTTTTATTTTTCTTACATTGAACCAAAATGATTGTTGCTGGTTTTTATTACATATAATGTTCATGCTTTTATTTCTTGAGCCAATGAAAAAAAAAAAAAATGTAACCGTGAATTATACAACACTTCCATTCAGTTTTCAAGTTCTACTTGGTCAGGTTTTTTTGTTTATCATAGGCCAGTTTTGTTTTTGTGTCTTGATTAAAAAAACAAACAAAGAAAAAACTTTTGAAGTTATTTTGTCTTTATAAAATATCCAGAATTCTCATTTATGTAGTTTTATTGGTCATGAAAGCCTTAAAAATGGCAGGATGCAGCAGCGGGGCAAGCATTTTTCCAGTTTTTCACAATTTATTGTCATTCACTCACTCACATATATAAGTCTTCTGTGAAGCCGATTAGCCACAAAGGGAATACCTCCCTTTATTCATCATTTACTTTGATTCTATGAAGAAATATGCGATGAACGTAAGCAAAATCTACTCTTGGGTTTTCCATGGAAAAGACGCATGCAATCTTCAGTTTGTTAAATTATTGCAATAGCTTTATGCAAGAGAAATTGGTGAGACTTTGTGTTAACTTTTGATCAATTTCTGGACCATTTTGGTCTTGGCTGGACTAAGAAAAAAAGCCGAGTGACTTGAATGAAGTGGGTACGGAAGTAGCAGAGCAGCCTCTCCTGTTCACAATTGAGTCTGACACTTCAGTACCTGCGTGGAGAACGGGACGGTCATTGAGAGGCGAGGTAAGACATTTACTCATGATCTATTAGCTTTTAATATGTCCAGCTTCAAATTAATCTGTTTGAAGACTTCTCTGAACTGAAGTTAGTCGATATTTTAAAGTGCAAATACTCGGTGCAGCGACGGGAGTCTCTCGCGCTTTATTGCTGTGCCTAGCTGAATGGATCGTGTCAATAGCTTTAAAGTTATAAAAAGGTTAATTTAGTGCATGAAATTAATATAGTGAAAGATGTTGGATTCATTTTCCCTGGATTACATTTACCACATTGTTTAACCTGCAAAGAAAAAGGAAGAAAATGCGATAAAGCAGTAGGATTAATAAACTTTTATATAAAAATTTGTTGTAAAACTGGTTAAAACCTTAGACTATTTAAAGAACCAGAACCCGAAACAAAAAGAACAACGTGGATTCTATTAGACTAAATATTGACGTGATAGACTAAATTGCGCTTAATATTTTACTAAGATAATAAAAGATGGATATTGCCAATACTCAAAATTTCTGCAGTATGGCTAGTCTGGCTGCAGACGTGACGTCATTGCACAGGTGAGTCAGATCGTCCCTTTTGGTGATGAATTATGAACCGTTTCTCACACTATAGGCCACTAAACTATTATTCTAAATGTCTTTAAAAAATTTTCCTCACCAATAACGTTGGGGGAGGGGCTATGCAAATCAACATCACGAATTAGTTTTAATAAGTGAGCCTTAAATGGGGAGTAACTCGGAAGCCGTTAACTTAATGCGGTGTGCTTTCATCCTGAGCTTGTCTTCTCATTTATGGTCTCTCCCCCTGTGGTTATAGGAGAGTGTAGTGTTGCTCAGGTCATTTGCTCCCTGCTTAGGGATAAAGCAGCTGCAAACACCTGTGTCTTGTCCATTAACAACAGGCGTTTTTTAAAGCTTATTTTGGTGTGTTACACATTAGTTTGTAACACTAAATTATCTGAAATAGTTTTCAGTGGATGTCAGGAAGACTTGACCATTTAGTCAATAAGGTTATTAGGTTATGTTGGTCATTTAAAACTGGTGTCCAATGGAAAAGTTTAGAGAGAGGGGAAAAAAATGATCATATTTAAATTAATACAACTTTTTTTTTTTTAAGTTAAATACATTTTTATGGCTACCTTTTATGTTTTAAGGGTGTCCATAGCATCAAAAATCAAATAAAAAAGCATTGAGTTAAGGCATCTCAGCTTAAGAATAAAGTAGGACATAATGAAAAGTGAAAGCTTAGAACAGTCAGGAATGTATGAAATTGGGAATAATGGAGAATTAGGAGAGCAAAGCGGGTGCTCTTACTGGGTTGCTCTGGTCCTAGACGACTCCACTTGTTTCACAGACTGAGACAAGGTTATCGTATAGCTGGTTTGTGAGGTGCTCTAAGAGTCCAGATGATTATCGGCCTCAAAGGAAGTTCTTTTAAATAGCACCTGAACAAGTGCTGTCTGCTTCCTGCAGTTCATTCACAGGCAGGAAATGCACCTTATCAGGTTCAGATTTTTATCAGATTTCCATCCGACAACTGTAGTCCAACTTTCTAAACCCTCATAAAGAGTCCTGTGTGGCTGAATTGTCCAAAAGTGGCTCTCTCAGTTTGCTGGATTTGATTCCTTACGGAACAGATTCTATCTTTAAGAATGTCAGGTGGCATTCCTAAACTTTCCTCCTTGGAGTGGGGCTCTGTGGGTATCTTTAGAAGTCCAACCGTGAGCGAGACGATCAAAGAGTGAATTCACGGGTCAGAATTGCCTCAATTCTCACTTCATTTCATTCCAAAGCCACTTTGCCTTTAAAACTGCTCTTAACACCTGGAACCCGACCAATCAGATACAGCTGTGCAGACATAACACGCACACACATTTTGCTTGTCTCTCGAACACATTTAAAGGAAAGATTTCATCAAATGCACGCTTGCTTGAGTAGAGGAATATTTTTATCTGCTTTATCAACTACAAAGACTTGGAAAAAGCCAGGATGTGTGTTAGTAAATGTCTTTAAGTTATGATTCCTTTTGATTTCTGTACAACTTGTAATCAACAGGTACAAACGTCTAGGGCTTGATATGACTTTTATTGTAATGTTTTTGAAAGAAGCCTCATATCATCACCAAGGCATTATTGCTTTAAAACAGCAAGATTTGTTTTAAAATAATTTTCATTATTTCATTATTAATATCAGTGTTTACAGGTAGTTGTACGTTTATTTTAAATAGAAATCCTTTGTAATTTTTTGAGATGTCTCTTTACTGTCATTCCGATCTATTTGATGCATCCTTGCTGAGTAATAATGCATAAATCTTTTGCAAATAAGTAGTTCATTCTTGGAGTCTAAACATGAGCCAGTTCCCCTTTTTTTTTTTAAACAGTGTGGTTTTGGGTGGTTGTCAGTTTGACTTTAGTTGCAGAGGAGAACAAGTAAGTGTTGAGATTAAATCCAGTGACCCATAGCAGTGAATAATTCTCCTGTCTGGTGCCGCCAGTTGGCATTTGTCAACATGTTTAATTTAATAATAAAGTTTGGCTTTTATAGATGTGAACTTTGACCTTAGCTCTGGGAATGTGGCACAGGAGGATTTTGTGGCAGCAGGGAGACTTAATCTGAGATGAACAGTATCATGCTGTTTTCTCCACACATCATTGGGCTCTCCCTCCACTTTTCTCAAAACACAGACGGGTAAATGATTAGTCTGATGTGAAGACAGTTAGACCTGAGCTTGTCTGCTATCAGGAGGACATATAGGAGCAATGTTTGGGGACCTGTAATGCCTACTCATTAGGCTCAGTGGACAGGCCACCCGTAAAGAGTCTGTCATGAGTTCTTGAGTTGTAGTGATGGCCTTGACTTCTGTCAGTCATTTAATAATACGTAGGGGGTGCAGACTTCACAGCCCACTGCTACCTGAGTCGCTCAGCTATTAGCGGCTTGTGTTTGATCTCGGAATAGTCGTCAGATTGGCTCTTTCCCATTTTAAATTCCTTGTTTGTCTGACCAGTGCCCCAGAGGGCCAATAAAAATGGCTGCCCCAGTAACCTCAAGCCCACCAACTCATGAGTGAAATTCCAAGAAATCTGTCTGTCCCAAATTTGTTTTCCCTCACTCACAGCTGTTTTTCTCTTTGTTAGCATTCTCAAGCCATTTTTTTGGTACACTTGCTCCATAGTTGGCCTCTTCAAAGGCTTCCTGCTCGACTCTTTTCTTGAGTTTTAATTGATTCTTGATTTGTTCACATTTTAGGGCTTAAAAATGTACTCTAGTTGCCGGCTGCATCTCCTTCTCATGCTCCTGTTTGGTCAAGGTAAGAGGAAGTCACTGAATATTTGACAGCCTAAAATGTAGTTTTTGTTTTATTTTATTTTGCACAATGCAGAGATTTGAATCATATAATTCTTAATCGTTAATTATGCATCTTTATTTCTGAAATGTGTTATGCTCACAATATAGGAATATAGATGGTACAGGTTGGTGGAGTTTTTTCTGTGCATCATTTGCCAATGAGCTTGCTGCTCGGTATTGATAAACAGCTAGTCCTTGCTATAGTAACTGCAGTGTTCTTCAGAAACCCTTCCCCTTCCCCAGCTCCAACTGTACAGATCTGCTATGTGGTACTTTCATGTATAATATGCATGGGAGTTATTTCTCATGTAATATGTGCAGCAGCAGTATTTCTTAGATGCTCAAAGCAGTTTTGGTGCAAATAAGTATCATGACAAAAATGTAATAATTCATTATAACCCCATAATAGGTTTTATAAGACTGATTAATGCTAAGATGTTGTAATATGTTTCTGTTTCTAATATTTATTTTTACATTACATTATTATATTTGTTGGCTCTCCTGCTAAACTGTACATATTTGGTTGGAGTGTGTAGTTTCTGAATTGAGATATCTACCCGTGTTTTTCTCAAGAATTTTCCCATTACGTTCCTGGACATATGCCATAAATCTGAGAAGGGATTTAGTCCTTCAGTTTTAGTCCTAAATCAGGCGATATAATGCCTCCTGGTTCCACAGTGTAGCCTGTCAGAGAGGATCACCGCAGGGGTTGAGGGAAGATTCACCGTGACCAAGTACAAGTTGGCTTGTTCAGAGCCATATATCACTGATACTACTCATCTATCATGTGAAAAAATCCCCTTTTCAGATGAATCAGTACTTTCCAAATTTTGTTTTTGATTAATAATTTCCTTTAAAATATTAAATAAAGCTAAATTATAAACAAACAAACAAACAAACAAAAAATTCTCTTTATTTGTATTTGTTGGAAGTTTGGTGAGAATAGCAGTGATTCAGAACGATCCAGATCTGTGTTCACCTCCACCATCAGTGGAATTAACCCATTTACATTTTGTGACCATTTTGTTACTTTTTTCCCTCACACCCCCAACCCCTCATTACCCCTTGGGGTCCTGCAGGTTTCTTAGGCTGAGGCCTGTTACCATGGCACGGTGCTGAGAGTGGCCCTCTTCATGATGCCTTGAGTGTTAGGAGACAATAGCGCACTCCACTCTGCAGGAGCGTTACGCAGGGACTTAACTTTTGTTTCTTCCCTGGCCTGTTCACATGGCCCCTGCTTCTCAATCAGCAAATGTATGCATGAAAGACCATGCCGCTCTGAACCCTGCTCACTCGAGCGGCAGACACGGGACAGGACAGCCTGACCATTCTCTTCACGTCCAGTGGGCGTTGCTGGAATGCCAATCGTTCTGAATTAGTCCCCTCTGAAGGATGTTTAGTGAGTTTCATGCGGAGCTGTGTCTTGGGGCCAGAGGTCAGCTCAGTTATCTAGGAGTTGTGCTCAGATGACTCATTTGTGTAAACTGTTGTTGACTTTGACAGTGCTTGAGGGAGTACTTGGGTCAGTAACACCAAAAACATGTCCAGGTCACATTTCACATGAAAATGGTTTTAGGAACATTCAGTTTTTTGTGTGTGTGTTGTAGTTTAATGCATGACAATTGACCATATTTTCATTATTGTTATTATTTGTTTGTTTGTTTATTAAGTGTGGTTCTCATAACACTTTTTAGTAGCTGTTACAGGTACCTTTTTTTTTCTTAATTATTAGTACAATAAGCACACACACACACACACACATACATATACTGTATATATATATATATATATATATATATATACGGTATATATATAAAATGTAATTCTGATTTTTTTTAACCGTAATGATCCTAAAAATTCTATTTACATTTTTGTTTGTGCACTTCCAGTTAGAGAACATTTTATTGTACAGCTGTGCAATAATAAAAATCACATACAATGCCATTCTATTTTATTCTATTCTAAATAAACCTTTTTAAAAATGTCTAATTTCTGTTGATTTTTGGAGGAAATATGACCCATTATTTGCCAATTTTATAACCTTAACAACTTATAAACGTAAAAAACTAGTATTAAAAGATTAATTATTATAAGAATATATATATATATATGTCCAAATAAGCATGTTGTTTAATTTTTACATAAATATAAATATTGACAATGTAACATTATTTCAATCAAATATTGACATTTTATTCTCCAAAAATGAATTAACTTAAAGTCGACACTTTATGGACATAAAATCACTTTTGTGAATTAATTTTTATCAAATTTTTTTGATAAGTTTTCTATGCACTAACTACTATTTTCTAATGAAATGATCTTTTTCTTTTTTAGTTTGGTCCATTTCCTCTGTGCAAGAAATGCAGACGGATCTTGAAACCATTATGAAGATAAATGCTGCTGGAGAAAGTAAGTGTTGACTTTTTTTATTTTGGTTCTCAGTCAGAAAATCAGGTCAAACATTTACAAAGCAGCTCTGGAGTGTAGATGGACGGCACTGAAAGCATTTCTAAAATAGAGAATTCATGTCTGTATAAGGTACCACTGATCTACTGCCAATGTCTTTCTGTGTTAAACCTGTGTTCATTTGAAAAATGAGGGTTTAGTTTCATGTTGAACGTCTGAGGGTATGACTCTACAGAGATGAGAGTTTGTGCGTTTCCTTACCTATAATTTAGGGACAAAATTGCCGAAGATGTTGTCTTCTAGAAATGGCATTTACTATTACATAAAAACAATAGAAGTCTGTGTTGTGTCCTCGTATGGAAAACTAAAAGTGTGCTGTTACAGACAGCGGCATGCCGTCTCTGTCTAATCACCTTCTTTATGACAGACGGCAGGTACTAACATGACAGATACATGGATTATAATTTAGCCGCTTGACTAGCACAAACTTGCTGTAATGAGTTTGTGAGTATTTATCTCTGTTAAAACATGCCACAGACGACCTTTGAGCTGCTCAACTGTGTCAAATACAGGCCAGTGTTTATGTGAACATGGTGCCGTTTCTTCACCGCCATTGTGTTGTTTCACAATCAGTCTGCACTTTCATGGACTAATACTATACATTAGTGACCATTCAGAACCAAAAGATGAAGTTCAGATGGGTAAGCTTGGTGTTTTCTCCTGTCTGTGGTCAGTGATGCAGTGCTCCGCAGCAATGGATATTCTCTTTGTGATGGATAGCTCTTACAGCATTGGGAAAGGAGGATTTGAGCGGTCCCGCCACTACGTGTTGAAGCTGAGTGAGGCTCTCGATGTTAGCACAGACAAGGTCAGACTGCTCAGATTAAGAAATTAAAAATATTTACTCACACTTAATAATCCTGCTCTTGCTTTTTATAGTGATCAGACTCTAACAAGAATAAAAAAACACCAAAATGCACTTGTATTCTATTTTTGTTGATTTTTTTTTTTTACATTAATGACAAAATGCCATTATAATAGTGAATAAAGAAAGGAATAACACACAAGTCATATAAATTATCTTTGTAACACTTTGTCACAATAAGGTTCATTAGTTAACATTAGTTAATGTGAACTAACATGGATCAGCTATATTTTCAATAACTCACATTAAAAAGGAATAATAAATTGTGTAATAAATGCATTCAATGTTCATTGTTTGTTCATGTTAGTTGTTAATAAATGACACCTCATTGTAAAGTGTTACCATTATCTGTTTTGATCTTTTACTTTTTTTTAAAGTATGTTTTGGAATGACAGCCATTGGTCACTAATTTCATATAAGATTAAAACGACACTAAGGTCAACTAGCCTTAAAAAGATTTGTTTATGTTCATGTGTTTCAAGTAACACTTTTTTAAATTTTAAAGTGAAATAGTATGTTCTTGTAAAGCATTTTATTCCTTTTACAATTTGTATGACTTATCCTCAACTTCTGGTATCATTATGTTCATTCGTCTTCCTGTTTTAAACTTTGTTTAAACTATATTTCTCTGTTTTGGGCAGGTGAGAGTTGGCGTGATTCAGTTTGGTTCCACACCCAAGCTGGAAATCAGTCTTGACTCTTACAAGAGCAAAGAGGAGCTGAAGAAAAAGATGAAGAAAATCCACTATAGGTACAGAGATTAGTGTTATTGTGTGAGTGTACCAGGCCTTAGCTCTTCCTGTGGTGGAAAAGAAATACCTCACTCTGTTTTATATCTTGGAGATTTTGTCAACACAGACAAGAAGGACTTGTTTTTACATCACACTCTCAACATGTGTGTGCAAGTGTGTCTGAGTGCAATGTGCCGTGATGGACGTCTTGATGAGGTTGAATTAATGGTTTTTGTGATGAAGGGTGTGCAAGGATCTGTGATGACTAGTAGCTGGATTACACTCTAAGCGCACAGCTGGCTTGAACCTCATCACCCAAGACATACCACATCTCCCTCGACAGGCTGTGAAATTACCGTTTCAGATTCCCACTCTATGAAAATATCACCACTTGTCTGTTTGGCGGGACAACTGTGAGTGAAGATGATGGAGAGAAGCCCAGCTGTGCACATGTCTGCATCTCAGCTGGCGCTCTGTATCCCTGTAGGATATAGGAGATCATATATTTCAGCACAGGATAAAGGAGTATTGTCAGTAGGTGACAGTGACAAATGTAGTTGTTTTTCACTAATCACTCACACTAGAAACTGTAGTTTGTACATAAATGCATACAAAAACTATTAATTTTACGTTATCTCAATATTATTTCTGCAATGAGAAAAAATACTAAATAATAAATTATGTATAATATTTAAAATCAAATTTATTTTAATTTTATGCTTATTCAAAAAAACACAAAGGATGAATTACATTAGTAATCAGTATAACTATTAAAATATTAAAAATAGTGTGTATATTTAAAAAAAATACAATTAAAAAATACAAATAAAATTACATATTTAAAAGAAATTTACAAATACCTAAAATATAATACCTAAATATATTTCATAAAAAATTATATATATATATATTTCATAAAAATTTATATATATATATATATATATATATCATAAAAATTTATA
>JAUCMU010000021.1:9940538-9958729 GCA_032275025.1 Enteromius treurensis | reverse complement strand
TTGATAATGTTCAGTGCTTTGCTACAATCTGTATTGTTAAAAAGCGCTATATAAATAAAAGTGACTTGACTTGACTTGTTCTATTAACAGTGATGATAGTAATAATAGGGCCACAGCAGTCTCCAACAACAATTATACAAAAAACTACTATACAATAGCACAAAATGTGTGTAGAGTTGTTTCTGATCACATCAACATATACAAAAATATTTTCAGGATGGTGGAAGTTTCCTTAATGAGATTGACCGATAGAAGCCGTCATCAGTTCCCACAAATTCCATTGTCACACTGACATAGAATCCCCCGGCCAATCAGAACGTGATGACATGCATAACCTCCTTCTGTCAGTCAGTGTGAAGGGCATCACGGACAGGGGTTAGATCAGATGACCTCACTTGCCTGCTGAGTGAAAGATGGATCTTTTTGTTTGTTTATGCTGTTCGTAAATGCATTTTTGCACGTGTTAATGGAAAACGGAGCATAGAGCTCATATGCCCTCCTCCTTTAACAATGTTGTGTCTCACGTGATCCTAACTAAACTCTCAAACAAACATGAGATAATGCAGAAGTGGTATGTTAAGCATGTTCTTCAGATCTGAGAATGGAATCCAAATGCATGTCAATCAGAGCGGCTCTTAACCATAACCTCTTTTTCCAGCTCCCATTTTGAGTTTCGACTGCTCCGTGGATGTGCTCTTCCTGGTCGAGGGCTCCTCTGCACTTACTCTGGAGGGGTTCTTGCGCTTCAAGTCCTTCCTGAAGCGCTTCATGCAGGCTGTACTGAGTTCGGACACCCCTGTGAAGATGGGGTTGGCCCAGTATGGAAGTGACGTGAAGATAGAAGCCAAAATCGGGGAGCACAGAGACCCGGCAAAGCTGATCCAGGCTGTTGAGGGCATGCAGTATCGGGGTGGGCAGGCCAAAGCTGGAAACGCACTTCGCTACATAACGCATAACGGCTTCCATAGCGCACCCGTGTTCGCTGACGTTCAGGACGATCTGCCGCGAGTGGTAGTGCTGCTCACTGGAACGCCGTCTGTGGACCCTGTGGTGGAGCCGGCGAAGTATGCACGGGACAGGGAGATCTTCATTATCGGTGTAGCGCTAGACGGGATGAGGGCTGAAATAAACAACATCACAGCAAACCCCCAGCGCACCATCACATATCAGTCACCTGACAGATTGAGCGCAAAGATCCCAGAGCTAAGAGCCAAAATTTGCAGTGTCGACAACCAGGGTACAGCTCTACAGTTCTTTGCGTTAAAATGTTTAGCAGAATGTACAAGCTGCATTTTTTGGAGCTTTTAAACTAAAGCTTTACACTAAAGTTTTTTTGTCTTTACCAGGCTGTCTGGGTCAAGCTTTGGACCTTGTTTTTGTGTTGGATGCCTCCAGTGGTGTAGGAAAGGACAACTTCGTCTACCTTCAAGACTTTGTCCGGAGCACCTCAGTGCAATTTGACATCAACCGCGATGTGGCTCAGGTGGGACTGGTGGTTTATGGGAGGCGCCCCGTCACAGTCTTTGACCTGGACAAGTATGACTCGGGCTCTGCTGTGCTGAAGGCGGTGGGAGACGCTGCTTTTCTGGGTGGGAAGGCCTCTACAGGTTCAGCCCTGCTCCATGTGCTCTCCCAAAGCCTGACGGTGGGAAAAGGAGCACGGCCTGGAGTCAACAAGGCAGTGGTGGTCCTGACCGATGGGATGAGTGCGGAAGATGCAGCAGTGCCTGCCCAGAAGATCCGGGATAGTGGAGTGTCAGTGTTTGTGATCGGCATCGGGGACATACACCAGGAGGTTCTCTTCCGTATCACCGGCTCTGAAGATCACGTGATCTCTGTCCCTTCATATGATGACCTGAAATACTCGGAGGATGTGCTGGTACAGGTGGTGTGTTCAGGTAACGAGCTGAATGCATTTTTCATCTCTGATGGATTTATATTCATGTGTTGCTTTCTGTAACTTGATCCTCTTTCTGCAGATGTGAAGAAACCTGTAAACCTGTGCAATCCAAACCCGTGTATGAATGATGGCGTCTGTGTGCTGCTGAAAGGCAGCTACCGCTGTGATTGCAATGGTTGGAAGGGTCCACACTGCGAAACACGTCAGTACCAATATCTACTTATTAGTTCCTACTTCACTTTTCCTATCCATTCTCACTACTTTCCTATCTAAACATAAAAAAGGGCAAAAATATTTCAAGGGATCTCACAATTGAGTCATGAGATTTCTTTGAAGTATTTAATGTACTGTTTAGCCTACCCTTAAGTAAACTACTTTTTTTTTAGAAATTAATACTTTTTTTCATCAAAGTTTTTTCTGAAATAGCATGTGAAAATTTAAAACTGGAGCAACGGCTGATGAAAAGTTATTTCTACTGTAAATTATAATAATTCTTTATATTATTAATGTTTAACTGTAATTTAACATTTTATTCCAACGATTTATAAAATGAACATAAATTAATACATAAATATAATTTGAGTTATTTTATTGTTGTTTTAAGGTTAGATTGTTTTAGTGCTGTCAAACTATTAATCGAGCTAATTTGCGTAATGTGTTCTGTTTATGTATATTATTTCTATATAAAAACACACTCAAACAGTATATATTTTTTTAAAAATGTACGCATTTACAATATAATTTATATTATAAATAAAAATATTTAAAATATAAACGACTTATTTTTTTTTAAATATACATGCACGTGTTTATGTAGACATAATAAATACATGTATTATCCGACTATGAACTTTTATTTTGCATGTGGTTAATTGTTTGACAGCACTAGTTTAGATATTTTAGTTTTATAATAATACTGATTAAATTGCAGTGATTAAACCTGATTATTTAAACCATCGTATGAATATAATGTAACACGGCTTCACAAATCTGCTAATGTCAATGTTCAACATGATTTGTTTTTTTCTATGCCCGCCAGATGGGTCATAATTTAGGTGTTTTCGGAGCGGACAAGGGGTGGCAGGGTGTGTTTAAGTGTTTTGATTTATGTATTTTGTTAACTTGTTTTTCAGGAAGCAGAGAGCAGGCATCCAGAGGAGATCTTCCTAAACCTGCAGGCTTGAGACGCCGTCAGCACAAGAATCAAAAAGAGCTGCTGCAGCGCTATAATCAGCAACGTAGGAGACGCACCTCCCCAGCACAGCACAGATAAAGAGGAAAAACACACATAGACAGAGACACAGTAATGTCAATTCACATTGACTTCAATTCTGATGAACAGGTGACACGTCAAACGGGATGTGTATCTATTTCATGAATTTTGTAAATGCTATTAATGAGTTTTTTATTATTATTTGTGGTCAGTCTTAAAGGGGTTTAATGCTGATTGTATAGTTGTATACTCAGCACTGAAAACCTTTCATGAACAAATATTCTGTCTGAGATTCGGACCTGGTTGTCATGTTGAAAACTCCTTGTTGAAGAAAGTCTCATGTTAGAGGCTTACATTTTTGAGTGTGGTGTGTTCGTCTGTTGTAAAGCTATACATTTATTTCCAGAACTTTGAGCCTAACTCATACTTTATAGTGTTGCTTTGGTGCTACCTGCTGGAGGACATGCAGGATGCCATGTGCTCAACTACTGGTTTTCCAAAAACAAAAATGTTGTCAGTACAAACTTTTATTTGAATAAAAAGTGCATGTTTCAGCTAGCGTACAGTAACAAATCAAAAACACTGAACGGATATGCAATATATATATTCACATCTTGGTTATCAGCATACATGAACCAAGCTACAATGTACCAGATGTACCAAATGGCTGATTTACAATTTTTTGAATCTAAATGTTTCAGTCTAAAAATAGTGGTTCTTGAAGCTCGCTAAACTGTTTTTGGTCTGTTCTTAAGCCTGTGAAACATCCATCAAATAATGTGCACACCACTGGCAGAGTTATTTCAGTTATTCCCTTCCCTTCTCGTACATAAAATTTACTTGAATAGATTTAAAATTTTTAATGTCCAGTGGCGTTATTTGGCAGGGAACAGAAAATATTGTCTTGGATCAGCTGCCTGCATGTACCCAGTACCACCTCAGCCTCTGAATGCAGAGAAACAGGGACGAGTCGAAGGTGATGTTTCAGAGGGGCGGAGCCTACAGGTTCTTTGACACACCCTCTCTCACCCTTCCTGTTTGAAGCATTTGCCTTAGCAGTCCTTTGGGCTTTGGCTTAAAATTCCATTTTTGCTCTCTGTTTTCCTCTACTAGGTTGTGGTTTTCTTCTCCCATTCCTGCAGAGAATGACATAAATATGTTGTAAATAAAATGACTGAATACACTTGTGGTGGTAATGATTATAATATTATCAGAACTTTGCATAATCATTCATATACCCATTGTTTATATATATACAATTTTTAAAATGTTTTGGGGAAAGTAAGAATTCTGCAAGAATGCATCCATGCATAAGTGGGTTCTTACCTTGGCCTTCTGCAGAACGTTTCCTTTGCTGGATGCCATGACGGACAGAGGTCTGTTCTTCAGCGCTGTGGCGGAGTTGACAGGTGATTCTCCATTGTTGGTGGTGTTTGTGGGTATATTTGGAGCAGGGCTGGATACAGGTGCCATCTTGGGCTAAAGTACACAACAATATAATAAGTTTATATAAAAAAATATATATTTTGATCTTAACTTTATTAAATATTTCCACCTTGTATATGCTTATGACAGGTAAGCAGCTCATTTGGTTTTGCAACCGAATATACACTACTATTCAGAACATTTTTCAGGTCCTTTTTTTATTACGTTCCTAAAAAAAAAGTAAAAAATCTAGCCTAGAAATTCCTAAATCAAGAAGGATTTCCAGGACAAGGAAAAAAAAATTTGTTTTAAGAAAAAGTCACAAGCTAAATACTTTTTTTTTCTGTATTGAATTTTTTTCCTGAAACGAAGTCCACATATTGTCAAAAAAAATAATTCTTGATTTAAAAAATGTAGATATTTTGGCTAGAAAAAATCGAGACTAGAAAGGCATTTTTGGCAGTGTGCCTGTTTGTTTTTGAAACCAAGGGTGCCTTTATTTGATTAAAAACACAACACGGTGAAAACAGGAGCACAGTAACAGTTCAATATTTGAAAATCTATAAATTTCTGATTTGCTGTCGTCATACTAACCATTGAAGTCTCCAGTAGACTGCTATCTACCGTGGTGCCCAGTGTAAAGGGTCCAGCTTCCACTTTTCTCAAATTCTCCTTCACCTCCATCAGGCTAAGCTCCACCTCCACCCGTCGACGCTCTGCCTCACGACACGTCTCCTCCATCTGCTTCACACGAGCCTCCAAAGAGGCCTGCTGAGTGGGATCTAAATGAACCATAATCAAAAGCATTTATAAGTAGCATTTAACATTTAGGGTGACGTTGTGGTGGTGTAATGGTATGTCAGAAATGACAAGTAATATATAAAAAACAATTACAACTTTGCAAAGTTGAAACACTATCAAAACTACTGCTTTTAACACCTGGGCATTTCCAATCATGACCAATAGGTGGCGTTGCAGTACCTTGGCAGGAGCTCAGCTCCTCTTTCACCTCTCGTCTGTCCTTCCTTAGTGTGGCCAGAGTGTTTTTAACCTCCTCCCTCTCTCGCTCCAGCCGGTCTCTCTCGTCGGTGTAACGCCGCACGTCGGCTTCCGTCCTGTTCTTCCCTAATTTCACCTCAACCGATCCCGAGCCTGCTAAACAGGAGGGAATGTGTAGGAGCTTACTGAAGGTATGCTCACTTGAGTGCATGGCTGGGAAAAGCACAGCAGGGTAAATAAATAAAAGTTTTGTTGGTTTGTTTTACAAGTGACGACCCTCACCTGCTGGAGAGAACTTGAGTTTTTCAAGAAATCTGTCTGTGCTGGCGGCTCTTCCTCTGGATGTGGGAGGACTCTGAGGCGTATGTGCAGATGTATATGGAAGGGTTTTGGTTTGGGATGGCATCGAAGTGGGAGAGGCCCTCTTTTGGCCTTCCTGACTGAGGAAACTGATTTTTTGTGTCTGGACATACAGATTGGGGGCTGAAGAGGGGTCTGTGTCCACTCTAGGAGCAACAGGTGGAGGTTCGGGGTTCTCTGTACTGCTTGGTAATGAGGTCTCGTTCGTTTCATTCTGTTTTAGACAAGAATTGTACAGAAGGTTTTAAACATTTGTGTGTTTGTATATTTACCCAGCTGTTACAAAATTTGGGATATTTTTTAAAGAAGCTCATCAAAGCTCCATCTATTTGGAAAAAAACCAAAGTTTTGAGTTTTCAGCATCATTAAAATGATAAAATATTTCTATTTTTAATAAATGCTGTTCATTTGTACTTTTTTAATCAGCAAAGAATCAAAGAAAAATGTATCACAGGTTACAACATTTTTCAGTGAAAATTCGGTGCTGTGTCACAAAAATGAAATTTTAAACTATATTGAAATAGAAAAACAATATTTCACAATATAACAGTTTTTTCTGTATTTTTGATGGTAGTGTACATGTTTTTTTTAATATATAGTTATTAAAAAGTACATTTCTGTATTTTGGCACTAACCCCAAGGTCATGGATTTAATTACCAGTCAATGCACAAACTGGCAGGTAAGTAAAAAAAACAAACAAAAAAAAACAAATATATATATATATATATATATATATATATTTAGCAAGGATGCATTAACTGTATGAGAAAGTGATTGTAAAGAAATGTATATTGTTGCAAAAATATTCCATAAAAAAAAATCTAAATCAATTTAAAGAAATGAAACATGCACATCAAAAAAAGTTTAGATCTAATAACATGCATTTTCCATTTTATGTTAACCTCTTTAGGGTGTAGCTGATCATCCTGGGGAGCAGCTGAGGGACTGAGCTCTGTCTGTGTGGTGTTGGACGTCTGAGGTGACACTCTGCCTGAGCTTGTGTGCAGGAAGGAGCGAACAGGGATCAGATCCAGATACACTCTGTCCTTCCCGTTCTCCTCGCTGCTTGCTGTTCCCTCCTCGCTGCCATTCTGAACCTCTTGAACCTCCTACAGCCAGAGAAAGCAACAGTATCAGAGAAACATTATTGAAGTTGGACGGCCTGCAAGGTTATGAAAACACAACACTGTCACAGCAATGACTTCCTGTCAATCGTATTATTTTTGGTGGAATGCTTAGTGAGTCTTCCACTATCCTGAGTCTGTGACTCAAAATAAACACAGCTGAATGAAAGTGGGTGCTGTAGACTAATGACAAAAGCATGGCAAGGGTGTCTCACTCACCTCCTGTTCGTTCTCTGCGGATGGCACATCATCGTATATGTCATCACAGGTATGAGGGTCTGATGGAGGGCTGTCTGTGTATGTGTTGGGCTCTGAGTACCTCCTCTGCATTAGACTAACAAATACAAACAAATCAGGCTCCAACATCTCAATGAAGCAAAAAAGACTCTCATATGACTATAAATATAATTCTAAAGTAATTTAGGCCCCATTCATGGTATATTTGTGTTGCTTTTCTTTCATTTCGATAGTATATAGTCTCAGCCCAAATGCTATTGTTCTTTTTTTGCCCTTTTGATCACCATGGAAAAAATCCCATGCAGATTTTTGACAACATGAGGGTTAGTAAATGATGACAAAGTAACAACTGATGCACATGAAGTAACTTACTACATGGATGTCTTGGCAGCGTTGACAATACTGGATATTCTCTCAGAGTTTACATAGTCGTAGGTGAGATCTTCTGGGTCTGTTTTGGTGCCTGCCTGTGATAGTATGAGCCCTAGCCAGTGGCCCATATCAGCAGAGGACTTAGCCTGAGAGGAAAGAATATTTTATCATCTATTGTCCCATAAGATATATACCTTTACAGGTGCAGCTAGGCCTGGAAAAATTATTATTATAAAAAAGTTTGACTTCATTCTGGCCTGAAGATGGCAGTCATGTTGAAGTTTATATTGAATCCTCACTATCCCATGAAGTCAATATGGGGAAGTTACCATTTTGTCCCCTCAGTCTTTGTTTACCGAGAACTGAAAACTGATGATAAACAACTCAAGAATGAGGGCAGGAGAGTTTATAAGCTCTACTGTAATTCAAAATTGATACACATACACACTAGCATTCAAAAGGTCTCCAGCTTTTATTCAGCAAGGATGTATTTAATTAGCATAGAAGTGGCAGAAAATATTTATTTGTACAATAATGTTTGTTTCAGTTAAATATTCTATTTAATAAAAGAATATATATTTTTTAAATCCTGAGTCTCTGCAAAAACATTAAGCAACTCAAATGTTTTCATCATACTATAGATAATAATAAGAAATGTTTCTTAAGCCCCAAAACAGTATATTCGAATATTTAATGATTAAAGACATGCTGTTAACTGATTGTATTTCTTGGAAAGCACATTGTATATTTATTATGTTAATATTGAATAAACATGTCGAAGTTGAATGAAAAATGTCCAGTAACGGCTGCTGTTAATTCAGCTTTACCATCACAGAAATGGTCAACTAAACGCAGCTTGGTGAGCACAAAACATCACAGACTCTACTGAATCCAAGCTTTGGAACAGTAGTGTACAGTATGTATCCTGGACCTGTCCATTATTTGTTTAGCACATGAAGAATAAGCTGTGAATCACACAGCTGTGTACACACGAACTGAAAGAAGAATGGGGGGTTCTCCGAAATCTCATTCAGGCTGTTGGACTGATGCCCAAATACATGAGTACAAGTAAAACTTGGAAAAGCAGTGGCTCATCATGAGAGTGTGAAAAATTACTTATCAGTGTCTTCTGGTTGACTGTAACAAACAACTGTCATATACAGATGTTATAAACCACAAACTTTGGAAAAATATTCAGAGTTTTGTTTGAGCGAGTGAGCAAGCGAGATGACAAACTGTATATGACTGCATTGCTTCCTGTTTGTGAAATATCATTGGATGGACATAAGTTTAGAAAATCTAAACACGTTTCCACTCATGTTTTCAGTGTTTTCGTTAAGACTGTTCATGACTGCTATTCTATATTCTGATGAGCTATTCCTGTGCTAAGCTTTGTTATTTCCCAAATATCTCTTTCAGATCTCTAAAATACACATAGAAACCAAACGAACTGTGGCTGAATGTTTTACAGGTCATTGAGACAATCTCTTCCTAAGTGGGTGAAATAAGCAGGACTAGTTGGCAGGTCTACTCACTTCTAGGGTTGCGAGCTCCTCTCCATCCATTTGGATGCGGAATGAATACAGGTGCTCAGGACTGGGGTCTGGAAGGACCATGCACCCCTCCAGAGCCACTGGCTGCTGGGACACTTTGCTCTTGTTTTTGTCGCTGTAGATCCAAAGCTGCCTGTCCCTCACCGAGCACCACCTGCTTCTCCACTGGGTGTTCAACAGGACGTTAAGGTAGCCTGGAACAAAGAGAAGGTGATGAAAATGCTAGGTTTTGTGGAGGTCAACTTGTCAACTAATAATACTGATGATTGGTTACCTGACGTATCCACACTCTTCTCTGGACTTTCCAAAGAGGAAATCTTCTTTTTTCCAATGTTCATAAGGTTACTAAACTTGCCGTATTTCTTCTTAACTAAAGTTTAAAAGACAAATGAAAGGTATATATTTTATAGAGAATTACAGTAATACAACTAGTACAGTAATATTGTGAAATATTATAACACTTTTTAAATTAATTTAAAATGTAATTTATTGCAGTGATGGCAAAGCTGAATTTTTTTAGCAGCCATTACTTCAGGTTTCAGTGTCACATGATCTTTCAGCAATACTTTTCAAAGAGAAATCTTAGAAATCTTTTATAACATATATGTGACCGTGGACCAAAAAAACAGTCATAAGGTTAAATTTTACAAAACTGAGATGTATACATCACATGAATGCTCAATAAATAAGCTTTCTCTTGATACATGGTTTGTTAGGATAAGGCAATATTTGGCTGAGATACATCTATTTGAAAATCTGGAATCAGAGGGTCCAAAAAAAATCTAAATACTGAGCAAATGACCTTTAAAATTGTCCAAATTAATATCTTATCAATGCATTTTACTAATCAAAAATGACGTTTTGATATGTTTACAGTAGGAATTTTACAAAAAATCTCCATGAAACATGATCTTTACTTAATTCCCTAATGATTTCTGGCATAAAAAAAAAAACTATAATTTTGACCCATGCAATGTATTTTTGGCTATTGCTACAAAGCCCCAGCGACCTAAGACTTGTTTTGTGGTCCAGGGTCACAAATATCAAATTACTTGTAAAAAATGGTACAAAAACTGCAGCCATGATGCTAATGTAGCCATTATTTTCAGAAGGCACTAAAGTGGAATATGACAATGTTTTGTCTTTACCTCTTTCTCGCAGTTGGAGTTGAGGGTCAGTAAGGCCATGGGACTGTTGGGGGCGCTGTTGCCCGGCCCCGGAGGCATTCCACCGTGGTCAGGGGCCTGGCTGGGGCACGGCAAGCTCACGGCCTGAGAGCCAAGCTTTCCTCCCAGTGTGGTGCACAAATACGCCTTCACCTGCTGCCTCTGAGCCTGCTGGATGTGATACTTCGTGGGGTTTTCAAGATGCGTTTGAACCTTCAGACAGACAGAGAGAGTCAGAATCAGACGCCACACATGATGAGGATGACCAGGTAACATTTAAGAATTCAAGAACTGCTTAATCTCAATTAAATTATTTAAAACTACATATTAATTAACAAATTAAAATCAAATTCAGTCTGCTGTGCTATTATTCAAAAAAAAATTTTTTTTTTGTGGCCATTACATTAAATTCGTAAAAATAAAACACACACACTGAACAATTGCATTAAAGTAAAAAAAAAAAAAAAAAAGTATTTTCTTTAGGTAAAACATTTTAGGAAATAAATATATTGTTTATAACTTCTGATTATTTTCTTTACTGGTGATAATGTATAAAAATGTTCACACAAATACCCATATAAACATAGTAATTCACTATTTGTAATAAAATGTTATTTTTACGATATTACTTAACAACAACAATAATAATTTTAATCACAGACAAGCAACCAGAAAAGGGTAACATGTGTAAAAATGGTGGAAACTTTAAATAATTCACTATTTGTAACAAAACATTTATTTTTTTAATAATGTATTTTATGATATTATTACTCAACAACAACTATTGTAATTATTAGTATTATTAGCCACGATTAAAACACAGACAAGACAATAACCTGAATAATTGTGTCCCACGTGTAACTTCCAAGAATTCTGTAATCACTGTTCCTTCATCAGATCAGTAATAATTACTGTCATTTTCCAAAATAGCCTCCCTTTCTATTCATAGCTAAGTTCCTCCTCCACATGAGCCATGCAAACAAAATGACCTTTCCACTCAGAGGTCATGACTCAAACCACACTTGACACACTTAACAAGTGTGTAGGACAAGCCCTAGACCACAGGCTGCAGTTTTAGTATAGGTATTCTACTATAAATGATGTTTGATGACTTCACTGTTGTGAATAAACCCTCAGCTATTTGATCAACCGAAGCCAGTATCCATTAAATTGACTTGAGCAATAAAGAATGCGGCTGGATGTGCCTAAAAAGGGGTGAATAACTGATTAGTTTTGCCTGTTGGACAATTAACACAAGGCACAACACACTGCTGAACTTGTGCTGTTTTATGTCAAAATATGCCTTCATGGAGCAGCTGTGACGTCAATGTAAGGTTGAAACAATAGAGTCTTTCTGCAGCTTCTAGTGACCCCCACCTCCAACAGAAGAGAAGCTCTGCCTGCCTCATTCAGATCTGAGCGCTGCAAACGTGAGAAAGACTGACGAAACACACGCGTGATCTTTCACAGCTCCACCGTCACCTTCTTTTCCAGCTGTTCTTGGAGGAACGCTAAAGTATGCATGACTAAACCGAATGTGAACCTCCTCACAACACAGAGCAGAGTCTCACAGTGAATTTCTGTTCCCATGTTTTCACAGGTGTTTTACCTGCACTTGCAAGATTTTGAACTATGTGATGTATTGTTTTCGATTACACTTCATTTTGAGCCCATTCTACTAACTTAAAGTAACTTTGTAACTACATGTCAATTAAATATCATTAATTCACAACCACATGTCTCAACTCTCAGAGTAGATTGTTATGGTACGTTCACACCAGACGCGACTTGCGCGAATAAGTCGCGCTATTCGCGCGTAGTTGAACGTTTTGAGTTTACTCGCTTCATTCGCACGTAAAAAAATTTACTTAACAATAGATGCGAATTTGCATCATGATAGGGGCTTCTGTCAGGCGGCTCCAGTCTCATACATTGGTGGTTTTGTGCCATGAAATGCAGTTTTAAGAGTATTTCAGGTGAGAATGTACTTGTTTAAAACACAAATTTGTGGTTTATTAAAAAGGAAAGTGCCTATTTAAAAGTTTGCTTCGCTGATTATTGGAGCATTGAGCTCTTCGCCAACACCGAGTGCTCAGTGCTCATGTATCCGCCGAGGGCAGTCTCACCGCGGCTATTCTGACACCTGCCACTGCCTCCTGATGTCTCTGTAGTGGTTAAACAGGAGGTAAAACCTGTTTTGGGTATATCTCATAGGCAAACTTGGGTTTAATAAATCTATTATTTATTTCCTTTTTGTTCCTGTTTCTATGAAAATACGAAGACGTATCATACAGCGACGATGATTTTGTCCTCCATAGTTTGGGAATTCTGCCTCCGCTTGCTAGTAATCACGTCACTACTAGAGCAAGCTCCTGATTGGTTAATGCGGTGCTTATTTTCGCCAAAGTTCCGCAGGATGTCTAATCGCATCTTTGCATTGACTTAACATGCAAATCACTCGCGCTTAACGCTTCGTTCGCATCTGATGTGAACCCAGCATAATACCAGATAAGATACAATGTACACTGTGAAAAAAGCTACCTGTAAAGAAAGGGCATCACCGGGGATGAAGAGATGCCACCTGGGCATCAGACAGCAGGAGCGTGGCCGTCCTGGCTGCTGCAGATAAGTGCCACTGACCTCATTAACTGCATCCCTGGCAGCACGGGAGCCGCTGAGATCAGGCTGACAGATTGCAAGCAGTCTGTCCTCCGACCGTGCCACGGAGCGCAGCTCTTCATTCACGGCTGATTGGAAAAGGCAGCGCAGAGCCAAAACTCACTCGGAGTGAAAGAGAGACAGAGAGAAAAAAGTGCACGAGTCAGACTGACGTATTAGGGAAGCTGCTTGCAGATGCACTGAAACTTTGACTCTTTTGATTTTCTCTATGCCCACATGTCTTCTATCAAGGACTTTTTCTTTTATCTATTATTAGTGCGCACAATAACACAACGCCACCCCATTCCCAAGATGAATTAGTATACCTCAGAGTAAAAGCAGTGACTTTTGACCTCGATACAAAAACATTGCTTGTATGAGTGCAGCTTCTCCTAAAAGAATCTTTTGACTGTTCCAATTAATTCAACACATCATTTGAGATTTTGACCTCCTGTGGGCTCTTCTTCATAGAACTGCAGGGGTGTCCAGTTCAGCTCATGAAAAGCCAATGTCCTGCAGAGTTTAGCTCCAACCTGTTTCAACACTTACGGGGGCGTTTCTACCAAATCTGAAGATCTTGATCTTGGTTCAAGTCAGGGTATGTGATCAGAGGGGAGAGGTTTAATTCTGAATGAATTTTAAAAGTCGTGGTTTTCCCTCGCTCCAAGAGCGCAAGAATTTGCGTTAAGCACATTTAGCTCACTTGATAAAGAAGGATCACTCAAATCCAGCAAAGAATATGAAGGCTATGATGACGTGACAGGGAAGTTATACTTCGAGGAATTTGTTTGTCCCTCTAGCTACTGAATATTTTCAGGTGAAAGCATATGATTAAAATAGGTAGCCTAGAACACTTATTAATGTAATTAATGTAAAATAAATAAAATGTAATTTTACTTCATCTGTATCCTTTTTCGAATGAGCAGAAATCTGTAAGAAATACAGCGATCCGTAGCTTAGATAACTGACAAAAAACGTTTAATTTGGGTTGGAGCCAAACTCTGCAGGACAGTGTCTCTTCAGGGACAGGTTTGGATGTGACCAGTCCTGTTTCTGGAGATCTACCTTCCTGGAAATGAATCACCCGAACCAGCTGATTAAGATCTTCAGGAACAGGAAGGAGATTGGAGCACTGCAAATTGGTGTGTATTTCTTGAAAACATGTATATGGCGTTGTTACATAATAATTCAGCACATTCTTATTAGCATATTTCATCTGTATATTTTACTTATTAGGCCTTTTCGGGACCTTTGGGGGGTTGTTCTTATTAAACGTCATAGTGTGTTATATTATTATACGCATTATACACACAAAATTTGACTTATTAAAATATACTTAAAATATATAATGATCTGCATAATACAGTACTTTTTACATATTACAGTAAAGAACATTTACTGTATTTGCATTACAAATATTGAACAGGTGGAACGAAATCTACTTGTATTTTCTTTTTTTAAATACCTTATATATATATGGTATATCTATGGTATATATATATATGGTATATCTATGGTATATATGTATGGTATATATATGGTATTACTACAGTGCTTTTTTAAACAGGTTTATACATACAGTATATGGTCTAAAATAGCAATTATGTCAGTTTTTACACTATATATCACATGACGAGGTACAGTATGAATATTATGCAGCGCTGTACCCTCTCTACAAAACACCTCACATGAGATTCATCCTCGCAGAGACTGAAACATTAGTTTTGCATTAGTCATTCTCTGTGCACACAGACATTAACATGCACTTTACATGCTCCTCACGGCACACATGTATAAAATACACACCAGCTTTATCGGAACAGGAGATGTTTTGTTTCAACAAGCACCTTCCCGGTTTGCATTTTTGATTGGGGTTTCCTTTTATTGCGTTTAACCATTCGCGATATCTATGTAGATCATGCTCTCAAAACGTGATTCTATCTAAAAGCCCGCCGCTGACCCATGATTTCAGCCATTTTGTTGGATCAAACACCCAAAGGCAAGTGAAATCCCACTAATATGTTGGAACGGAAATGCGAATGGCTATAAAAGCTCAAATTAGAAGTACTGTAAGCATAGTCGCGTGCACATGGCTGCAACATTTCGCCTGCTGTCCCAGTTGCCATTGCATGCATGAATGCTCTCACATCCAAACTCGCGTCATTACCTCTGCGTGTGCATGTGTCTTGAGGGCTAAACCAACCGGCTTTCTGACATGTTATTCTTGTAATTATTCTGTTTTATTCAGACTTGATGAAAAGGGGAATACATTTCATCCGAGAGACTAATTAACAGAGCTTCCCAGCAGCTGAGAACGATGTGATAAAACCCGCTAATTATTTGAAGAGAACATCTATGGCTTTAATGCTGTTCGCCAGCACCACCTTAACAGATTTTCCTCTTAATTCTTACGGCATGTTGTGAGTTACACCGCAGTCATTAGATAGTAAATGTTTTAATTGGCGTATGGTGTTATTGTGCGAGTTTGAAGTCATGTAAATCAGAGAAGGATACATTTGTTTTTTTGTTAATTGTGGGTTAGATGGTAGAGATTCTGTTGCAATGTTGGCGAGATTTAGTTTATTTGTAGGATTTTGAGGTTATGGGAGATGCACAACTTGCAGCTTTAGAGTTGAAGTCGAACGGTACATTTTTGCTATTTTACAAAGCAGTCGTATGTCATCCAATCAGAATGTTTTGTTTTATAAGGCTATTCTTAGGGCTGTCAAATGATTAATTGCATCCGTTTTGTTTACAAATATATGTGTGTGTACTGTGTATGTTTATTATGTATATGTAAACACATATAGCATATATTTAAAAAAATATGTACATGTATGTAGTTATTCATAAATATTCATTAATATAATTTAAAATATATAAACATAGCATATTTTTCTTAAATATATACATGCAAGTGTGTCTCTCTCACACACACACAGATATATATATATAAATTATATAGACAAAAATGTATATTATGAATATAATTATTTACGACTAATCGTTTGACAGCACTAGTTATTGCATTGATTTTAATTTTTGATTTGATTGTATATGCATGTAATATTCCATTACATTTTTTTGTGTATTTTTTTTAGTCTATAATATCCTTAAGTTTAAAAAAAAATCACAAATAAGATACATTTACTTGTAATGTATTTAAATCACTGGATTATTCAAAATAAATGTAACATGCTCCAAAAAAAAGAAAAGAAAAAATATAACTAATTTTATTAGTTTATTAACTATATTATTTTTTTTATATTTAATTAACAATAACACTAATTTAATACTAATTTTATAAATTTTATTTAATGTATCTAAAAAATTTTTTTTCAAATGTGTGTAAATAATTTATGTACACTATTTGATTATAGTTTACAAAAAAAAAAAAACTAATGTCCAAAAAAAAAGAAAAACAAGCTTTTTTGCAAGCTGTTGAATGGTAGTGTGCAGTGATATAAATGACTCATGCTGTGATATAAGTTTTTGGTCCTACCGCCCACCAGTGCTCGCTATTTGTCTTAACATTCAAAAGCCGCTTCTTTCACACAACACCTCACAGTGCATCATTGTCTAACGCAAATGCGAGAAATGAGCAGTGAAATGAATATGTGGGGACTTCGGTCCCTTGTGATTGCGCCTGGCGATATCATGACACTGCGGGATGAGGGAGTTCGCACCAGAGGCAAGAAAGAAGATATCAGTGTAATCACACACAAGCTTCTTTTACATACTGGCCCATCCTCCACACATGCGCCACGCGACTCTAAACCTCCTTGTGATGCTACAACACCGGGCTTTGTCCTCAGCAAGGCCTCTGCTGCCTACTGCTTCGACACAAGACCCAGAGCCTGAGATCAAGTGATTTTAATACTATTAGACATAGCTGCATACTCAACTTTGATTGGTCAGCTGTTGCATTTAAACAGTCAAATATTGTTCTATATTGACAATTAAACTGTATAATAGCCAATCTCTGGCAATAAAAAAGTAATGCAAAAAAGTATGCAAAATTTTACATTCTTATTCTTCTGTCACGCCAACCTCCATACTCAAGGGGGTGATGGAGTTCCCTTCAAATATCAGACCAAGACTGAAGCAAGCAGCTTTTTGTTGCACAGCCAATTTAAAAGTTGAAAAGTTATATTAGGAACTATAATCCCAAAATGTGTCTCAAAAAGAGTTTCATACCATATCGACTATCGTTTTTGAAAACGATGTTTGCCCGTCAAATGTAGTACCTACTCAGTATGCCATTTAGGACACAGGTAATGACTTTAAAATATGTTGTGTTATCGTGATGTCTTGTTTTAGCTAATCAAAACAGATGTGCTGTAGCATTTAGCGCTAACTTATAGGCTAACTGGCAGTTAGCATTGAGCTATAAATATAATTGAAATATTACCAGAAATGTACATACTAGTCCCTGAAGTGTACATATTAGTCCCTTAAGTGTACATAATATTACAGGAAGTGTACATATTAGTCCCTAAAGAGTACACACTAGTCCCTGGAGTACAAAAAATTGTCCCTGACGTGTACATACTAGTCCCTTAAGTGTACATAATATTACCGGTAGTGTACATATTAGTCCCTGAAGAGTACGTACTAGTCCCTGGAGTATACAAAATAGTCCCTAAAGTGTACATATTAGTCCCTAAAGAGTACATACTAGTCCCTGAAGTATACAAAATAGTCCCTGAAGTGTACATATTAGTCCCTGAAGAGTACGTACTAGTCCCTGGAGTATACAAAATATTCCCTGAAGTGTACATACTAGTCCCTAAAGAGTACATACTAGTCCCTGAAGTATACAAAATATTCCCTGAAGTGTACATACTAGTCCCTGAAGAGTACAAACTAGTCCCTGGAGTATACAAAATAGTCCTTGAAGTGTACATACTAGTCCGTGAAGAGTACGTACTAGTCCCTGGAGTATACAAAATAGTCCCTGAAGTGTACATATTAGTCCCTAAAAGTATACAAAATAGTCCCTAAAGTGTACATAATATTACCAGAAGCATACAAAATAGTTCCTGAAGTGTACATATTAGTCCCTGAAGAGTACGTACTAGTCCCTGAAGTATACAAAATATTCCCTGAAGTGTACATACTAGTCCGTGAAGAGTACGTACTAGTCCCTGGAGTATACAAAATAGTCCCTGAAGTGTACATAT
>JAUCMU010000021.1:9916737-9936595 GCA_032275025.1 Enteromius treurensis | reverse complement strand
ATATATTTAATTCAATAAAAAGCTAATAAAAATAGATGTATTATTAAATTATTAATTTTATATTAATGCCTGCACATGATAAAATAGTATAAATTATAAACAAAATTACCCCCCTACACACATATAAATGTAATGATAATTATTTTGTTGCTATCAATAGTAAAAATTGAGTAACACTTTAGTATAGGGACCAATTCACACTATTAACTTATTCCTTATTAAATTATATTATTTATTAGTATTTATAAAACACATATGCATATTCTACATCCCTAATTCTAAACTTAACAACTACCTTACTAGATTTAAAACAGCAAATTAGAAATGTATTAAGGCATAGTTAAGATCGGATCTTAAAATAAAGTGTGACCAAAAAAGTGTTATCAAATGTAATATGTCATAAAAGATCAGGAACCTGTATTAATAAGCAAACGGGTCAATTTCAGAAAGGAACAACAGGCAAGCTTCAGCCAGCTTCAACACACCATACTAGTCAACAAGCTTTTCTACCAAAGTTTTGCTGATTGACTGACCACCAATAAACTATCATAAACCAGCCTGATCCAGAATGGAAATTTGTGCTGATATTTTCAGCAGACTTTATAAACACAATGTGTAAACCTCACCAGAACAGAGACTGTATCCAAGCTGAACATCTCTAACACACTCCCATGCAATGAATCAAATAAAGGGACTCTCAAGAGATGAGCTTAACTAGTTGTTTCTGCACCTGTCTTTCATGTGGGCTTTTCTTTCTGACCGAAGGGGGATTCTTCCTCGAAACTGATCTCTCTCTGACCTCAGCCCAGCTCAGCTAGAAAAGGAATTCCACACATGTTTGCCTGCAGGAGTAATGGTTTTAAAAGGGTGTGGAGCTAGCGATGAGGTTTCCCAAATCAGCCGGTTCATAACATTACTAAATTACCCACTGATACACACAATGCAATGACAGCCCCTGGGCAAACTGAACACTGATCCTCTCCTCATGACACACAAAACACTGATACACACACACACACAGGGCTGATTAGGGCTAGCGGTAGCTTGTGAACCATAAAGTTGAATGATGACAAGAGGTTACAGACAGACGGCTGGGAAAATCTCGTCTTGCTTGCAATCCACTTTATACTAAGTGGCTGGATTGAAACCTCCTGTTTGACATGATGTGCTTCTCGAAAGCAGAAGTGAGACGAACAGGCATGCTAAGTGATGACAAGGCATGTATATAAACAACTGGATCTCAAGGACACAGGAAGTTTAATGCAAAAGCTTGCTAGAGGCTCCGCTTCAATAAGGGATGCAGAACTAAGATTCAAAGAGTTATCTCAAATGTAAAGGGACCAACAAAATATACTAGGGTTTTGGTGGGAAAATAAGAGCAGCCCAAAAGAGAAGGATCATGTTGAATGAACTGTGTAGAAAGTATTCAACCCCAATTCACAACCCCCACATTTTTCACTTCATCCCGCCCTCGCTCTTCTGACACTCAACATAAAGTCTCTCAAACAGAAAACAGTGTGCTGAGTCCTAAGGCATCTGACAATGATTAAAAAGAAAGCGAAGGCATTTCAGGGTAGGCTACAACTCTCTATTGCTTCTTCTCCGGCCACTGCTGAAGGTCAAGACCATGTCCACATCCCAGAACCAACGTGACAACAGTGGGATCTGTTTATATGCTGTTAATTGGATATAAAAATCACTGTGAGTAAAAGACAAATCCTAAAATCTCAGCACTGTACGTCGAGACTGAACTCCACCCAAGTCTTGTTTTCATAACCTGCAGATCTACAAATCACACCATCTTCTCCTTAAAAAGAAAAAAAAAAAGAGTAAGAAAACAAAAAAGAGTCTATATAGGAAACGTTCAAGAGTAAGACATGAATAATGATAAAGCACCAGTCTTTGGGACAAAAAGCAAAAAATGCAAATGGGCAAGAGACCAAAAGAACACCCAGAACATGGAAAATCCCCCCGTTCCCATGCCAAAAATCCAGTGGAGAAAAAATTTAACTCACCAGGGCCAGAACACTTCTGAGGTAGAGAGGGTACTGAAGGAAAATAATCTTTTTAGTCTTATTAAAAACCGGAGTGGCTTTCTGAACTACTGTCATCACTTCATTTATGGCTTTCTGTCTTTATTAAAATCATTGTAAGTCAACCATGGGGAAAATTACTTAATGCAATTGTTTAATCAAATCAACTTAATTTAAACTCTATTAATTCAAAATTACATTGGGACTTTTTTGTAGCATTAGTGCTGATCATTTAGCACTACTATTTTGAAGTCTGTGGCCTAAATGCTATTTTAGTGTGTTGCTATTTTCAGTCCAGCAAGTAGCTGTGAGTCTGCAGCGTGTGCACACTTCTGTTTACAAGTCGAACCCAAACAGAAACACTGACTTGAGGTCTAACTTTATGCTTCATTTAAAGTAATCTGGTAAGAACGGGCAGGAGAGAGGTGTTATGGGGCCCCCTTGCAGTTTGGGTCAAAGCAGGGACGCAAGTGAAGAACAAGTCGAAGACTCCACTGGAATTCTGAGAGTACGGGTTGAAGAGAGCGTTTTCACCATAGACAGGGCCGTCCTGGGGCAGAACTGTGAGTATTTCCGTGCTCTCTTCCGCTCTGGGATGAAGGACAGTCAGCTGAACGAGTTCCACCTGCAGGGAGGCTTGAAAGCCAGGGGTTTCCTCATCGCCATGGCGGTTTCCAGAGGTGAGTACCCTGCTATAAGAGACCCAGACGAGATCGTGGAGGCTGCCGAGTGTGCGGCCTTCCTCCAAATCGACGTTCTGGTCCAGCACTTGATAGACATTCTTGATACGGACAACTGCATTCTTCTGTACCACACGGCAGCGGTGTACGGCTTGTGGAGGTTGTTTCAGAGCGCTGCAGTATTCATTCGTGATGCTTACAGTGATGTTCAAGATGCTCTCGAGGCACTTCCAGATGAGCTGATCTGCTACGTTGAGTCGCTTTCTCCAACGTCTTTCGTCGCTCTAGGAACTCATTCGCCATCTATGAAGATCCTGCAGGACTGCTACAGGACGGTGTTTTACCTCGATGAGAATCTAGGAGCTTGGAAATATCTTACTGATCTACCGACAGACGCCAGCACCTCTATGGCCGGGGTGGCCGTTGTGGAGAACCGATTGTATATCGTTGGAGGAGTGCGAGGAGTTAGCAAGGAAACCGTTGACTTGAGCTTCTGTTATGACACAGATTCCAACACTTGGAATGTGTTTGATGGTCCTCAGCAGTCTAGGTATAACTTTACCCTGTTGGGTCACAACGGATATTTGTACGCAATCGGCGGTGAATTTGACAAAAGGATCATGTCCTCGGTAGAAGCCTGTGATGTTTCTACAGGCTCGTGGACATTTTGCAAGCACGCGCCTCGTTCGGTGGCTGGGGCGGCTAGTGCGGTTGCCAGGCGTAGGATATTTGTGTGTTTCTGGAAGCCACCGGATACTACAGATATTTATGAATATGCACCTAAAAATGACAAATGGACGTTGGTCACCACTATGGTCAAGCCTCAGAGTTACGGACACTGCATGGTGGCTCACGGCGAGAACCTGTATGTCATAAGGAACGGCCCCTGTGATGACTTCCTACGCTGCCTCATGGAATGCTACAATGTCACTACGGGTCAATGGACGGCCATGCCAGGGCACTACGTCAATAGCAGGGGCGCCCTCTTCACGGCTATGGTGAGGGGGAACTCTGCATTCACCGTCAACCGCAATTTGACCCTGGAATATGTAATTTGCGGTGACAACTGGAAGCCTCGTAGACAGATGACGGGTTTTCCAAAAAGCGGCTCGCTTTGGACTTGCTTACTCAGACTGCCTAAGAGCACAGATGCGCAGCAGAAATGTGTTGCAGAGAAAGCCATGGAGATGGACGCCAATGTGGAAAGTGTGGAAGAAGATTCAGGCTAATTATCCACCTTAGGGATTGCAGATCAATCTGTTATTTTATTTGCAATCAAAGGGTGACTCCAACCCAAAATGAACATTTTGTCATTAATTAAAGCGATGAGAATACATTTTTTATGCAAAGAAAATAAAATCAACATTTGTTCTCCTCTATCACACCGCCATTTTGGAAAGTATCCGCTGGATGAAAACTGCATATGCTCTTCTGTTTCAGCCATTTTTGTTCAAATCAAATAAAAACACATAGAAAATGTATCCTTTTGTTGCGACTGACACAGAAGAGCATACATTATTTGCTTGGCAGTCATTGGGACAGTCGAAAGCCTTCTGGGTTTCATCTAAAATATCTTAAATTGTGTTCCAAAGAAAAACAAAGCTTTTACGGGTTTGGGACGACACGGGGTAAGTGATTAATGACAAAATGTAAATTTTGGAGCGGAATAACCTTTTAAAGAAACAGTATTACAAAGCGTTTCAAACCTGCATGGCTTTCTTTCATGCTGAGCAAAAAAAAAATATAAAAAAATACAGTACACTGTCTACTTTCTATATTCTTCATAATACCCCCTTTGTGTAAAAAACAGAAAATCATACAGGTTTAGAACAATAAACGACTATCCCTAAATGAATGGCATATAATAGACATGTAATAAATAAATAGGTGCAAACATGCTAAACGTTTCTTGTTCCCACACATATGCACACGTGTCCATGCTCTAACTGCGGTTCTCTAGCCTCTATAAACAGCTCCCCAATCGCTTGTGCAGCTGCTGTTAATCAGCCACAGCACCCTGCAGATGGGTCTGAAGTTCAAAGACATCTCACTGGAGAGCTCTAATGCTCTCCATCCTCCTGTCTGTCTGTATGTCTGACCGACTGCACACTCCCGCAGCAGATACAGGAGCTACAAAGTATTTCACCAAAGAGCCTCCACGCTTTTTGCTTGTATTTCTTTAGGACAATTGCTGTTTCTAATCAAGGCAGGCTTCATTATCAACCTGCAGGACTAGTTATTTGGCTTCTTTGTGGCTTATAAACAAACACACACGGCCATTTTTTGAACGTGGGAAAGAGATACATAACAAATATGTGGTTAAAATGAAAGTAAACAGCAGATAATAAATTACAGCAGGACCACAGTGTCTTGCATTGTTGATTGAAGAGTGAGATTATTGAAAGGCCGATATAGCTAAATAAAAATTCATACATAGTAATTCATGATTATATTAATCACAATATGTTTGTACTCTGTTAGGGCTTATTTTAACCAAACTGTGATTAAATAGAATCAAATTAGGTAAAGTTTATGTACAATAAAGGACAAATTTTGTTATAAAAAATAATCATAATTTTAAAAAGTTAAAAAAATGTAAATGGTAAGTAATTCACACAGTGGATTAGGGTTAATAATAATAACAACAACAATAATAATATTTATAATAATTGTAATATTTTAAATTATGCTTTACATACATATTTTTAAATAAAAAAATATGAAGCAAAATATATTTTAACTTAAATATTAAAACATTTTTTTACTGAAGATGTAAACAGATCACTGATTCTTGAATTACTAAATCATAGATTTCTCAATCACTAAATATATTTAGATTATGATTCATTAAAGTGAAAAGCATTGAAAAGTGTGTTAAAATAATTGTGATATGCACAGAACATCATTGCAAATATAGCGAGACTATTCAGTAATTACTGTATTGCCAAACCCTAATAGCGGATTATATATAAGGTTGCATTTATGTTGGGGAAAGTTACTTTTAAAAGTAATGCAATGCGTACAGTATTGTGTAACTTCATTAAATGTAACCAACTGTGTAAGTTACCAAGTAACTTTTATGGAAAGTAACTTGGTAGGTTACTATTGTGTTACTTTTGTCACCTGGGCTGAAAGAAGAAAAGAAAAGAAAAAAGTGTTTTTTATTTTTGGCAACTGTAAGGGCCCTCTCATTAGGAGAACCCCAGAGAAGGAAGTGCCTCTGTAATGCATTACCAAACACTGCTATCATACAAGCAATTCAAAACAAACTCAGAATGAAAAGAATCTGTTTTTCAGTCATCTTTTTGTCATTCTTTAAATAATTTTTAAATGAAGTTGAAATGAGACTTACTGGTCTGGGAGGTGGAGGCTCTGGGGGGTTCTTCACAGGGATGTGTCTACCTGGTTCTCCATTGGCTTCTGGCCTGTAGTCTGAGGAGCATATTGATTTCCACACAGAACAAAAGTAACTGTTAATAAATAGACTGAAGCCTTCATGAAGTGCAGCAATAAGAAACACTGAACAACTGTGCTTGCAAGCAACAAGTAAACATAATCATTCTGCTGTTCATCAACCACTCTTTGCATAAGCTGGCATCTCAGTTGTGGTAACACTGCATAGCCTGTGGCTGTCTCTAAGAGCTGATGGCCATATTCAGTGGCTTCCCATCAGACATTCCTTCGACTTCCTTTCCAAACGGTAACATCTGGGTTGCCGTAGGAACGCAAGGCGAATACTAAACCCGCACAGCAAGGGCTAAGAGTCACCAAAAAAATCAAGACACCATGAAGTGCTTCTTCTCACTGAAATTAGATTTATCCACACCACTTAAAGCGGCGGCCAAAATGATTGGGAAACTAGTATTTTCAACAACTAAAAATGTTTTGAAGTCAGCTATTTCTATCTTTGGCTGTGTTTAGAGGAAATATGGGTAAACATGTCCAATCGTTTCGCCATTAACTGTAATAATTCAGTGAGAATTTTGTTTGCACAAGCGCCTGAAACCTTTAACAGTTCTGGAGCTTCGGAGGTAGGTTTCTTGAAGCATCTTCGAGACATTGCCACATTTCCTCTGGATTTAGTCTGCCTCAGTTTGTTCTGTGTCTTCATGCTATTCCAGTCAGATTGAGATCAGATCTCGGTGTGGAGCACTGGCTGTTGTCAGACTCCTTGCACAAACAAAAATCTCATTGGATAATTACAATTAATTGTAAAATGAATGTTTTGGAAATACAAAGTGACATTTCCTTCTGATACACTACAGCAAAAGATAGAAATTCTGACTTTAGCTGGTGAAAGTACTAGTGCTCTAATAATTTAACACTGGGCATTTCTCTGTTGGTCTATGTGGTCATGTTGTGTCACATTAAGTCACTCACTGCACTTCTCATTTCTATTATTGATTTATCAGATGCAAATAACACAAGGTTGGAGAAATGTTCGCATATGAGCAGGAAATGATGAAACTGATAAACTTCAAAGAGTTGATTAACTTCAAAAGGTTGTTGACAAGCTTTTAAAAAATAGTTTATTAAAACAGTGCCATTTGTGAATTTGATCAAAGAACACCCCCATAGTTTAGTCATACATTGATCTTTTTGCCACAGACGACTGCGATGTGAATGTTAAGTCTGGTTTTATTGTTACTCTCATTCTTCAGTGAAATCTAAACAAAGCAGCTTGGCCTCACATGGGGGTCTGGCAGAGAAAGAGCGCGAGGAGGACAGGAGTTGCTGAGAAACAGACAGGAAATGGTGAAGGGGGGGAAGTTGGGGGGGTTGTTGGCTTAACGCTTCAGCCATAACCCAATCACCCCCTAAACATGATACACATTCATAGCAGCAATGTCAAACAAAAGATAAACCACTGTGATGTGACAGGGGCCATTTTTATCCTCACACCAAGTTATTGTAAGTAAATGACAGTGAAGATTATAGACTCACCTCTGTCTGTTTTGCCTTGGTTTTGACATGTGACAATGACCTTGTTCATGTAGATGTATTCTTCATCTCCTCCTACAAAATAGCCATCATTAAAGACTGGATTACAAATTTGTGTCTTGTTTCAATTTTGTGTACAGCTGAATCTTGTTAAATGCAAAAAGTTTAGGTTTTTGTGCTTTTTCTGTAATAATTTACCAACCCAGTATCATGAAAAAGCACAAGTATTTTACAAAGTAAAAATTTCATACACATTTCTATGATGTGATAAATAGAACAATTTGTAGAAAAATTATAATTAACTAATTAATATATATATATATTATATATATCACAAAATCTATGAGGTGATTAATTGAAAAACAATTAATTAACTTATGACTTATATGACTAATAAGCAATAAATGGCTGATTTTAAAATTCTACAATATGTTCACGAAACAAATAAAAAATATATTACATAAAAGCACTAGATACCACATCAATATACATTATTATGATTGCATTTAACACAGTTATTTTTCTTAAAGTATAAGTTTTTTTTAAAAACAATGTTAAGTGAGCATTAGCTGAAGATAAAGGTTTTTTATTTTATTTTAAACAAATCAAGGATATGATCATGTACAATTAAACATCCAATATCAACCAATACCTATACCGATAACCGATACCTATACTGTATATCAAGCATCTCTGCAAAGATTTCAAGTAAAACATTTCCCATAAAAAATGTTTATGTTTTAATTGATAAAACATAAATATTGTTTGAATTCGAGGTAAAATGGTATTTTGAACATTTTATGGTTGGTCAAACATTAGTGGATCATGCTTATAGTTGATGTGATGATCTATACTGTGATTACTCTGCTTGAATAGATTTTCATTGACTCCAAGATTTACTCACCCTCAAGCCATCCTGGGTGTATGACTTTCTTCTTTTAGACGAATACAATCGGAGTTATATTAAAAACTGTCCTTGCTCTTCCAAGCTTTATAATGGTCCAATAGAAGTCATATATAATAAAGTACATGCATCCATCATAAAAAAAAAAAACACTTCACATGACTCCCGGATAGCCATATTTAAAATTGTATAAACCGTAACCTGTAGTTTCTATTAACTGTCATAAGTGCATTCCTCTTAGTTCGCTTCAGAATGCTATTGACTATTGACTATTGAATCTCACTGCCGGGACAGTTTTTTTCGTTATATAACTCCAACTGTATTCATCTGAAAGAAGAAAGCCATATACACCCAGAATGGCTTGAGGGTGAGTAAATCATAGGGTTATTTTAATTTTTTGGTAAGCTATTCCTTTAAGTGTGGCCTAACTGTCCAAATACTTTTGGGGCCACTGTGAACTTGGAGTAAAGATACTCCACTCAAATAACCTTCTAGGACTTCTTTGACTTTTCCTCCCCCTCATCTCATATTTAATGCAGTCTCAGATTCTGGACCCTTTCATCCCTGACTCATTCTACTGAACACGTAATAGATTTCTGTTATGAAGAAGAACAGTGAGAGTTTTGTGCTACACTTCTCTTATGTTGGGCTCCAAAGGCATCTCCAGGGCCCCTCCTTCTGTAAACATCAAAGACAGGCCAGTGGGAGACATAGAGAGGTCATATTCTATCAAAATAAAAGTGCTGATTTTGTCCCAGCCTGTAGGAGATAGTTTTATAGCGCTTGCTTGGCAACAGAAAACATTTTAGGGCGTTTTTTTGGATCTTCAAAATAATACAGATAAACTGAAGCATACAGGACAAGATGTTACCATGCCAGAAACAAGGAGCATGGCAGTCCACAGGTAACACAGCTTTAATGCATTTTTGGGGGGATATAAAATCCTGTGATGAAGCCAAAAAAAGGTTTGATGTTACAGTGAAAACAGATTGGGATTTGGGGGATGGAAATAAATGCTATTTATAAGCTGCTACTAAAAGGAAGTGAGTGTCCCTAGAGGATAAAAACAGCCTTGGAAAATGATACAGTTTGGAGCCAGGAGAGGAAGTGCACAAGCCCAAGACCAGAACATGAAAAACCTACAGCCGTGCTTGTGTGAAGAAAGAAGCACATGTATGGACCAAAATTATGGGGCTCCTTAATAAGACAGAACAGAGCAGATCCTCTAAACAACACAGAAGCTATAAATGTTCACACAACTGCTGCTCTTTGTGAGGATAATTGCGCTATGCAAGTGGCATGCTCAAATAAATATACTGTATATAAAACTGCACATTTGTTGTACCTTTTGCTACTTTCTGTTTACACCAGTAGCATGCTCCTACATGAGCAGCACACAAGGAGGTCTGTCATATAACTGTGCATTAACCATAGATTCTTACATTTTCAGGTGGTAAACTTGGCTTGACAAGTTGTGGAGTCCCTAAATCTAGTGGACATTCATGAAAGAATCCTGAAAATATGATCACAGTTTCTACTAAAATATTAAGCCGAACAACATTGATAATAATTAGAAATGGTTTGTGAGCACCTAATCAGTGTTAGAATAATTCAAGATCTTATGATTGGCTGAGAAAGCCAGCTTGTTATCACAGGAATAAATCTAATTTTAAAGTATATTAAAATAGAGAATAGTTGCAATCATAATGCAATCATATTTCAAAATGTTTCACTCTATTGAAAAAAATAAATAAATAAATGCATGCAACTCAATGCGTGAAAAAAAATGTACTGACCCCAAACTATTGAAAGGTTTTATACTAAATAATTACTGAATTGATTCATTATTAGTCCTTTTTGTCCAATCAACTCGCAGGCTATCATGGACCACCAATGGTTTGTAGATCACAGTTTGAGAAGCACTGGAATAGAGTCAGATGGTCAGTGCAGATGTTATGGTGTTATTTATGTACCATTGGAAGACTTGTACGACTGCAGCAGCTCCGTCAGAAGGCTCTTCTGCACTGTGGCATTTCCACTCAGCTTTTCTCCATCCAGGATTTTCAGGAACCTCTGCAGCTGCTCCAAC
This sequence comes from Enteromius treurensis, assembly GCA_032275025.1. Taxonomy (NCBI): domain Eukaryota; kingdom Metazoa; phylum Chordata; class Actinopteri; order Cypriniformes; family Cyprinidae; genus Enteromius; species Enteromius treurensis. The sequence continues at coordinate 9,925,948 of JAUCMU010000021.1, read as the reverse complement.
AGCTGCTCCAGCACTGCACACATACACAACATACTGTGGTTAGCTAGAGAAATAAATTAAAGCATCAAGTGCACTAGATCTCCAGCACTGAACCTTGACTTCCAGTGAATACCTCTCATGCTGATTACAAATTAGTCACAGTAAATATATATAGCTTAATAAGTTGAAAACTATTTGCATTTTGCCAATAAGTGAAGCAGTTCACAAAGTTAAAAATACTAATGGTTAAAAACACAAATGTGAACCACTTATGTCTGTAAAAGTCACAGGCTGTACTTCTCTGACCTTGAAAGCGAGCTATGTACTCCAAGCTACAATATATGATACACATACTAAACCAAGTAGCTATTTTCTGAATGTTATGCTAATTGTTGACAACAACCATACTATTTGGTTTTTGCGTGTGTGTGTGTGTGTGTGAATAAAGTTTGCAGCAGGTTGAGGTCAAGAACACGTCGTGGGTTGGAAGGGGGGACCCTCTCCAGGGGTCAGTAGCAAACTAGGCTTCCCACTATAAAGGCCATACTTTGTTTGTGATCAACATTGTCTAATAACAGAACAGATCTTCCGGAAAAGAGCTCAAAAAAGGAAATGAAATCAAAAGTATACATCACTTCAAAACTATAACTTAGGTTATAAAGCACTGGTGCACGCAAAACAAACCACTAAACTCCTCTTTGCTGCATTGAATTACATTTTGTCATATAAAAATATGCTATTTGTCTTCATTTTGTGGTATAAATTACAAATGAGTGAGTGCTGGCTGTTGGTTGACTTACTAACAATCACTCTCCTGTTCATTGAAATATTTGGTCATCATATTTAAAATTTTAACGGGATCAAAAATGACATTTATGTAATGCTACAATGTGTTGAGGATAAAAAAATTAGACTTACTGTCTCATTTTTGAGCATGCACATCATGGATTATACAGCGTTTTATAAATAGTACTCAGCGTCGTCTAAAAGGGAAAATGTTTAGTTTCCTCGGCTGCTAACTGCTCAAAACAGGGCTAATACAGAATGTACAAACAGATTTGAATCATATCACTGCCATATCACTATATATAAAATATTATATTTCACTCATTGCTATGCTGTACTGGGAGTATAGTCACAGATAAAGGGTGTCAGCGACTTTACTGTCTAAACTTTTCTTCAGTTGTGACAATGTTTATGATACAGCCTCTCATACCTAGCTGGTTAAATATAAACTTCTCTGGTTTCTAATCTAGTGCAACGACCTATAAAACTACTCAACCCATGTTGATGTTTTTTCCCATAGCCTGTATATTTACGTTCCTCTTACTGTGGAACCGTACTGTTTTTACCCTGCCTTTAGGAAAGTGATGCAACACTAGGTAACATCTGTCTTTCTCCAGAAGCAGCATCTCTACTCAGATGATCTGCTATTTGGACAATAGAAAGAGAAGAATTAATGTCATCAAATAATTAAAGTAACAATGCATTACTCATTGTGATGACTAATGCAGAAAAGCAGTAAGCTCTAGCATGCACAAAGTGCTTGACATTTCAAGAAGTGCTAGCAGAGCGATATGAACCTAAACCTCTAACAATTTTCTAAATATTTTTGAATTATTATACACATTTTTATTAGCTTAATTAATTATATAATTATATACTTAATACATAACAATTTAAAAAGTTGTAAAACAGAAGGAAATCTAGTTTTAATTGCACTTTGCATTCATAGTGAAACCAACACCTTCTGTCAAGTGTTGTGTTGTTCTGCTGTTGCTTTAATGATAAAAGTGTCTATTATTATTATTAATTATATTTTAATAACTGACAATTACTACTTGATCAGTGGTAAAAGTAACATCTCTACAATTAATGTGAGAGTAAGGCATGCTTCAAGACATGTTAATAGGAAGTCATAGCTTAGAAAGCCAGGATTTAATCAAACATTCCTGGCCGCCTTCTCAGAGGCAGATAACATCTATCCATCTCTGCATAAATAACTCCTGAGAAGAACTTCTGTATGAAAGATAAAATCACGTACAAAGACGCCAAACAAATAAACAAAGCTCACTGGACATAACATATTAGTGCTCTATATTGTATGTGCTTAATATATTCTCTATATGCTGATATTTATATTGATGACATATCAAATTTGATCCAAACTTGATGAAATTACTATGTGTAGGAAGTTTTACATATTTGATGAAAAGAGCAAATATTTCCAAAACAGCTTACTTGGCCTTACTTAGAACAAACACCATGTTAACAAGAATTCACAAGTTTCTTTGGTTTCTCACCCACAAAGAAATTTCTTTATAAACATCCTTTCTGCTCCACGGAAGAAACAAGGTCATTCATGTTTAGAGTTTGGTACGACATGTAAATTATGACAGAACAGAAATTTTCATCTTAACTATCCCTTTAACAACATCACATTCTCTTCCCATGATGCTCAGCTGAGCTTCTGTTCAAACATTTTCTCCGCCGTGTGTTTTCAGAGATTGACTTCGATGCCCTTCTCTGGAGGGACCATGGGAATGTAAAGTCAGCTGACTCTAGTCCAGTGGTTTTCAGACCCACTGCTCTGCACATTTTGCATATATTATCTTATCTGGTATACTCATTTAACCTCACGGAGCTCTATTTCAATAAGCTGATGATCTGAATCAGGTGTTTGAATTAGAGAGAAATCCAAAATGTGCAGAGCTGCGAGCCCCCGGGAACAAAAAAACACTGCTCTAGTCCACCGTTGGTTACATTTTGGCACCGATCCCACTGCACACTGCAAACGGTGAGCATGTCACATCCATGTAAGCACTGAGACCACTCACACTTCCTCCGAGTAGTGAAATCTGGGTTTGACAGCGAAGTGTTAGCCTGTCTACAACACGACTAAAAGAGCAGAGCTTCACAACAATTAGTAATAATTTCACTCTGACTGAACGAAGTACGAAGACAAAGAAAGATCTCAGTGCTGACGATACCTGTCTGGCTAACACTTCAGCAGAAAGGGGATTTCTTTGATGTAAAAAAAAACCCCATTTCCTTCTTCCAGGACAAACAATGAATGCAAATAAAGGTGTTTGATGGTGTTTCGTAAAACCCTACACTATTTCTGGCCTTTCAGATTGAAGCAAGCAAAGAAATTCTTTTTTTTTTTTTGCTGATACAGAGATCAAGTGTTTGGTAGAATGAGGAAGACCTTAATAAAACATCTGATATTGCGCACATTGCCGGGCTTGTTTGTCTTCCTCTTTCTGAATGCCTTTCGAACTGATTTTAGACACATGCTTATGGTAAATTGTAAGGTTAAGCACCGATTTTCCCAGAATCAAAGCCACAGAGCGTTTGCTGTATCAGAGCTGGGATAATAAACACAAGCTTAAATAGAGTGGACAAGGAGCATTCTGATGCTGCTCTGGCTTGCGTTAATGTCGTAAGTGGTTTGATTTCTAAAGACAATTCCTGTCTGACACTTAAAATACAGCCCGGCTCCAGCTGTGGCTCATATACTTAGCTCAGGCTCAAGGCGACGTGTCATAGCACATCATTTATTTGATTCCAGAGTCAAACCCTCATTCTCTAAAATGACGGGCTGTCCGCCATGTGGGAGGGTGATCACCACAGCGGTGGCATGTTTTTTGGTGTTTGCTGTTGCAAAGCATTCTCTATTCTTGTTTAAAGGGAACAGATGACACTAACCATCCTGAAACCACAGAAAAGCAGTACAGAACGGCCAATATGTTGTATACCTCGCGAAAGAACACGCTAAATGTCACGTTGGTAAATAATATGAGTGTTGCATACACAATACACAAGCCAAAGATGGACCTGTACTATACAGTGGACTGAGATTTTAAGTAAGTGCATTTTTATATTTGCTGCCACAGCTCTTGCTAAGGAAAAAGTCACTGTCTCTAAAATTAAAAATAAGTATTTTTAAAGTATATGTTCATTTAGGATCAATTTTGCTATTCTAAAATGATTATTTAGTTCATTTTTTATGATTTATTTCTACCCTCAGATCTATTTAGATATGTTAGGTCATCATTTATTTTTGCATGACCATTTTCCATCCTCCCTGACCCTTAAAAAAGGCTGTGTTTCTGCTACTATAACCATAACACTTTGTAATTTCCCTGCTGAAAAAAAAACAGCTGCTGGTAAGGTATGTTTTTAAGCTGGGATGCTGGTTTAAGCTGGTCCTTTGTGGTTTTTGCTGGTTTAAGCTGATCCTTTTGCTGGTTCATGCTGGTCCTTTAGCTGGTTGATGCTGGTCGTGTGCTGGCAACCTTTAAACCAGTAAAGAAGCAACATAAACCAGCAAAAGACCAGCATAAGCTTCAAAACATACCTAACCAGCATATGCTGTTTTTTCAACAGGCATTGCTCCTTATTATCTCATGTTTAATGAGAAACTACACTTGTCTGTGCTCACAAAACTCACTACACTGCTGTTTTTGTGCTGTTCTGTGCTGGTAATGTTCAAAAACGGCCTCTTTGCAAAGTCTGAGTTACATTGTGACAATCCATTCGGCCAAAATCTTCACTTACCAGTTATATCTAACTCGGCTGCCAGTTTCAGATCACCCAAATGCTATTTGATTACTCCAACCCAGCTTAAAGTAATAACCTAAATCTATTTCAAATCTGTTACATCTGTTTCCTAGATGCTCCAAAAATTGTACACTCAGCATTAACAGCACAGACAACACAGTGAACTATATTAATGGATGATTTTTTTTGCCAGCAAACATAAAATCGCTACATAATCAGAACTGCCTTTACAAAAAAACTTCAAGCTCCTTTAAATGCCACCAGAAATAAAGAAGTAATTATTCACTGCTTTCATCACGTTCAATGAGACAGCGTAATAGTCCTCTCAATCCCAACACAACCACAAAGAATCTTTACTTACACAAATATACATGTGCACACCCAAATGCCATTACTCAGTAAAATTGCATCAATTACATGTAATTTTGTACTACATAAATTAAAACCTAATGTGTCATGTTCCAGCTGATCACACCCATGCACTTTAACATCCATCTATTAGTTAAAAAGTTACTACTTATGGCCTAATACTGTATATGTCTCAGCCCAGGAATGCTGCATTATTGTCTGGCCCACTGGCTCCACTTTATGCCTTTCAGTTTATTTAGACTGAACAATCAGGAGCACTGGCAACAGAAAATCAGATTGCTCAGAAAAACTGAAATACAAATTCCATTTCCTACAATTACTCCTTATCAAACAGAGCCAAAATGTTTTCTTTTGTCTGGACCATTTATAATCACAAGTTCGGAGCGAGAACAAGTTATGGATGAGGTCTGCAGGGACCAATGGCCAAATACATCCCTATTGTACTATAATGCACAAAGAGCAGCGTCTTTAAACGATCAGCCAAAATACACAAGAGAACCACACAACCTCCTGGATGAAATAACTGCTAGCATGGATAATAATCATGGTTCTAAGTTTATAAGATTATATTAAATATACTAAAGCATAATTCAACCACACTAAATTGAGTCAGGCTAATAGTCATTTTGATGGGGATATGCATAAGAACATATGATACAGTAAACCGGATGATTTATCTGTCTAGTCTTTGCTTTTAAAGCACACTGAACATGAGCCACAGAATCTTAACAGTAAAAAAAAAAGTAGTGAAAGCTACATAAAAACATGTGGGTGCAGCTATGCACCACATCATCATTTCTTCTGAAAACACTGCAACACCTTTAAACATGACTAAACTGCCCTGGGCATTGAGTCTCATCTCATGGAGTCAACGCTACAGAGACGTTTTCTGTTTCATCTAATGCCTACACCCTGAGTACACCACATCAAAAAACCCTAAAACTATGCAAAATCATTTGCTTTATTGAAGTAAATCTGAAAACCCGATCAAATATATCTGTAAAATTAAATAAAATATACAAGCTAAATGAAATTAAAAAAATTATATTTATATATATATATTTTTTAAATGATGATTTAATTAATAAATTAAACATTTAATTAAAATAAATTAATTCAATTATATTGCATTTTTTAAAATGAAACAAAATGTCTAAAGAACAATTTTTTGACACTGTAACAGTATATGAATAATATTAAAATAGTTCAGTAGCGGTGTAGCCAAATTATGTCTTGTCAGTGTGCCAAAAAGGGAAATTGTTTCAGAGGTGAAGGAAGTTAGTACACTCTGATAAAAGATCAAAAAGACAAAGGTCTTGGTAAAAATGTGCATGAATAAAACATGTGCAATAAGAGCAGAAACGAAAAAAGACAAGAAAAAAGTATTTCTTGTTGACTTTAACAATCTGTTGTTGCATTTTAATTAATAATAATAAAAAAAACTACACCAAGTCGCTTCTATTTCTCTTTTCTATCTGTCTACACACACAAAAGACACTGATTTAAGCTCACAAAAACTCCCCTAGTCTGCTGCTTTCTCACACATATTTCTGCTGTGCTGCTTATGGCTTTTGGCTGTGACTGTAGTTGGACTTAGAAATATATCCCTTGACTATGGTTTATTTGTTTACAATGTTCCTCTTCAACACAGGCATGAATTCGTTAGCGACTCCCTTCAGACTTACAGAGAGACAATATCTTCTCTTTGACTGACATTTGCTGCACAGATGATAATAATTAATAACTGTTCTGGAGCGTCAGTGACAGTTTCGCATGCAGCGCTATTTCATTTGAATTAGGCCTGAGTTCATTCGTGTGAGCGGGTCCCTGTCTACAGCAAATATATATATATATAGAGTGCTTCTTACTCAACTTTTTTATCTACGTTCGTGTGCTTACGTTTCTTTAATATTTACACAGGAACACTGATATTGTAAAAAAGGCCTGTACACAAAATGTTTTGTAAAATGTCAAAGATTAACTTCATTTACAGTACATGCATGAACGTTGACCAAGTTTTAAAGTTGTCAGGAAAACGGTATAGTAACAAATCCAGTGATAAGCTATCGTTTTTAGTGCAATTTCATCTGGAATGAGTCACTTTAAAGATCCCCTGAAATGATTCAGTTTTCCTTCCAGTGTTGAAATGTTTCCAATTAAAACGAGACATTATGGTGCTATTTTTTTAATAGCCAAAAGTCTTGAGGCCTGATTTGCTGCTTGCTATTGGCAAATATTTTGCATACGCCCCTGTGTACGAAATGAGTCAATAATTTGTTTGGTCCATTTTCCTGGAAGAGAATATTTAGGCTTTAATTAATCAGAAATGTACTCGCATATATACACTATGTGACATTGAAAACAATGTTTTTCCACAAAAATGCTAAGCAGAACAACCGTTTTTTTATTGATAATAACAAGAAACCGATCACCAAATCAGCATATTAGAAGGATTTCTGAAGGATCAAATGACACTGAAGTATTTGCTGCTAAAATTCAGCTTTGCCATCCCATAAATAAATTACATTTTATTAAACATGTTTAAATAAAACATTGACTAGAAGCTACACAACTCATTTTGAATGGGCACATTCCCAAACTCTTTTCATTATGTAAGTTTGTTGATCATCCTGTCAAGGGCTAAGGAAGAATGTGGCCAACAATACAAACGGAAGCAAGCAAAAACCCAAACATTAACCTTAATCAAGCACAGGTTACATAAACATTGGATTAATGCTATTATTTCATTTTTAGTAAGCAGTTTTAATTTGTAGCAGGTATACACGACCCCTCGATGGTCAATTTTCCATTGGCCAGCCACTGATTGGCTCACCTCTGTTTCGCTCGGCAACGCTGCCTCTGACCTCATCCTTTCAGTGGAGCATAAACGAGTGATGACAAGCGTGATTGAAGGGGCTCAGTCCACACTGTTTAATCTTTATCTTCTCCTGGCCACTAAAAGAACATTAACATGGGTCAAATCGAGGGGACCAAATTCAAACCTTTTTCTTGCCATTACACTGTCACGAGAGAGGAATATCTGAACGGTGATACAGAAAGAAAAGTGACACCAACTTGGAAAATGAACATATATAGCTGAAATCATACACAGATAACACTTCAAACACACCGCTGAGCCAGCAGCAGTTGGCGTCTACTCCGTCTCGCTGTGATGACTTCTGATGAACAATATGATGCAATTCACCGTTATATATTTTGTTGGCTGAACGTACATTCGTTTAATTTCAAAATTTTGTACTGCAATAGTCATAACAAGATGTCAGGGTCTAACCAAAACAACAACAACAAATGTGTCTTTGTTTTGATTTCATCAGGAGTCTCAAACTTTGGGCAAAAGAGGATCCGAAAGAAGCACTGACTCACAATTGCAACCAGATCAACTGCATTGTTCCGGCTCAGACGTGACGAAAGCATGCCGGTCTGTAATCTTAACTGTGGACAAATCACAACTGACACTCCTGCGAAGAGATAAGCATGGAATTAACAAACCATCTCAAAATCACTACCTCCACGCCTGAATTAACCACTCTTAAACATAGATATTGTGATAGCATTGTTGTGCAAATTGCACTCTAAACATCAACAACTTGAGAGGCTGGTTTAGTCAGAGCAGTATTCGTTCAGGGGAAACTTGGGAGTCTGTTTAAAAGAGTGCAACAGTGACCACCCGCTTTCGACAGTCTTGGGTTCCGGAAGTATTTTTCCCATTCATTTCTCCATTGGGATTTCAACAAATTCCTCAATAAAGAATTGTAAGGGTTGAACCAAACCAGCCAGCTCCAAGACGAAGCATAACATTAGTTTTTGTTCAATGCAAAAAAACAAATAAATACAAAAACAATGTAGATCTGTAAGATTTTTTATGTTTCTTCTGCTCACAAAGGCTGCATTTATTGGATCAAAAATACAATAATTCAAAATAAATGGAATTTAATGTTTTCTATTTGATTTTTTAAAATGATTATTATTTAGTTTTAACTGCATTTAGGGTGGAGTTTGAATGAGAAATATTTGGTGGGTACAATGAAATTTTAAAATTAAGTTCAATTCAGTATTTTATCATACAAATTATTCCAGTCATGGCAAAGATACATTTTCAGAAGCAATTACTCCAGCATTATGTAAGGGATAATGTACAGGCAGCCGGTAGTTATCGCAGGAAGCGGAGGGTCTTGTATCACGCTGAAGGGGCTTATTTCGCCATAACTACCGGCTCCCTGTATATTATCCCGCTTATTACACGGCTACTTGCCACATAAGAAAAAAAACTGAACATGAA
>JAUCMU010000021.1:9876314-9899976 GCA_032275025.1 Enteromius treurensis | reverse complement strand
TTTTCCCACAGACCTCGGGCTGAGCGGCCACTCATGACCACTTCTCAACCAGTGAGGGACGCATCCGTCGCTAGCTCGTCGCGGTCTCCCACACGGGAGGCGAGAACACTACCACTACGCCACATCGGTGGGGGCTGTCCCCAGAATCTCATAAGACTTTAACACCATCCCATCACTTTAACCACAGAACTAAATGCAGTGACCATCATTTAAATCCTCCAACCATTTAATTCCTCAGAACCAAATGGAAAGAAAAATGTTTAGCTATTTAGCTCATCAGAACCAAATGGCCGCTACGCACACGTTGCCTTGGCCACGCGCGCTGGTAGTACGCACAAGCTTTTTTTTTTTTTTTTCTCAGGTAGAAAAACGTCATAGCAGCAGATAGTTCTCACACAATAGGGGAAGTACCGCACACGGGCTTCTGAACCTAGAGTGACAGAGCGCTAGATTTAGGGAATGCAAGGTGGAGATAGGGTTGGAGCCCGTCTCAAACCCGTCCCAGATCTATATGCAAGACTCGCGATCTCAAACGCCGCAGTGCCTCAGCAGCAGCGGGAGAGAACCGCGAGCTCGCATACACAGACACACTCCTCGGAGCGTGTTCGGCGAGAGCGGAGCATTTCCAGTCAGAAACGCTATCAGCCTCGAGGACTGACAGCGCGAGGTCCGCTCCCCAGCTGCTCGTAATGACATGCTTGTACGTACGTTCGCTCAGTCTGGTGGAAAAAAGATGAGGATAGGAGTCGCCGTCCTCATCAAATCCCCCAGCGCGATTCCCTGACACAGCGCCACCGCATCCACCTCGGTGAAAACGGGGGCGTGATCATAAGAAACGCATATGAACGCATACCTCAAAGAGAGTCCTCCGGGAGCGAAGCATCTGACACACACAAAGCGCACAGCTGAATGACAAAAAGCTAGTTTGCCGGCCGGCTCCATGTGCTTTTATGCTTCCTGGCCGGTGACGTCACTCGCCTATGACGTCCTATCTCACGATTGGCTGGTTTTTACACACGATCCAGAGCGGTCACGCTGGAGGCGTTCCCATAGCGTTTCGACGCAGTTGGAGTTCCTGAAAGGGAACAAAAAATTATCATTATTTGGGGGATATGCTTGATTGTCAAAAATTATATAAAAGACAGACATGCAAATGTATGATACCCAGAATTACTAGTGATGCAGTATTTTAAAATACAAGTTTAATTTCAGTCAGAATGCGGCCTATGCAGTAAATAGCAAGGCAGCTCACTATGTTTTGGAACAGAGTTATTAGTATAAGAGTATTAGTAATATCACAGCGACTTGTTTAAAAGTTAGTTAATGAGCTTTTTTGTTAATTAACTGTCTAATAAACCAAATTCTAAATGGTCAAAACACAAGACCAGCATGCTTCTGAACTCCCACAGGCACCAAATTGCTCTACACAGAGTCAACAACAGCCATAAAGCCAAGACATACCTATGCAGAAAGAATCTGTGGAGAGGACAGAGGGACATTACACACATGAGCATGTGATTAGTAAACTGCGCATTAGCAACTTGCATTAGATGTGCTTCAGTTGGATTTACAGATCAAAACACAGCCCTTGACCACATAAGAGTGCCATTCAAGCGTTTCAACTCCGGCACTTGTGAATTTCTCAAACAGGGCTGCCAAAAGCACAGCTTTACAAGCTAAAAAAGTCACAGTCAAGACATTTCAGCAGGCCTGAATCAGAGGAGGGGGGTGGATTTGCATCTACGGAACGATACTGACACTGAGAATGAGGCGAAGAGGTCGGGCAACAGGGAGCAGAGAGGCCTTACCTTTGTTATGGGGGAGGAAGTGATGTCGGAAAGGGGAGGTAGGGCGTGTGTCGCTGGAGCGCAAAAAGGAGCAGAGCTTCAGCATTCCTGCCGGCCGCTCAGAGAAGAGGAAGAGGAACAGAGGAGGAGGATGAAGGAAAAAAGAGGATGGAAGGAGCACATGTGAGCAGAGCAGGGAGGCAGGTTACAAGCTCAGGAGGAAACGGAAAGCAAGAAATGGCCAAAATGTTGTAAGGAGATCTTGCTCATCCGTACGCTCCACTGAAATCCTATGGAGGGAGGATTTGGATCATTTTATTTGACTCACCTGGTCTGTGAAAGTGCTGGGGCGACTTGGACAGAGGGGGTATGTAGTTATGGCGGTGGTACACCGGAGAGCCAATGGAGCCCTGACTGGTGGATCTCTGTATGATGCGCTCTCTCATGTCATAGCAGCCCTATCATACACATGCACACATAACATTACATACTGTATGGGAAGAACACATTCACGTTCCTAAATGCATTAAAGGGACAGTCCACACAAAAATGAAAATTCTGTTATCATTTACTTATGGAACTCAACTGAAACTCAAACTGTTTGCAAAATATATTTGTGTTCCACAGAGGAAAGAATGAGGTCGGCTAAATCAGGACAGAATGTTCCTTTTTGAGTGGACTATGGCTCCATAGCATTAAAGAAGACCAAGCACCAGCCTCTAACCTCAGCAGATGGGGTGGGAGACAGTGTCCTTGGAGACTGAAAGAGAACAGGAATAAAAAAAATTAAAAAAAATTATGAATCAGAATCTGTACTAAAAGGTAGAATGGAGACTGTATGTCATAGAACTGGTTAGAACAGCACATAATCTGATTAGAAAAAGGAAGAATGCCAGTGTGGTACAGTATATTCTTTTAAGTCCCAGGAATTGCTTTGCATATAACTAGGCAAGTTGTGTTATGAGTGAATATCACAAAAATGTTCAACTTTGTGCTAAAAGTAAGATTTTTTCTGTAACAATGTATAACTTTTTATCAATTTAAGGCACCCTTGTATAAAAGTATAATGCACAGCTTTTTTATTAACCCTAAACCTTTAAATGAAAACATTTATTAATTAATTAATTAAATACAAAACTGTTTTGTGTGTGTATTTGTGAGATTTACTCAGCTGTAGCTGGGACAATGACAGACAGACAGAAATTACAAACATGAACACACACACACTCGAGCATTTGCCATTAATTAAACAGAGGACAGTTCTCAAGAGCCAGCAGAAGCTCAGTGCCATCTTTATGATGAGCACATGTGTCCACAGCTGTGGCAGGGTTCAGAGGGAGGTCACTGACAACTTACTGTTTCTGCGGACAGTGAGGAGGGGTCTTGTGGCAGGGTCTGGGAATGTGGACACAGAATTAAAATCACTAAAAATAACATTATGTTATGTGTCATGGAAACAGCCGTGTTTTCAGTGACCCAGCATGCCTTGGACGATGTTTTAAATTAAATGAATGTAATGAAGGTGAAAGAAGAATTGTAAAAAAGCGCTTGCAGTGTTTGTTTTGAATGTAATATATACTAAAGATGTGACACAGATTAGCTATAGGCTATGTTTTCTGGGAAAATCCTATCAGCTTGGTATGAATGTACACCTGGGTTCTTGAGTACACGCTCAAAGTCACGGTCACTAGCAAACTAATAGAAAGTACAGAGTGGCTATTCAGATGAGAGTTCAGAGTTCAGCCAATGAGATGAGAGAAACTAGGTTTGAGAGGCATAAGATGTTCATGCTTATTTGATGAGGTAAGGTCTAGTAATTGAATATGTTAGTTGTGTTCTTATTAGTTTGGGTGGTGATCCACAAACTAATTGGTTATGTCAGCAGCCTTATTTCTATCCTGCTTACACTTACTGTGGCTCTGCCTCTGGGAGGGCTGCCACCTGAGGCTTTGACAGGCTGTAGAGGAGGAAAGGCTCTGGTTACTCTATGAACTTGTCGGTGGATCAATAATATGTTATGCATTAAAGGAATATTCTTGGTCATTTTCAATTTGATTAAAACAGGCAATCATTTTGTTAACTGTAATACACTTACAATAGAAGTCTATTTGGTTACTGATTTCTTTTAAAAGTATAAATTCAAGTGTTGACATAAAACCTTGACGTGACCCCTTTCTGAACAGTATACCTGCTATAAATCATGAATTTGTTAAAAAAATGGCTAGAAAAAAAAAAAAAAAATCTAGTTTATTACCAAAGAAATAAATAAATAAAAGATCAAAATTGCCAAAAAACATGAAGAAGCACAACTACACAACTTATTAATAATAACAAAAATTATTTCAACCATGGCTGCTAAAAATTTACATTTATTATTTCAAAATATATTAAAACAATATATTAATAAATTATATCAGAAAACAGTAATTATATCAAATAATAATTATAATTTATAATAATTATCATATAATAAAATAAGTTGTATAAATAAAATAATTTAAAAAATAAATACAAATATTTACAATTTAAAATGATCTTTATTTAGTTTTTTAGCGAAAAAATGCTATAATATTTCACAATATTGCTAATTGATTTTAATAATCAAATCAGTGTAACCTTGTAAGAAATGTCTTTGAAGAACATTAAAAATTAAATTCTTTCAGGAACATTACCAATAAAATTGTATAATGTATTGTGTAAAGTAACTGTATTTTCTTTATTGGTAATGAATTTATTCACCAAAATGAATAAATAAAATAAATAAATAAATAAATAAAATAAGATTTTAAAATCAATAATCCCTATAAGTGCAAACAAAAATGTGAGCTTCACATTTCTACTTATAACCCCCTGGCCCATTGCTTGATAGACTTCAATTGTAAGTGTGTAATTGTAAATACACTTTCTACTTTGTTTTAACGCAGTCAAGGACAAGGCTGAATTATTGCCTTTGGCGGTCAACCACAGAGGTAGATGAAAAACCCAGAAAAATCCCTTTAACACGCATCTCCATCACCGCAGATTGTCTGATATTTTGATTCTAGTCACCAGGTGGCGCTGTGACACTGCGGTCTCTACACAGAGAGGGCGCACAGGCGTTTTCAGGTACAGCAGAACAATGTTTAATAGACAAAGGGAACCAACAGTCACAGAGAATTAAAAAAAAAAAAACATCTCTCATACATTATTTTCATGCATAGACATACAGCTAACATGTTATCAGGAACACATGCAATGTACATGATCACACACAGACAAATGAGCAAATACACGCACTTGCTCACATCTGCTGTCTGTGGCCTGAGAGCCTCAACCAATAGTGTTTTTTGAAGCACTAATGGGATCATGGGGTCAGAGAGCTAATATGGTTACTTCAACAAGAGTACGGACCTGGGGATGGGATGGGATGGTATTATCACAAAGATGGAGCATTGGCTGGGTTGGGTCTGTTATTTAGGGGTAGTCTGGTAGCAGCTTGCTGTCAAAGTGGCAAAACCCATGAGCTGGTTTGGTAATGGAGACTAGACCAGTGGTTCTTAACCCCGGGGCCAGGGACAAGTTGTCCTAAAATCAACTTTGATGAACTTTTATGATCCACTTCAAATGTTGACTACAGTATATATATTTAACTAAAAATATTATTTTTAATAAACAATTTGCTGTTCTGCAAAACGGTTCTGATTCATTCTGAACGTTAGCTCAATTTAGTGCTGGCCAACAATCAATTGCGATTAATCACATCCAAATTAAAAGTTTTTGTGTCGATAATACAGTATATGTGTGTACTGTGTATATTTATAATGTATATAAACACACACACATGCATGTATATATTAAAGCAAAATAGGTTATGTTTATACATTACATTTTTATTTATAATATAAATTATATGAATAAAATTATATCCATGTAAAATATTTTCTAGAAATATTCTGTATGAGTGTGTCTGTATATATATATATATATATATATATATATATATATATACACATAATAAATATACATAGAACACAAACAAATTATATTATATACACAAAAAAGTTTATTTTGGATGCAATTAATTATTAGAGTTACAGTAAAAAGGCTGAGAACCACTGGACTAGCAGATTTCCAAATTGCGTACAAAGATGTTAAATGTATATAGTATGGCTGTTCTCATAATTGTCTGATTGATTTGAGGTAAAAGAGCTAAAGTTCCCTTTTATGAAAGCCACACCTATCCAAAAAAATAAATATATAAGCATAAATCTGTAACATCATAATGCCTACACAGCCATTCAGTGGCTATATATCTCATATTAGTCATAAGAGCACATCGTTTGTTTAGTAGAAAGACACTAAACGTTTACAATTTGGGTTACCTCTCCAAGGCTGTGCCTTCCTTGTCTTTCCAGGGTGGAGGAGGTGGAATGGAGAGACTCATAGGATATCATGTCTGGACGCTCTATTTCATAAATGGCCTTGACTCTGGGGATGGCTGCTAGGTCCTTGTAATCAATAATCTCATTGTCTACTTTTGCCTGGAGGAAGGAGAGGATGAGGGACACGGGAGAGGGAGGGGACACATAGGTGGAGAAACACAGGGAGAAAAGGTGTTGATGAGGAAAAGGTCAGGGCACAGGTCAAAGGTCATCCACATCCAAACAAAGCTACAGCTGTCACAAAGGTCATCACACAGGGTGAGCATACACTTATTTGGATTGTTTTTGGAGGCATGCTTATGAGAAAAGCTACCTGGCTTAACATTTGCTTAACAGTGTTATTGTAAATGATTCTCTAAATTCGGTTACATGCTGAAACGATGCTACAGATATCAAATACAAGGCAAAGGCAAAGAGTGGAGAGAAGTTGAAGCAAGCTCCTGTGCTTTTCCTGCATGTTTTTGTTTTTTACGTTGACCCTGGAGTGTACCAGCATCAGAATCCGTTGTGAACTGAGTGGTAGGATGTGACAGACTCGGGAAACGATTGAGGGCGTCGATGAGTGGGACTCACATAGATGGTGTGACCTGGAGATCCAGGGATACTCGAGCCAGGTCTCGAACAGATACTCTCAGACGATGACCTCGTGGGCTGCGGGAGAATGAGATGTTGTGTTAGCAATAAGCTGAAAATAATGCACACACATATTCCCAAACACACTCATAAATGCCTGTGGGAGGCTTAAGGGGTAGGTGAGTTTTCTCAACAGTAACTTATACTTCATTCCAAATCTATATGACTTTAATTTTTCAATTTAACAGTAAAGGAGAAGGTTTAAAGTACAGTATGTTAACATTGCTCTTTTTCATAAATTGGATGTAACTTGGCCTTTCAAGCGACAAAAGTGGACAATTAATATGAACATCAATGTTTTTTGTGAAACATACTGATATTTAAGCTGAAATTTGAGTGTTGTAATGTTTAAATCTACCTATCTTTATATGCAATTTCATAATTACTTATTTTTTGTTTTTAAACTCATATAATTACGTCACATATTTTTTTACTGTGCATTTCAATTAATCTCAATCAAATTGCAATTGGGTTATTTTGACTAGGTTAAAATTAACTTTAATAAAATAAAAAATATATATAATTAAATTAAATAATAATACATAAACAGCTAACTAACACAATAAAATGCAATAAAACATGAAAATATACTAAAAAACATGATCTGTTTTTGCAAATAAACTCTTAATTTGTTATTGCATAAACTTTAAATGTAATACTGAGTGTACTCTTTAAAGCCAGATAAAATATAATTAAAATGTAATGATTTAAAAGTGTAAACTTTAAAGCGAAACTGCACTTTTAGGATTTGAAGTACACTACAAATGCATGTTCAATCGAACTAAGCACACTTTTTCATAAGGAAAGTCACACAGGTTTTAAAGTAACGACAATGAATGACGAGCATTAATGATGGCAAAATTAATATTTTGGGGCGTAGGAGGCATATATCTTATAGGCTTTCATTCAGCAGAAAATAGAAAGCCACAGGATTTTCCAGCTCCTATTGCTTCATACTCCAATGCAAGCCTTCCCAAGATGCATTCTCTTTCATAACCATACAATATGCAGCCAGTGCAGCCAAATTCCCTATGACTCTTGGTCAAATTTCACCAAAAAACACCCAAATTGCACCACTATAAGAGGAATATTCTGCATGAGAGGCCAGTTCTGTTAGCTACACGGTGAGCTCATATCTGAGATGGTTCTGCATGAAGAGTCAAAGCAGCGTCATTCCTGTAATGGTGAAAGGAGAGCTGGAAGGGCTTCAGCCACATGCCTAGAGCAGTGAAAAGCTTAAATGGTTCACACACAGGCTTGTTATGGGGAAGTTGGCGAGGAGGGAAAGCCCTCTGCTGGTGGGTGACTGCAAAGGCAACAGCCGCAAAACACACTCTGGGTTCCTCAATCTGCTGCCGTACCTGCCTTTCTGATTGGTGCAGAGATGTTACTGAGGGTGGAAGGGGCTGTGAAGGAAAAGGCATTACAGGATATGACATCACACTCAACAATACACTCAAATCATCCACCTTAGCCAGCGGCCATCTAACTCAAGCACTACATCCATAATCACCTACTTGCAGCCTTGCTTGCTATCTTATGCATGCAGGCATATCCGGATATTGTGGGATATAAGGTTATTTTAGGTATATAAGGTGAATTGAAATACATTTCTATGAGGATTATGACCTAACTTGCAGGAGAAGAGAGCAAGCATATTTGGTCTCGCTGTGAGGGATATTTGTTAACAAATATGTAGCCACACAGCTGTTCAGTCTTGCTTCGAAGTAAAGCAGGACTCTCTGAGAAAGTTGAGTTAGCCGGAAGCATTGCAGTGTGGAGGGAGTGCAGAGCAGAAGACTGCAAACCTCACGACTGCCCAGGGGACGCCGGCCCAAACGAGAGCCACCTGGGTCCCGGCTCTGAATCTGAGACTGGGGGTAAAAGATATCAAACGGACTGGGTTTGCCTTTAGGATGTTGCCAAGCTGCCTAAGGAGGAGAATCACAACAAAATGGACAAAATACTCACTGACAAACACACACATACATTCTCTTTTCGGCTATGGAGCACCTTATCTTCGGAGCCACTGAGGGAGGTTTTAAAATGCACTTTGAAGAATGTGAGCATTTTAAACATCTCCCAAGGTTTTGCAGACTGTTGTTTCTGGTAATACTATGAGGGAGGAGCTCAGCAGAGTTTTTTCTTTTAGACAGAGAGAAGCTGATTAAGTGACTGTCTGGCTAACAGTATGTGTTTAGATAGATAGGTAGATACTCACTCTGTACTTCTCTTCCACTCTACTGTTGTTCTTACAGTCTGGATGCCATACTGTAGAACCTTAGAGACATAGAGAGAGAA
The DNA here is from genome assembly GCA_032275025.1 of Enteromius treurensis. Lineage (NCBI taxonomy): Eukaryota > Metazoa > Chordata > Actinopteri > Cypriniformes > Cyprinidae > Enteromius > Enteromius treurensis. The sequence goes on along the minus strand of JAUCMU010000021.1, from coordinate 9,890,834 downwards.
ATTAAAAGAAAATATAGATGGTTGCAGTATATCAGAACCCTTAATTTAATTTGATGTGATGTAATGTAATGTAATGTAATGTAATGTAATGTAATGTAATGTAATGTAATTTAATTTAATTTAATTTTATTTAATTTAATTAATTTATTAATTTCAACCACCTTTATTTATACATGTTAAAACTATAGTTACATGGTTACAATAATTGGAATACACAACCTATTGAAAATAAAACCTTTTAAAGCCATTAAAGGGTTAGTTCACCCCAAAATGAAAATTCTGTCATTAATTACTCAACCTCATGTAATTTGTTTTGCACAACAAAAAAACAAAACAATAATGACATAATTTACTCAACCATTCTCCCCCGAGTTATGTCTTCTACGGTTTCAGAGAGTATCACAACTCACAACACACTTTCCACTAAAAGCACGCCTATTATGTTCATGCGCACCCCTTCCCTCCCGGACGTAAAAAAAAAGCAGATTATATAAAATATGTTCTTACAGACTCTCCAAAATGGCGGGAGGCGTAACTCAGGAGAGACGAATAATTGAGTAAATTGTGTTATTTTTGTTTTCTTTGCGCAAAAAAAAGTATTCTTGTAGCATCGTAAAACTGAAGTTATGCCACTGATGCCACACAGACCAATGTTTTACCAATGTATTTCCTAGGTTTCTGGATCTGGGAACATTTCAGTTCAAAATGAACACCATTTCAAACTAGTTTCAAATTAGTTGTTGTAAGTGTAATTTTGTAGCCTTATTGTGTGAAGTAACAGCAATGGTTCAAACCTCTGTATTAAAGGTAGCATTAAAGTGCTGCTCACCCTGTAAGAACATCTCCTCTCCCTCCGTGAACATTTGTTTGCATCGGCTGCATCGCGCACAGCTTGGATGGTAGTGCTTATCTCCTGCCTGTCAGGGGCAAAGGTCAACGTTAAAGGGAGACACTAGACAAAACATATTGAAATTCCTTAACATCTGTGACAAAGCATAAAAGTCTGTGGGGGACAGAGCAGGTGTGCTGACACTTCACTTCTTCTTCTAAAAAAGAAGAAGAAGATTCTTTGTATTCTGCTCTCATCGCTCCATAATCATGAATGAACCTCTGTTAAGATCAGCGGAGTCACTGTTTGTGCGGCACACTATCCTGTATTACCTTACCTCAACACACAAAATCCCCTCCTGACCTCCGGATGCTCTCAGGTCAGGGTAACAAAGGCATGCACATACACACTTAACATCAACACACAGATCTTATTTAGCAGTTTTAGGCAGCTAATGTTGCAAACTGGATGTGAACCTGCATCACCCAGCTTTGCATGTCAGATGCACGCTTGCTAACCACCGCAACACGGTCCGCCTGCTACAGCTATGGGCTGGAATGCTGATATTTGAGATCTGGGAGGTTCACCAGGGAGCTGCAAGCCCGAGAAACACTGCAGTCTGTCAGTCTTTTTAAACTTCGGAGGTCATTCTCAAACAATAGCAGAAACATCTAAAGTTTGTCACATGGAGGCAAAGATCTTGGGGTTTCATTTACAGACTACGATAAAAAATTTGAGGGTCAAGATTTTTTTTTTTTTAAAGAAATGAATCATTTAATTCAGCAAGGATACATTAATTAGATCAATAGATTCGCTTCCGGATAAAATTATTCTGTTTTAGGCTGGAGATTGTAGTAATGTCAACAAATTAATAAATAAATTAATAAATAATTTTTATCAGAAATATATTAAAACAGAAACTAGTTGTAACACTATTTCACAATACTCCTACCTAATTAAATTCAGCCTTGGTGAGCATAAGATTTAAGTTTACTGACTGTAAACTTTTGAAGCGTACCAGTGATAGCTAAAGGTGCGGTACATTCCACGTAATATTCATATGGTGGTAAATGTGTATCATCACTCTAGGTCATGTAGCCCACAGCTGTAAGTCATCTGCAGTACTGTTTCATCATTATGCTGCTTTCAGTTCGCTCTGGGAATGCTGATGAGCCCTGAGTTCTGACATCTCTCTCTCCTTCAAAACCTCTTTAAAACTCTCTTTCTTGAGGCAACACTTTGTCTTGCTTCCCTTTTTCTTCGTTTTGATTTGTACCATTTATCTGTTCATTATTGTCTCTTTCTGTGTTATGCTTAAAAAAAAGTATTATTCTGTCATTGTTTACTTTACTGAACCTTATATTTTTCTAAACCTGTATGACTTTCTTTTGTGGAACGCAAGACATTTTTTTTGTTTTTAGAATATATATTAGAAACTATATTTTAGAATATATATTAAAACATATATACTGTACATATATATAATAAAATAATACAAATAATCCATACTTTAATCTTGCCAATATGACAGTTTTGCATGAAAAACAGATTGAACTTTGTCACTCATAAAAGATGTCCTTTTGCACAAGATCTAAATTGAACAACAAAAACCATACCGACTCTTTTGACACCCGACTTTGTCTTTTCATCATGAAAAGTTACTAATTGGCTGCAGAAAAACTGCAATATAGCAACTTTATGATATGTGTATGGTGCATTTTGGAGCTCAACAAAAAGTGTAGCCGGAATATTCTGTAAAATATCCCCTTCTGTGTTTAATGTGCTACAACGACTAAATCAGCTGTATTTAGATTTACTAAAATATGTAAAAACTGTAATATTTAGTTTGAATTTCAATCATGTATAAAAGGTACATGGTAAGATTCCTTTGTATATTTATGTAATTTTATGTGTTTATTTTATTTAATTCAAAAAGGTTTGGAATGAGTGAATTGTTGCAAAGAAAAAAAAGAAAAAACAGCATTTGCACTTTTTCTCTTTGAAAGCTATACTGCACCAGTAAACCTAAAGCTTTATTTCTCATGCAGTCATATAGTTGAGTTGTTTTGTTGTTCCTATATCAGCTGGAGCTCTTTGTGTTGAGGAGGGAGTTGCCCATTTGGCTCCTCTGCAGGGGAAACATCCCATGGCCCTCTGCTGTCTTGAACTATGAGGCAATCCAGCTGAAATGCATGATTTCACACAGATGTGACCCCTCGGCTCCCGGGCCTTCTCACCATGGCAACTAGGCCATGTAACAGTTTTCCAGTAAACAAACCAGAGTGACAACATGTTCTACCTCTCTGTGTAGCGCTCTGTCTGAGACAGACGGCTAGCAGTTGTTTCCTATTGCATCACAAGAAGCCAAAACAGAAAACATAGAGCAGTGAACTCTGAAGAAAGGGGCCAAGAACAGTCCACGCCCTCTGCTTCAGCCCAGATGGAGGGGTGTGGACAGAAGGCAGAGCCAGAGAGAGGGAGGGAGACCGGGATGAAGAGAATACAGCAAGAGCTAATGACGACTGGGAAACAAAAAAATTTACAAAAATGAGAGAAAAAACAGAAAGTACTTGGATAGATGACTATGATTTTGGATGTTGCTGGTCCCATGCACAAGATATCAATGTGTAACTAATGCAACTATGTTGTTTATCAAAACTTTAGAACTAAAATGTAACTTTATTGAACACTTTTACTGGTAATTTCAATAACATTTGCACTGTGTATGAATGCCAGTAGGAGTCATTTTAATCTGCTGTCAGTTACATAACCCTGTTGTACTGCCTGACTGACAGTATGTATTGTTGTGTATGATAATCTCTAGCTGAACTTAAACACTACACACCACAAACCTGCCCACTGAGGAAAGAGCCAGAAAAGTTCATCTGACAAGGTGCTATTTTGATGAGACAGTGGACAATACTATGGCAAGGAGAAAAAACAAACAAACCGTGTGAACTAAACCCAACAGTTAAACAATGTATAAAGAATACATCCAAAAGAAAAGTAAAAAACATAAAAATTCTCCTAAATATAATAATTATTGCTCCTAGAAGTTTATTTTGGGTTGGTAAGATACTCAAAATAATTATTAGATGATCACAAAGGCTGCATTTCAAAATACAGTAATAATACAATACAATTTTAAATAATTATTAATTACTCTTGCAATTTAAACAAAACTAAAATCTCCGAACATAATTCTTCAGAAATTATTTTAATATGCTGATTCGGTGCTTGATTAATATTTTTTAATTGAGTTGCTCAATATTTTTGTAGAAAATGTACTACATTTATTTCAAGATTATTTGTTGAATAGGAGATATAAAAGAACACCACTTATTTGAAATAGATTATTTGAAATATATAATTTAAAGCATTCTTGCGGAAACATTTGGTCACAATTTATTTTAAGGTTCAGTTCTAACTATTAACAAAATTAAATGATTTTTGCCTTAATAAACATATAATTTGCTGCTTATTAATAGTTAGTAAGGTAGCTGATAAATTTAGGTATTAGAGACATAGAATATGGTCATGTAGAATAAATGCTTTATAAGCACTTAAACAGTCAATATGTTAAAAACAATCATGCTAATAGGCAAATAGTTAATTAAAAATACAAATTTTTGCAAGTCTGCACACATAAAATTCCAAAAACACTATGCCATCAATATTAATTGAATAGCTCTGTAGTCTTACTCTGTCAGCTAAATTCTCATTTGCATTCTTCAAAAAAAAAAAAATTAGAGGGCAATATGTAAGACAAAGTTACTGATATTAAACCCAACTCCAGTGTCTCTTGTGACCTTCAAAAGAACAACCTCTGAGCAATTTCCCTCCGGGTGTCTGCTATTTTCTGGATATGCATGTGTGAGTAGTGAGATAATGCAGGGCCAGCTGGTGTGGCAGACTTGTCATTTCTGGATAGCCTCATTAGACACTTATTGGAGAGGTTTAATGAGAGTGAAACTTCATTGCAGTTAAATAACTTATCCACGGTTGACATATAGAAGATGACAGCCCAGAGTAATCAAGCTTACACAGAACAAAATAGCATGCGAGCGTGTCTACCCGACATAAATGTTTAATAGCACACAGAAAACAAACTGCTAACTGCAAAGTCTTAATTCTAGGCCTAGCCAAACCTACAATAAGAGTTCCACAGCAATGTTTATGAGCACTTTTCATCCCTCATCGAATCTGAATGGCCTCCTTGGCACGGGCGCAATGCCATCTGCAGACCGGTGGCATCTGTTGCTCTCAACATTACATTGAGATTCTACACATATCAGCTTGGATTTATATAGACAGAGAGCTGGTTTTGATCTTGTGCGCTCACACATGCTTAAGATTCCAGCGCACATCCTTTCCACCATCTGTGGCTGCACAGATCCCCATAAACACAACTAGTTCACTTGAGTGCAAACAGACCGTGTAAGAAAAGGAAGGATGAGGACCGGTAACTAATAGACTGTTGACAGGTCAGCATAATCAGGATGACAAAGTTTGACCATGATCACACAAACAGCAAAGAAAAAGCTCTGAAGTATTGACACTCTGTTGATAAACACCATCAAGTGGCAAGTTGCTCCTAAAACTGACCAGAACACATACTGTGACAGTAACCACCTTTATTGAAACTATTAGAAACATTACCTCTGGCAGGCTGCTCGTGTGGCACCCCAGCCCTGCGACTTTGCAGTTAAATCACTTTCGTCACTTGCACTCTTGTTCGAGAGGACTCCTATATTCCCGCACGTTTTCCCTTTGACTTTACTTGAGAATTTTAAACCTAAATTCCCCCCTCTCTATCTCACAGCTCTCCCACCCTATCAGAGGGGCCTGGCCTCAAAGGGGCCGTCCCGTGTACAATAGCTAGGCGGGACCTTGGAATCCACCCAGCGGCGCTGCTTTGCTCTATTCCCATTGGACCGGTGTCAGTTCTAAAATGTTTGATGAATGGAGCAATGATGTAAGATCAGCCATGTTGTGGGATGTTGAGATGTGTGTGTGGACATGGGTCAGACTAACGACTCCACTCTTAGGGGATCCAGATGTTTAGTGAGAGCGGAATCTGGAACGCTGACACATACTGACATGACTATAAAACAACGAAAATCCACAAGGGACCATTTTTAATATGGGAAACTCACAATAAAGATCTCAGGGATATCTCAAATGCATTTTCTAGAGAGCAATGGGGCTAAATTGAGAGCACATTAAACTCATCAGAAGAAAAATCAACGAACAGCGCAAATTTGTCAGGATAAGATAATGTGTTGCTAACAAAAGTCAGTGATTTTAATCTGAACTCAACGGTTTCTTACCAAATGACTTCCTATATTAATTTGATGACTATATATTGTTCTGATCAGCTGGATGTGCCAGTTCAGTTTGAATGGCACTCCAGCCTCCCTGTGTTCTATGTCTGTATTTTTCCACTCCATGTGTGTTCTGTCACCTGTTCACCCGGTAAAAAATATATTCTCCGCCCCCCTCATGTGTCTCCATGCCAACTAATATGTTCTCCTCCCCCTGTCTCGTTTGTCCTGTGTACAAATACTCCGGTTTTCTCATCATTCCCCGCTGATCATTGTATGTGGCTTGTCCTGTCTCTGCTAAGTGTATTTTCCCTGTCTTTTATTGTTGCTTATTGATTCCCTGTTACCGAACCTCGCTGCCTCTGACTACGACTCTGCTTTGTCCAATCACCGCTGTTTGCCAATCGACCGACCCTTTGTCTGTTTACTCTGTATTGTCTGTTAGTATGTTTAATAAATACCTTGCTTATGGATTCGTCTGTCTCCGTCCCATTCTGTGACATATATATACTGTCTATATATGTTTATATTACTGTATGGCAGCACTTTCTTTACACAAATATTTTTTCTACTTCCATTTATTTCTAAAGGTTATTTATTCTTTGGAAGCATTTTGAAACAGACACATTATAAACATCTTTACTCCACTTGTTCACTTTTTTAACGTGAATGTTTTTTTGCTTAGTAAGCATATTAAAAAACAGCGCAAGTTTACTGACCCAGAAACTTCTTAATGGCAGTGTATATACAGTAGCATAACATAATATTTTATTACATTGCTTTTTATAATGTTACAATCTTTTTTATAATATTATATAAAAAAAGGTTAATGTCTTGGTAATAAATTCTAAATAAAGTAGATCAGCATCAACATTTCTGTTGCTTTATGCATTATTAAGGGACTAGATTGTTCATTCTACAAATGTAATTCGGTAGATGCTGATTTGTCCCATATTTAATTTTTTTGCTCCAGGATACAGAGTTATTGGAATGGAATTTTTGATTTTTAGGGTGCAGCTGCAGTCAGATACCTCACTTTTCATTCTTGGGTTTCTGAATGTATGCATTCAATATCAGGAGCACATCACAAACTGCTTACACGCAGTTTCTATCTAAGAAGTATTACTGTTGTACTGAGGCTCCGACAGTACATGCTATGACTTGGAGAGATGATTTCTACATTACATTTGAAACAAATTAGGTACTATTTAAAGGGCAAATTTGAGATAGTTTGATAAATTCTGGCACCCTTTTCTCTGTTACCTTGATGGGGACCCTATGGACTAACGCATCATTTGTTAATTTAATGTTTTAATACTATATTCTTTATATTCTAGACGAAATTCGTAAGATTGCAAATCCATCTCCAAATCTTTTGTCTTTCAATACAATTAATTTGACAAAAAAGATTGCTTATTCTACCCCATAGATTTTAGAAGGCAATATACATATGCTTCAACCACCTTCACATCTATAGCGCAGCTATGATACCTTAATATACGGCCTCCTGTATGCAGACAGCACAGTAAGATTAGAAACAGCCGAGAGGTTCAGTCTACAATAAATACACATATTGGTTGCTCACCTCCAGAACTTTCCCTGTGATAAACTGATGACAGGCCTCACACTGCACGCCAAAATGGATCTGGTAGTCTTTCTCACAGTACGGAGAACCATCCCTTAAAAAAGACAGCAGGACAGGAAGAGAGAGAAGAGAGATTTATATTTTTACTGTATTCTATTTCACCTCAATGAAACCAGGATAAGAGCAAAAATTGAATGCTATTAGAAAAGAGGACAGATAAGAGATGGGAAATTATAGAGAGAGAGCGGGAGGCACGAGATGGCGAGAGATAAAAAATAATTAAGGCATAGCTCACTTGCTGATGTATTCCCCGCTCAGCACTTTCCCACAGGCCTTGCACTTGAAACAGCCGAGGTGCCACTGGCTGTCCAAGGCCAGAAGAGCCTGACCGTTCTTTATATCCCTGCCACATCCTGCACAGTCTGCAAGAGAACACACACAGATGCATGAACAGCAGCCTTTTTTATAGGCCAAAGTATTTATTTATCAGCCATTAGCCATGAAAGATTTGCAACCGCTATTCACAAGATATATTTAATTTAGCCCTTTACCCATAATACATTGCAACGTAGTGTTACTTACATGCTATTATAGAATTTATTGATATTCCGAACCGATTTTTTAAACACATGCTTCATTTTTAAATATTATTATTTAAAAATCATTTTTAAAGCTGTGCAGCTTTCAATTATTTTTATTCTGCTTTTAGTTTTGTTCATTTCAGTTCTTAAGAAATTAATTTTGTTTTAAATAGTTTTAGTTTGCAAACATCGATGACACACAGTAGGGCAGGCATATTCAGATAAGATGCAATAGCTTATTTTTATTTTTATTATTCACTTGTGCACAAATAATGTTCTCCACTAGATGTCAGTGTCAACTAAAAAAAAACAAAACTTTTTTTTTTTGAAGCCTGTTGATCGACAACACACAGTGCTAATTATTCAGCCTCTCAGAAGCAATTTGAAGCAACGCGTATTGTATTCATAAAATGTCTGCAGAGATCAATAGTGAATCATCGTTATATTGCATGACTAATTGAATAAGTGCCTACAGCACCATTTCTAAAAGACGAACATCCTCCCTTCACAAGATGGAGCTTCTTCTTGGAGCAACGCAGGGATTTTAGTTAATACATGTGTAACGTGTGTAAAAGTCTGAGGGATAAAAATAGCTCATGGTTGTCATCTTCTATTTATGTTCCTTGGCTGAAATCCCAAAAGCTTTTTTAAAAAGCAGGGACGGATGCGGAGGGGCGGGGAGGTCCCAGACGCTGCTGATGCTGCTCCAGGCATAATGGTAACCATTGACAGTGAGGAGAGTATATAATGCACTGCTCTGCATCTAGCGCTCTAATGCATCATTTAAGCTTTCTCAACCTCTGCCTGCACTGTGTGTGTGTGCTAGAGACCCACCGAGGGTTTGTGTGTGTGTGTGTGTGTATTCAATGTGTGTTAAGAAAGAGGGAAAGTTGAGACCTGCATTCAATCCACCTGTCTTAAGGTTTATCTAAACTATAAAACAGATTTTGAGTGTCACGCGGTAAACGCTTTGTGTTGTTGTTCGCCAAAGCAGCATTATCATAGCTCTAAACAATCAGAGCCTTCCAAAAACAAACCACATTTCTGGGCTAAAGACTTTCATCAGCCTCAAATCATTTCTAGGGGTTTGTGGATGACAAATATTCAGCCAAGAATAACATAAAGAGATATTCAGTAGGGCTCTTTAAGTCGTTGTCTCTGTGTGTGTGTGTATGGATATGTTACACATATAGGAGAAGAGGAGAAAGATAATTGAGAAAGAGAGAAAGAAGAACCAGAAAGGGGGGCAGACACATATATAACATCATGATTATGACTAAAGTAGTAATACTGTAGCACATCTGCAAATATTTAATTGTACATACTCATTTTGCCTTTTTGACATTAGGATTACCTTTGTTGTTATTTAACACTTAATTCAAATACAAATGTATTATTTAGCATATCTCAGAATGAGTATACATTTTTCATACTGTATATTATAATGCTGTGATGTTTTGAAACACTTGTAGCATATTAATTACACAGTTTTTTTTAACAGTAATGTGTGTGTGTGTGTGTGTGTGTTTGTGTGTGCCCTGCACCCTTTTCCCACCCAAGCAAAAACAGTCAAACTCTACTGATACATGATCTACGCAATGTTTTCTCAATCAACCCAATCCCATGATGCAATGCTTAGAATTACATGAATTCTCTCCTCTGCAACACAGCAGCTATTCATTGCTAAATTGCTCCTGTAATTGTCCATCACCTGATGTTGTTATGTAACAATGATTCCCTGCATTATGACAATTTGAGTTTAATGACTAAAGCCATTTACTATAATAAGGAAATCCCAAGCCTCAGGAAATCTGCACATTCTACACATGCAGAGTCCTGACCTGTCAGCATCCATCAGTGCAGAACGTATCAGAAAGCGGAAGGCCAGAGAAAGCGAGTGAGAGAGAGAACGGGACAACCAGCAGGCACAGGAGTGCTCTGAGATTTTCATTGGCTCTGAGCCTCTCTCATTCTCTGTGCCTGTCTGCTTGACTCCCAGGGCCCTGCAGCTTAAATTACACCAAGAGGACCCCTAATCTACCGGAGGAGGATGAAGAACTTCCTCAAAGTGAGATAAAAGAGTGAGAGAAACATTTATAAAGAGATCAGCTTTTCCCTGGTTGACGGCACAGGAATTGGTCTAAGCATCCTGTCAACTCAAGTAACCCTAGAGGAGTCTGAAATACTTATAATATTTCAGAATAAATATTTAAAGGCCATCATGGTGTTTGGGTGCCAGTCCTTTGTGGTTGATAATGTACAGCAGATGGATTCTGACTGGTATAAGCAAATTGTTTTATACTTGCCTAAGGTGTTTTTGGCAGTTGTTATGGGTTTCAAATGTATTTTGACTGGCTTATAGAACAAACATTAAAGGCTTGAGTGCACTACTGTATATGTATAAGTTTCTGATTTTGGAACACTAGGCATCACACAACTGGCAACAAATGCAATCATAATGTAAATGTAATTGCAATTGTAAAGGGTAACAGGAAGAGCTGGTCATCATACACTAAATGAATGAGGATTTAAGTTGTTCAGAACACAACTACCTCATGTGCCTTTTTGATAGGAGACACATGAGACAGATGAAGTGACAGGGAGCTTTAAACTAGCAGCAATGACCTTGAGTCCTGAGCAGTATAAGACCTGGCAACACACGCATTAACTACACAATCATTAAAAGGGGGATGATTGTGACAAGCTGAAATCTGAGCGGGACTCTATAACATAGCCAATAAGCTCAAACACACGTGTGTGTGATTGTGGACTCACTACTAGAGGCGCTGATATCTTTGGGAGTCGGGGAAGTTGGCTGGATGCAGCGCTGGCAGAGACAGTCTTTTCCATTAAAGGTGACTCGATCACCAGCGGGAAATGGCCGTCTGGCAACAGAAGAAGGATGTAAAGACATTTAGGCATTTACAGTACACTTGGGGTTAGTAAAAGTGAAAATAGTTTATTTATACGGATGCATTAAAATCAATGTAAAGTGACAGTATAGATTACAAATAAAATCTATTTGAGATAAATGTTATTTTGAACTTTCTATTCATTAAAGAATAGAAAAAAAGCATATTAAGCAGCATAACTGATTCAACAATGATAATATTAAGAAATATTTCTTGAGCATCAAATCAACCTATCAGAATAATTTCTGAAGAATCATGTGACACTAAAGACTGGAATAAATGTTCACATACATAAATGACATTTTAAAATAAGTACTTTTAAAATTGGGATATATATATATATATATATATATCATTAAAATTTTCATAAATTGATACGTTTTAAAATGTAACTTATTCATGTGATGACAAAACATTTGTACTGTTATTTCCAAAACAAAGTTGTCAAAGATAATGATTTATTATACATACAGTAGTCTGAATATCTGGATGAAGTAAGTCATGAGACCTTTTCTATCCTGTAGGATGCTTTTTAAAGGGAAATATATATTTTTACATATAAAATATTAAATGGACTAGATAACATGTTGAGTTAACAAGTTAAATGCAAAAATGTCTATAACATACAAATGTAAATAATAACATAGATGACATAGGCCCGCTTTTGGGTGATTCTTACTTGCAAACAGTGCAGACAAAACACGTGGGATGGTAAGTCTTCCCAAGAGCAGTGACCACCTCTCCTTCAACAAAGTCTCCACAGCCGTTACAGCGAGTGCCATGAAGCCTCTGGTAGTCCAGTGTGCATAGGTACTCCCCGTTCTTCATGAAGAAACCACCTTGGGCCAGGTCACAACCACACACTGAATGTAAATACAAGAACAGAGCATGAGAAATTAAAACAATTATGTTAATGAGATCTTTACAGTACAAGACAGGCTTGAGTAGTCACAAGGGCATCTCTTTTGCACTGGGATTTACACTTTTTGGCTGCCAGCAAACATGAGGTCAGGGGGCTTATGATTATTTCGGCCAATGTGTCTGAGGATAAAGGCGTATGAAGAAAGAGTTTGCTTCGCTGAGGTTTCAAGATGCTTTCAAGACTCTGGCCCAAGTTCAGACACTTTATATAGGTCTGCATGAATAGGTGTGTTAGGTCTGTGTCCTCTTGGCAAGCGTGTCTACATGTAATCCTGCCGTCACACATGCCAGATCTGTCTGAAAGCTCCTTGGCAGGCCAAGACTGATATTTTAACAGCTTGTTTAGCGTCACATGATACCCCCTTCTCAACAAGCCTGATTTTCTCTCACTTCCTCTCTCTTTCTATCTGTTTTTCTCTGCCTATTCTACTACATTTCAACAAGTAAAAATATTATAAGGGCAGTTGTTCACCATTTTATGAAAATAGACTGTACATTTAACAGGAAAAGGGGGAAGTAACAGCATATGATGAAGACCACATTCAAAGCACCAAAGCTTAATGTGTTTGGTACAAGTGCCATAATAAGGACCACTTGATATTATTATATAATTTAACAAATTAACCTGTTCACAGTTCTCTGATGTAGGTTGATGATCGATGACATGCAGGTAAAAAAAACAACTTTAAAATGTATTTTGTTTATTTTTATTTTACAATATTTTAATTATATAGCTATATATTGCTATTAATTATTAGCTTTTTACTATTATTATTATACTGATTATGTATTATACCTTATGGTTTCATGGACTTTTTAAAGTAAAGTTTTTACATTTCAATGCAAAACTAACCAAATGTATATAAATTAGAAATCAAAATATGCTTAAAGGCTATGTTTTCTTATGTTTTTCCCTCATTTTGCGATTTGGCATGGCAGACCAAATCGAAGGTCATCACAGGCCAACTTTGGCCTATGAGCAACACGAAACAGCATATATGTACAGTACATCTCTAGTTAAGTAAAAGTTGCCAAATATAGTTTATTTGATTACCCAGCTAGGGAGATTCCTTCCTGTCTTTGCCAAATAAATAATCATCATTTTGTTCAAACGTTTTTCCACATAATGTTGTCAACACAAATCCAAAATGTTATTTGAAGTCCCATTTCCATAGCTGTTAACATATCTTTTGCTTCATCGAATCTGTCTTCTGTTTCTGGAAGTTTAGGTCCATTCGGACAGACGAATGTGACAAGCAGGTGGCTGTGGAGACAGCAGTGATTAGCAGCAGAGAGAGAGAGAGAGAGTTGTGTAAGAGTCGCAGCCAGTGCCCTCACTTGTGTCTGGCATTTGGGTAACCTTCACTGACAGGGTACAGAGTGCCAGGATGCCAGTTTAGAAAATGTCATACGCATAAATGTTGTTTCATGCACATCTTGTAACTAAAGACTCTTGTAACTGCCATTCTCTTCACTGCTATATATTTTCAAGTTGGTTGCCACATCTTTAAACAACAACAAAAATACACTATAGTTTTTTTTTAAGAACTTATAATTGAACTCATTTCCTATCATTTAATGTACTAATATTGATTTCTGATAATTTCAATATCCTTACTGAAACGGAACTTGTCACTATGAACTAGAGCCGGGGTGCCCAGGGATGCTCCTGGTGACCGACTGTCCTGCAAAGTTCAGCTCCAACTCTAATCAAACACATCTGAAGCAACTAATTAAGGTCTTCAGGATCGAGTGAAAATTAAAGTCAGGTGTGTTTGATTAGAGTTGGAGCTGCAGGACAGTCAGTCGCCAGGAGCAGGATTGACCACCCCAGAACTAGAGCAGTTTGCCACCAGCACCACCTTTTGGTAAATAGCAGTATTGTCAGGTAAAATCGACATATTTCTGCTATATAACCTTTTTAAAGATGTCTATATAACCTATGGCCTTTTAAAACATGTCTATATAACCTTTTAAAACATATGTCTATTTAACAGAAGAGAAGCAGTAGTTATATAGACTGGAGTGAATGTGTGTGTGTGAGTAATGACGCAAGTGTAATGACGCTCTCGACTGTCTGTCAGATCCCTTCTCAACAGAACAGCCTGTTAACTCCTCCCAGAACAAACATCTATCCATTCTCGAAACCTCTAAGACAACCTCTTCATCCTTACACTCTGCCTTCGTCTGCATGGAAACATACAAAAAAAAGATTCATATGAACGTCTCTGGGTTATGTATATAACCCTAGTTCCTTAAGGGAACGAGACACTGCGTGAAAACGCTATGGGAAACGCCTCGGCGTCAGCCACGCTCTGAAACTGCTGTGAAATCTGTCCAAATAGGGCTCCGGCCGTCATAGACGGTG
>JAUCMU010000021.1:9831757-9869752 GCA_032275025.1 Enteromius treurensis | reverse complement strand
ATGGTCGGAGGGGTCCCATTTCACTGCATGTAACAGTGTTGTGACAAATAAAGGCTTATCATCATCATCATCATCATAGTAATGATGACAATAATCATAATGAAAATAAATTGGGAAAAGCTATAAATAACAAGATACTGTAAGGCTGCCTCTTGGCACAGCATAATCTCGACCGTCTCCCATGTCAGACTATGACAGATAATATGTGAGGCATTAAAAAAGCATTGCCTGTAATAAAGCTGAAAATAGTTTTGAAGCAGTTCAATATATTGTTGTAAGAAAGTCAAGGGTACACCCAATTAATATAATAATATTCTGAACACCGTAGAATACTCTTCTACAGCTGTGCACACTCCTCTGTAAGGATAAAACTCATTTTGAAACATTTCCTTGCAGTGTTTTGAGAGTATAAGATTGCAGTTTCAAACTTTTTTGATGAAAGCGGAGATGAAGGGGAAATTGCTCCTTTCTTTGTCCTCATTATCCTTTCATCTCCTGCGGTGCTTTTTTCACAGTGTCCTTATATTTCTGATCATTTGTTCAGATGTATTGCTTTTTATTTCACTGTCCATATTTTGTGTATATGAGCAGCCTGTTTCTCTCTTCAGCGTAACCAGTAAAACAGCAACAGATATTCTTGATTTTCGGTGTTATTTTGTTTAGATTTTTTTTTTTTGTTCATCTATTTTTTTTTTTTTAATTGTTGCATCAATTCTCTGAATGTTATGCTTGTTTACCTTTTTATGCAAAACAGTTGTTCAGTATGCGGTTTTGGACATTTTGAACATTCATTTGTTACTTAGTCATTGCAGTGACTTTGCTTTATTTCTTGATGGCATATTTATCTTTGAAATAAAGATGGTTATTCGCTTATATAGTGCGTTGACATCCATGATATAAGCAGTTTTGGCTCAGTGTCAAGAAATTTTTAACACACTGAACACTGACCAGAGCAAAATGTGAATACTTGTAATTAAAAACACAGTTCGTCATCAGCCATATCACCCTGCAGCCCAAGTCTGGTTGCCCACTGAAGCTAAGCAGGGTTGAGCCTGGTCAGTACCTGGATGGGAGACCGCCTGGGTTGCTGTTGGTAGAGGTGTTAGAGAGGCCAGCAGGGGGTCTGTGTGGGTCCTAATGCCCCAGTACAGTGACGGGGTCACTATACTGTCAATAGAGCACCGTCTTTCGGATGAGACGTTAAACCGAGGTCCTGACTCTCTGTGGTCATCCCATGACACTCATCGTAAAGAGTAGGGGTGTAACCCCGGTGTCCTGGCCAAATTCCCACTGGCCCTCGTCTATCATGACCTCCCAATGATCCCCATCCATTGTTTGGCTGCATCTCTCTCTCCTCTCCGCCTGTAGCTGGTGTGTGGTGAGCGCACTGGCGCCGTTGTCCTGTGGCTGCCTGTCGCATCATCCAGGTGGATGCTGCACACCAGTGGTGGTAGAGGAGAGACCCCCCACCCCCCCACATTGTAAAGTGCTTTGGGTGTATGGCCATACATGATAAAACGCTATATATTCATCTTATGAGCAACTAGTTAATAGTGAGAATGAATCCATATACTAAAGTTTTACCAATACATAATTTATATTAATTATAATACATTTTGGCCCCTGAGAGGCATAACAATTTGAGCAAACAGATAAACTGAACAACCAAAAAGAATGTCTGAATATATTTGGTTGTTCCATCTTTTGCTGCATGAGAAATTTGATGATCATGTTCTCCAGCATTATCCAGTGAACATCTTGAGTTTGAGAACATCTGACCGTCTGTACAGAGTCACATTACCAATTTCACTAATTTGATTATTTGATTATTGACCTAGAAAGAGTGCAGAATCTAAAGTATTTATCATTCATTTTATGTCTCGGAATGTTTTTTTTTTAAATATTTAATCAATTCAAGAAAATGCCATACTTTTGATCAAATATTATCTTAGTTCGATTTCGAATCACAGATTTTGCAATCTGTTTTTTTAAAACTTGAAACCCCAAATCTACTTGTGCAAGTCAGTAATCATGCTGGTGTGAACAAATTCTGGCCATTTTCAGACAGTTTCATCAATATCATGACTTGGTGTCACTAAAAGAAAGAAGGAAGGAAGGAAAGCTCATATATAGTCACTCATCTCAGTGATGATAGTGCACTCTCATTTATGTCCCTGTTTCAGGTAACTAATGCGGCATCAGCGATTAGTGACTAATGCGGAGCTACAGTACATGTGGAGTGAATTGCTCAGGTGAGATTAAAAGAAAACCCGGAAAGACCTCAGCTTCTGAGGGCTGTTTAAAGAATTGCTGGAAACAGAAGCTTATGGATGCACTGACATTTATTGTCAAGACCTCTCGTTTTTTTACAACCAGACGCAGACACCTCATATTATGCTTGCCATTGCAATGACATTCAAACAGCTGAAGGCACTGTTATCTATCAACAAGTTCTCAATGTTTTACATATCGAAATGCTGCACATTAATCAAGAATGCAGAAACGGACCGTTGTTCTTCTTTGATAGCACATAAACGTAGGCACATTAAACCATTGAGCTCTCGCTGAGGCTTTCCGGAGGAAATGAGTTGTCTGCTCTTTGTGACTGGCAACCTGCCACCACATAAACCTTACATTCTCTTATACAACCTGAGGGTCGATCCATATGGAGTGCAAAGATTGAAAATCAGCTTTTAGAGCGACAGCCAAAAACCCTTCAACTTAATAAAGAAGGTCAAAACTTCATGTACAACCACGGCCAATCGAAACAAGACGGACTCACCAAACAAATTCATTCAGTTTTTCCATAATTCCTGCCAAATGATGTCGGTAAAACAGGTATGAACAGAGAAGACCACAGAAGTCTGGACAAAGAGCAACTGTCCCATTGTATTAAATTATCATGGTTGTGCAGAGGGGGCGTGATACAGCTTTAGACTAACTTTGGGTTTCATTCATCAGGTAATGAAGTTCTGGGTTCCTCTCTACTCAACTACACAAGCCATCTGCTTTTTCAGAGCCAGCTTTGTTCAACTACCCTTTGGTCACATTTTTGCCTTGGATGAAGCTATGACTAAATGTAATTACAATACTTCCTCAATAACCAACAGGCTAAAGTGGAATTTGGTTCTGCTATATAAATCCATCATTCTTGAGCTCAGAAATAAGCTGTGAATAGATTAAGACATTCTAACAGCCACTGCTCATTAAATAGATCTTACCTTTGCATGTGAAACATTTTATATGGAAGTGCTTGGATTGCACCCGAAGGACCTCTCCTTTGCATGGCTCCCCACATTTATAGCACTGGATGACCAGCTTTCCTGGTGGATGGTGCGGTTCCTGAGGATGGGCCACTGGTAAAAAACACAGAGATGTGGATTAGCAAAGACTTACGTTTTGGAAGGAGTCTACACTGTTACACAGATAAAGAGGATGGGATTATTTCATTAATGAGCTAACCCACAACAATATATTTAACAGCCGACATTAACAAGTGTATAAACAATTGGTCAGCAGCTACCTACAAGACAATTACTACAATGCTACAATGCTACAACCTACTGTATAGCTGTAAGTAAATCATTAGTATGAATAATTTGTCATTTGAGCATGGCATTGCAATTGCAGGCCAGCGATGGATTCTGACCACATTAAAAAATGGCAAAGATAATTCATTAACTAACAATGATATGCTCCTTAATTTAAAAAAAAAACTGTTCATTGTTAGCTTAGGCACAGTAAACAATGCTAAAAGACAACACTTCTGATTTTAAATAATGAAAACACGAATTAACTTAAACTAAATGCTTTAGTAATTTTACTAAATACCTTCAGAAAAGAAATAAATTTCTCAGAATATCCTCTTTTGTATGCCATTATAAATAAACCATTAGTTAAAATACAGCGGTTTTTAAACGTTTTGTAATGTCCAACTACTTTTTGAGCACATGGCATGGTTGTATAAAACTGAAACCTTAATTATTTTTTATAATTGGCTGCACTGTTCCTGCATTTAAGCACTGCTGCTATTTCCATAGCAATAAATATGCATCTAGATGCAAAACTAATAAACACGAGGCTGAACCTCAGCTAGCTTTCATTACATAATGCTTTTAACCGGCTAGAAAGTGTTTCCACGGGCCAATGTCCGCGTGTTGGGTGCTATCGCACAGTGTGTGGGTGTGAGAGGAGTGTTAGTTGGTGTTGGGAGTTTTTTTTTGGAGTAATCAGCAGGACAAGCTGGCTGCCACGCAGTGGGTATCACAGCCACACAGAGAGGTGCTCACACTCGCTCGCACGAGTCGTGTTGTTGTTTACATATCACTACTGCTCATCACAAGTGTCATTTAGAGTCAGTACAGTTGCACAACGAAGGTCATGAGTCATTTGTGCTTCGCTGTTTACTAACTTATGACATGTAAGCCTGCAGACACAACAGCATAAAGAATCATTTGTATTTTTTTGGTGCACCACTCCTTTAAAACATAAACAGCACTTTAAACAGACATTAAAACTCAAGTACACTCTTCGGTTGTTTATAATCTTAATAATTACATGCCCTGAAGGAGAGCAGACGTTTCACAGACTGTGCGGAGGCTCTCAGTACTACATCAGTTTGTCTCAGTATCTGTGTGCTGCGTTTTTCAACTTAAGGCTTCACTGTGTTGTATTTGTTTAAGGTCATCAGGCCAAGACAGTGTCCACTCAAAGCTTGTGTTCAAAACCTGGCCGCACTCTAAAGTTAATTCATTAAAAAGAGCTCTGAACCTTTCAGAGTGGCCTCTCATTAGAGTGACTACAAATCTTTCCTCTTACTCTCGCTATCCTTCCTGCTTTTGACATTTACTGATACACAGGAAATTGTACTCTCCATCTCTCAACCCAGAATGACACTGCTTCACCTTATATCTTCTGTTCTATCGGAGAGTTAACGCATGCCTCTCTAATCTTATTGTTGGCCTCTTGAAAGGCTTGTGCAAGATTAACACAGAGAAACTCCACCCCTCGATTACTCTGCCCCTTTTCAGGCCATGTGATTACATAACATTGCCAACAAAGTGTCCACTATGTAAACCACTCTGGGGGCCTGTTCAAATACTGTATGTCTCTTAATATATTTTTTCCTGTCAAATATGACTTGACTCACATGAAACATGACTTAAACTCATATCAAATGAATTAAACACCTGTTTTTAATAGCTAATACTACATTTACTTTTAATTCAGATAATCTTCAGGCGGTTATATATACATTTTCTATCAGTCATGAATCAAATTTAAAGGTACAATAGACTTAAACATTGAATGCATCATATTTAACAAGAGCTTGCGTTTTCTGTCTCCCACATTTATACATGCAGTAATGAGAGTTGATGGAACCACTGCACAACTGCACAACTCTGAAACTGCAACTTCTTAACTAACAATTCAGACTTTTTTTTTCTTGCAATTACTCTTTTTTTCAGAATTCTGAATTTACATCTGAGAATTCTATTTTTTCCTCTGTAAATAAGCTTCCATAAAAAACACAACCACACACTCAAACGAAACAAATATCAATCTGATAATAGTACATTTGAAGTTTGAACCTACATAAACATTAATAAATGGACAGTGTCCATTGTTTTTTCTCTGCTGAAGTTGTCGTGGATGACAGGAATTTCCCCTTAGTCTGGACGAGGTGGTGAGCGAGCCACTAATCAGTTACGATAAGATTCTGGCAGGGTTTTGTGCTCAAGAATGTTCCTACCGGCCCTTGAAACTGAAGCACATGATTTTGTCTCAAACTAGCCCCCACCGCCCGAGACAGCTGTTGCTATAGCAACCATCTCTACCAGGGAGGCAACAGCATGACACTGGGAGCTTGTATAGAGGAACCCCAGAGTGAAGCTGCAATGTCGACAGACAACGACAAGCTAAGAATGAACTGTTCCTGTTTCAATCATGCAAATGGGCTAAACTAGGAGTGTTTCCCAACATATGCCGTAACTAATACAACAGCTCACACTGTAGCTATATTAGGCAGACACACAAAAGGCAGATTTGGACACTGCTACAGTATGTGTTCTCTGCATTCAGCCAAAGGCAGAGTATGCTACCTCTACTCTGTCACGCTCGACGCAGATGTGAGGGAATGTGGGCAGGTGGTGAAGAACAGCACAGCTAAAAACTGAAACACAAACCCTAGGAGCCTCATTCATGAAACTATGCGCAATACATATTTACATGTAAAATGTAAAACATAATTGAATTGTTCCACGAAAAGAGTGGTTTTATGAACAATACACAGAAATGCGATTGCCTTGTTTTTCATGAATAAGGTCTGAGGTACAGTATCTAGGCCACAAAAGTAATCTGAATGTAAAAATAGGCAATTAGCATACACATAAATTAAAAAATAAATAATAGTGTGATATGTCATTACAATGCTATTTATTGATGTAATGGCAAAGCTTCATTTTTAGCATTATTACTTCAGTCTTCAGTTTCACATGATCCTAATATGCTGATTTGGCGCTCAAGAAATATTTCATATTTAATTGACAATTTGTTTGTTAATTTAATAAATATTAAGTTCCAAAGAACAGCTTTTATTAAAAGTAGACATTTTACTATGAATATAAATCTTTTGATCAATTTAATGCACCCTTGCTAGGAAAAAGGTATTAATTTATTAATTTTGATACAAACCTTTAAACCGGTAGTATTATATTCAATAAACAATTTCAGAATATGTAAAAATTCTCTAAACTGTAAAACATATTTAAAGCAGTAAATTTAAATCTAAATTCTGATCAGCGAAACATCAACTGAGTTCTATATTAATATATTTGTTACAATTTATAACAAAATCTCCCACGGTATACTATGTCATTGCACCCAGCTCACGCAGACCTGTGGTGATTTAATGTGTGGCATCTGTCCATTAACACACACAGATACACATGAACACATTCTAAAAGCTTCCGATGGTGTTAAGTAGTGTTAAACACTAAATTATAGCAGGCTGTGTAACTGTAGAGGGTTATTCAATCCTGAGGCAAAAGAAAAGTGTCTTTTGCGTTGAACAGGCATTCTGACTCAGAATGAGTGTGTGTTTGTGTGAACAGAGTGAGTCAATGTTTTACTCCTCACCACTGCCTCCAGCAGCCATTTTCAAACTACACATACAATACATTCCTCCCCAACTCAGACCATGAAGGTCTGAACATCCTTTGTCTGAAACCTCTG
Organism: Enteromius treurensis; assembly: GCA_032275025.1. Taxonomy (NCBI): domain Eukaryota; kingdom Metazoa; phylum Chordata; class Actinopteri; order Cypriniformes; family Cyprinidae; genus Enteromius; species Enteromius treurensis. Next base: position 9,862,519 of record JAUCMU010000021.1, on the reverse strand, counting down.
CTACTTTTAGTAGAGTTTAACCTTACAACAACTCCCGTACTAATCTCAGCATTAGCTCACCTCTCAACTCAATACTTGACCCCTACTAACCTTTTGCATTCTGGCCAAGTACAAACGACCGGTCAATCCACACGTGTCAGGGCTGGATACTAAAGAGAGCTTGTTTTAGACACAGACGTGGACTGATTGCTGTCTTTTGGCCACAGGTAATGCATTCAGGGTGAAATATTCATTCCCCATAATCATTTAGTACTGGATTGGTATTATATTTGTATTGTGATGAGCATGTGGCTCCTCTCCAGTCGACACTACGCCGGCCCTAACATTGCTGGATAACGTCCAGACACACTGTGGCCAAGAGGAGGAGCAAGAAAACGGAACAGTGTTGGCAGCACCTGATAAATATCGTCTCTCATGACCGCTGCCATAAATTCAGTTGACATAGGCACCACATTGTTCAGGACTGAGAAATACTCAATATGGAAACATATGGAACAAAATACACAACTGTTCAAAAGTTTGGGATTGGTACAGTTTTTTTTATTTTTTATTTTGAATGAAGGGTTCAGATGCAAAAGCCTGTGATATTTTTAAGGAGCTTTCGGGAAGAAAAAATTATAAAAAAGTGCAAAATAAACATTTATTTGAAAAAGAAGTATTTTGTAATATTCTGTTTGTCTTTACAATTACTTTACTTTACTTCATCATTCATCTTTAATCTGCAACTTCTACTATCATACTCTTTGAAAAACTTAATCTACTAAATGGGTAAAGGACTACATACACTATGTCAAAAAACAAGACTGTAAAAATAATTCTTAATAAAAGTGAAATAAATACAGCAGAACGTTTCATCATATTTTGTGTGTAAAACCTTTCTGTCATGATTGGTCTCTGTTTTCCCTGGACTTTTATGTTGAAGTGTTGCTTTGAGTTTAGTTCCTTTTTTACCCTTGTTGTTACCTTGTTTAGTCTGATTGTCTGATTAAGTGTATTTGAGTGGTGTGCTTTTCTCTTGTGTTTGCTGGTTGTACATGTTGAATGGAGATGTCGAAGATGTTCCTGTGTCCTAGATTGTTCGAGTGCTTTGCTTTCTTTGGAATTAAAGTTTGTTTTTGCAGATGGATTCTCTCTCTGCCTGAGTTCATCTTTACACATCCGTTGATGAGTATCGATATATAGCCAAATATAACATCTCATCGTTTTAGTCAGCAATGTGCCATATACTGGGCTTTGGGATATCGTAGTGGTAATCAATTCCAATAGATTGAATTTACATACCTGAAATAAATTCAGCAAAATACAGTCTACAATAGACGTGTACATTTATATGTGATTCAACATCAATGAATTCGTAGATAGTGTAGTCTTTCATCGCTGATTTTATCCCAAACATGGTAAAATCTGACTTGCTGTCTATATGTTTGTAGAGATAACTAATGGGTTATTGGTTAAAAGTATTATTATTATTCTTAAATCATTGTTAAATATTCTTTTTGCCATGCACATCAATACCGTTCGGGCAAAGGACACATACCACTGTGATAAGCCTATCTGTACCACCGCCTCTGAGATAAAGTGACTGATGTAACATATCCTCAGGTGTAATAGCCAAGGGATATGGACACACATATTAGTCTCTGTATCTGACTTATTGATATCTGCTTTGAATGTGGCTGACAGATTTCTATAATGACCTTTATAGAGTGCCTAGTCATTCTGATCTTTTCCTGACATTAAAAGACCAATAAAATACATATCAGGAAGTAATGTTGGGCAATACTAACAAATTACTGACATTTTGTCAGATGTTACCTGTGCTATATATTCTGTATTGATATCAAGGCTAAAAGGCTAAAATTAAAACCAGAAGGCTTTTAAACTGGATATGTCTGCTGCCTAATAAAGAAATTAAGTACTTTTTTGGCGACTTTTGAGTGTTTTCTTTAATTATGGATGAAATGATGCTCTTGATTGTCCTAAATTAGGGAGAAGGATAACATTACATTCATTTGAAAATTTATTGAAATATAATGAGACTCAAGCTATAAAAACTGCCTTATTACCTGGATTATTTACTCAATAAAAAGTGTTTGTTTGTCATCAAGGCTTAGTATATATATATCTATATCTATATTATTATATTTATTTAAACATTTCAATCAATGGTACTCTAAAAGTTTATATTGCTTCTTAAAAGTAAAAAAAATAGCAGACTAACTGTTTATGCATACAATGTGAATACTAGGCCTATAACCCTTTCATATGAGTAGTGAAATAAATATGTGCAGTCAGAAACAGTCCTTAGAGACAATGTCTTTAACTAACTATCATTATCCTAAAATATCCTGTCCTAAATATAGGGCTACATGCATTCTTATAATACAGTCTCATTTACAATCATGCAAAGCTCTCTGTGACCATTTATGGAAAGGTTATCAGAGTTATGTGCCTTTGACGTGAGTCCAACGTGAGCATTCCCATTTAACCTCTGACAGAACAGAGAGCATACAAGCAAATGTTGAGTGGAGTTTGGATGTGTGTGTGTGTGTGTGTGATTTCACTGCTAAGCCAGGCTCAGACACTACCCAGATGCATGCGTTGAGGAAATGGACAATCTGTAAATCTTGCACAGTGGGGAAAGAGATTGTAGTCGGCCAGTGACACAGTAGAATAATATTTGAATAAATTTAATGAGACATTAAAAAATAAGTCTTTATAATAAATAAAGTCTATATTTAGAATAATGTAGTATGTTTTAAATGTAAACAATTAATTCATATAAACATATTTTATAACAATATGGCAGGGTCATTTTGAAATGTATTGATACTTTATGTACAGGTTTGGGTATAATGCGAATGCCATGAGAACTAGGAACTGTATACTATGTCTATTATGTTATGAATAATGCAACAAACAATTATTATTTTATGCATAATGTAATTAAACAAATGTACACAAATCATTTACTTTATTATTATAAAACCAATTTCAATCAAATATTCATAGTAATATATGGTTTATATAATATTTAAAATGAAAAATCAATATTAAATTGTTCAGAAATCTAATTATAGATTATTATAGATTTCTGAACAATTTAATATTGATTTTTCATTTTAAATATTGTAGAAATAGCTATTATGCATATGTTAATGTGAAACTCGTGCATGCATGCATGTATTAATGAACATATTATGTTCCATATCCATATGAAAGCACTGACATACACATGTTTGTGTGTAAATACAGGTGTGTGAGGTGGGTTTGCAGCGTGTGTTGTGCTGTGATTCACACGGGGTACGGCCTCAGCAACAGACCAGTCATCACCCAGTTGCCATGGCTACAGCGATAGGCTAAATGCATTATTGAGTTCATTCTCTCTTAGTCTCTCTCTCTCTTTTAACGTCTCTCTCCCTCACTCCCCCTCCCTCATCCTGCGCAGACCACTATTAGCTTTTACTAAAGCATGATCTACTTTTCAAAACACACACACATCGCTGCTACGAAACATCCTTCGCCTCAGTCTCCAATTCGTGACAAGGGCTTTCTTCGGGAAACAACCCTTTTTCCGGAGAAATCCCAAACAGGAACACACTGTGTACTGCCTGCATTCAGTTAATAATTCAAAAGCCTGTTAAATTCCTACATAGTGTTACACAACAGCTCTGCTAGAAAGTGTGCCATCAGAAGCTCCTTTAGTTAAATAGCAGTCAGTTTTGTCTTATTTTGGTTGCTTTTCACTGTATTGTTTTACTCAGGCGGTGTGTTCCTGAGTAAACATGATAATGAAGCATTTAAGATTCACCAGATGTTCCTGCTATAATGTGGCTTCCCTCATCAGATAACATGAAACTTCTGAAGTTACTGCCGCTTAATATTCGCAAGGAACTCCCAGCATAAAAGTACTGCACAGAAAGTTATGCATATGCACACACAACCAATAGACCAAGTATTATTTAGACTAGAATGTGGAAAATATGTATCAGACCACACAAATGGTCCTTTATACAGAAAAGTCTATAAAATGGTCTTTTGTATAATAATAAACACACATTACGTTTGCACAGCACAATGTGCAGAGCACATGCCGAGAAGCGATTAATTGTAAAGTAATCGTCTTTAAGACCAACCCAAGACAAACAAACACAGACTGCAACTCATAAATAAGTGCAAGCTTCAGTATCACAAAAACACAAGCTTTATCATATTCACACCAATATCACACAACCTTTTTAACCCCTTAAGCCAATACAGGTATCTAGAGAACAAGGTGACTCATATTCAACATATTATTGATAAAATAATATTGATAAAACAACGCATTATGGCTAATTTACACAATATGTATAGCCTATTAGACATAGAAAATTCACAGTTTATTGTGTTTTACACTTAAAATAAACAATATTAATATATACTCAAAATTAATTGTGAAGAATATAATGCATAAAAAGTGCATTATTAGTTTTATTATTAACAGACAAAAACGTGCACTATTTTAGATTATTTTACACAATATGTATGCTTAAAAATAATAAGTAAAAAATGACAGCATAAAGTTGAACTTTTTACATAACAAACAAAAATGCACACTATCCTTTGACAAAAGTGTCTAACTACCATTAGTGAAATATTACTTTCTGTTGAGAAATCTATCAAGCAGAGTAATCGACGATCTCAAAATAGCTTAATGACTACCAATGAATCGCCCTGTTTATCACTAGTACCACTATGTTCCCTTCTGCAGTATCTCATTCATTTTTATACACCGCAATCCTTCTAAAGCAGCAAACTGTCCTCCCTACATCCACCACGCACGCAAATCTCCCACATGCTGGCCTGGTTTTCCCTCTGCATGAGCTCTCTCTCCTGGTCCCCACCCGGTGCTGTGAAATGCCATGCTACCTTTCTCCTTCACCATGACCATTGGCTCCTCAGTGTCTGCTGGGGCTCTGATGAGGAGGATCAGAGGGAGAGAGCTGCTTCCTCCTGCTTGCTTTCTTCCTTGGGTTCTCCTGCTTTATTCCCCCACTGAATCCAAACGTGAGGAGACGACGGAAGATAGAGCAAGAGAGAGAGAGAAAGAGAAAGAGAGAGAGAGCAAGGCAACGGCAAGATGACAGCAGAGGAACGGATTGAAAGAGCTTGCTCTCTCAAACTAAGCAGCCGCTCAGCAACTGCTGGCTTGGTCTTCGTTTCTCGAGCAGCCCCCCCTCTCCTCGTACACACGCATACCGTGTGTGTGTGTGTGCTTGTGGACTCTGCCCTGGCTCTTCTGAAATAACCAGGTTGCAGCTGCCGTGTGTGACAAATGCAGATTCCACAGTCGTAATCCCTCCCAGTTCGAGACACCACCTTAAATTCTTCAAAAAGAGATGGAGGGGACGGACACATGTGACTCACTTTAATATACTGCACATTTCTGTTCTTTCCTATTCACCCACTCTCTCACACATATACATATTGTCTCCCTCTCATTGTTCATCGCATGCTCTGATTAGCTGTGTTTATTTCGGTGAAATGCTGAGTGCTGATTTTACAACTCGAACTTGTTTCTTGCAGATGAATTAGCTGGAACGTAACTCTTTTTCATTGACCCACGTTAAGGCGAAACAGGAAAACTGTGATATGCTATCGCTGGCCTTTGAGGGATCAGCTAGTCTCTCTCCGGACTATCCACACGTCATGGCTGTAGATTATAGGATTACTAGGCTGACAATTGAATTGGGGAGTTTATTGAGAGGCGTTATTAATATTCACAACGGTGCATTGGCGTCACTAGGGGGGAGCGTGTACTGAGAGAATGGGGCTGCTCTGACGAATTACCCAGAAGTCTTGGTACTCGCATAAAAAAGTGGTACAGTACGTGTATACACTTATTTATCTCCGTATTTTGTATGAGACTGAGACAAACTGTTTGGGGTCAGTGTGGCTTTCTATGTTTTTGAATGGCTTATATGTTCACAAATTTTTTGATGAAATCATATTGTAATGATTTCTTAAGAATCATTGAATTCTGACGTAATAGCTGCAGAAAATTCAGCTTTGCTATATATATATATATATTTTTTTTTTTTTTTGTGTGTCCTTGCTTAATAATTTTTTTTTTTAATTCATTTATTTAAATCTTACTGACCATTATTGACCCTGAAACATTTGAATAGGAGTGTAACTCATTGCATTTAAATAGATGTTTCTTTAACTACAGCCACTTTTACAGTTTAGTTATTTATCTATTTTATTTCTTTATTTGTCTAAATTCTTTTTGAGCTATAAAAGCCATATTAAAACATTATTTAAATACTACTTTAAAAAATCCTCTGTGTATAGATCTTATTTTATTCTGGTCCCAAAACAAAAGACAAAAAATAAAAAATAAAAAAAAATAAAAAAACAACAAATGAACTATAACAATAATAATCTGAACAATTTATGAGATAAACAAAGTTTAGCCGTCTCTCAGCCATTTTTTCTGTTATAAGCAACATTTCTGCCTCTTATTAAGTCCCAAAAGTTAGTGTGCTGGTTTTACAAGTAGTCAACAATAAAGATCAGCGAAATATGATGTGTACTGTTTGATGTTAATAATTACAAAGATTAAAATCACTTGTAAATCAAAGTGCTATTTTAAAAAAGCCTTAGTTTAGCCAAATTATGCCAATATATATATAGAGAGAGAGCGAGAACATATTTTGAACATATAAAAGAGATATAATTCTAGCTATGAAATAAGCTCATGCATGACTGTAGAATCAGCCATTATATTCCATTATATAAAACGTAATTTCCACACCATACATGAACTGAGATGTGAAAAATGCAATAATGTGTGGACAAAGACAAAAAGACAAACCAGTCAACAGGGCCAAAAGTGTCCATAGCCTAAGAAACAGCCGCATGGGTTGATATGATTAAAGGAGATTAGCTGAATTTTAAATAAGGGAGGATGTGTGTGAGAGAAAGAGACAGAGGGTGTCAGTATGAGAAGGCCACAGACAGCAGGTGCTGGATAAATAGAGGAACTTAAAGTCTATATCATTAGAAAGAAGAAAACAGCTGAATATTTTGTCAACAAGCAAGAGCAAAGAGAGGGAACTGAGCCAAAGCAACAAGAACACATGCTAGACCCCTGTCATTACTCTCCATTTTTATGTACAACACTACAAAATGCTACAACAAATATGAATGCTTTAATGCTTCAGAATAGTGAATAATATTTTATAATAATAAAATATAATAATAATTTATTCTTTGTTGTGTTGTTTTTGTTCTGTGAACTGGTAGCTGTGACACCAAAACAAATTCCTTGTATGTGCAAGCATACTTGGCAATAAAGCTCTTTCTGATTCTGATTCTGATTCTGATAATAGTTATTGAATCATATTGATTTTCTGAGGGGTTTCGAGTTTCTATGTTTCTATTGTTTCTATTCTATGTTTCAGTTGGTTCCTTAGTGATTTTTCCCATCATATTGTCCAAAAAAAGCACAAACCCACACCGTTACAATGTCTGCAGCACAGGATTGCAATGGAAAAGAGGCACATGTGGAACTGAGGAATAACACTATAATACCTTTGGCTTCAGGGTATCTCTGACTTCCACTTAGTGAGGGGCTACACACAGCAGGGATCAAGACTTGCCTTGGCTATAAATGATTGATTGGTTGAGTGGAGCCATAATTACTGTATGCAGTGTTTCTTTTCTATGAGCTGGCACTCTCTGAGCACAAGAGTCAAACATTAACAGTCAGCCTTACGCATCCATGCACTTCTATGCAGATGCGATACCTCTTTCCAATCTCTTAAATAACAATTCTCAAATTATACAGCAGATATTTCCTTACATAAAGCAGCAGAACATCTGCATCCGGTAATCACTATGTTATGCAAGCTAACAATGAATATAGCTACTAATGTGAATGGATTTCTATATGTTGTAGATTAAAGCACACACATATAAATATGTGTACCAAGACACAAGTTATGTCCTAAGTCTGTATAAATAAATATGTTAGGATGTTACTCCAGGGTGCAGTGACAAATCCGCTGAAAACTACATTATGAAACATTAAGAATAGCAGTATATAGCCTTTTAAGGGGTATAAGGATGAGTGATTGTAAATAAAAAAAGAGACCTCTGCAGACTAATGGGAAGATTTGTCAGGAATGTGTCTACCATTTCAGCCATAATCCTGCCAGCGGGATAGTGCTATGATCCAGCTCAGACTTTAGATTAGCCTTACATCCCACTGCCTTATAAACACAAATACCAGCATCTCTGCTCATCTCCTCAATTATTTTGTAATATGTTAGAATTTTGACTTGGTGTTATCCAAATATGCCACTCTACAAATATCACTTGGTCACTATGACCAAGTCGAAAATCTAAAATATCCCTTGAATAAAAATATTTTTGGCTCAGTTTAGACATTATTACACATTTTTAAACTACTTTCACAGTGGAAAAAAAAAGAAAAAAAAAAATATAATTATAAGTATAATTTTTTTCTAAATATCTAAACATCTTATAATTAAATCTAAATAATTAAGTGAAATATAACAGCAATAAAATAAGTAAAATATGACAAAATATTGTAGATTATGCCTAAAAACAAAGGGGGTTAACAATACAAATTATTGTTCCGCAGTGTTGAAATCTTAAAAAAAAACTATACTATTATTATAATCAATTATGAATACTTAAATTAGTTTAACTTCAACACAATTTTCTGCTCAACTGTACAATAACACAGGCAGTCACATAATGAAAATATTTTGTATGATAGCATATAATCGTTGAGCATCGTTCCTACTCTCCATCCTCCCTTACCGGGTCCCATGTCAGGAGGTGCCATTTTCTCCAGGATGACATACTCATTGGGGTTTAAGAAGGGCAGCTGCTCCATCATGGACTGTTTAGGAATCAGGTAGAGCACCTCAGCCACGTTCCCATCTTCAATAATGGACATTCTCCGAACTGAGTTCTTGCGCTTCACCCGGTCCAGCACCACAGAGTCGTCGCTCCGGCTGGAGCCGCACAGTTTGCCAAAGCTATTAAGATTGGGTAAGTTTGGCATGGCGAGACCCCTCTAATCACTAGAGGAGATACCATACAAGATAAACATAAAAATCACCCCGTCACACAATAGTGAGTTGTGTTACAGCTAAAACCCAGGTACTAGATTAAACGTCCAGATCGCAGGGGTTTATTTGTGTTGTTGGTGGAGCAGCGCTGAGCCCCTGCTGTGAGCTCCTTCCTGGTTTACTTAAGCAGATTACGGTCTGATGTATTTTTAGTGATTATCTTCAGTGGGATGGAAAAAGAGCACCTGCATGGGACAGTCATGAGTTCATGATCTAATACGATGCGGATGAAAGTTGCAATATCAAAAACAGATGCATCCCGGGTTAATGCTCTGTGATTGGATGCATCTTCAAGAAGATTATAAAGTTTTACATTTGAATGGGATTGCAGTCGTATATTACGGTTTTAATCGCATTTAAATCAAATCATGTGACTGGCTTTCACTTAATACAATGCAAGGCAACATCATCCTTATACTGGGCATAATAGGAAATAAAACATGTACAATAATGCATCGGCTTGATTAAATTGACATTTCTGATGAAAATAAAGATCCTCTCTTTCTGAGTTTGTAAACCCACGCCGAACAAGCATCCACATTTAAACTGGCACGTCACCAAAGCTGATGAAGGGGACCTTGTCTGTGGTACTTTTAGAATCATAAACCCTGCTTCCCTGTCCCATACGTACCGAGAAGCTAATATCACTCACATACCCGTTTATGTGTACAGCAATTACTTTGCAAGGACATTAAGGGGTATCTCCACAGTCACCGTCAGAGATATGATAGCTGTTATATAAAAATGTCAATTTTCATTGAGGTCATTACAGTGGTCATTTATTCAAATGATCGCATCAGCAGAAAGTGTGCCATACTTGTTTGTTCGATTCACTAATTTTATGACTGCTGTCTTTTTCTCAGACCCACACAGCACAGCAACGAAACACACACTCACACTTTAAAGGGATAGTTAAATTAAAATGACAGTTCTGTCATCGGTGTTCTTTTAAAGAAATAGGATTCTTTGTCTTTAGGTAATGCAGGGCAGAAATATTGATGACTCATATCGCACCGTCCAAATGTTGTTCAGTCAAATGCTTTCAATGATAAGCATGTTATACTCAAGTGTATGTTATTAAATATATTAAAAGTACCATTTATCCATGCACATTAACATCAACACATCAATAAAACAGCAGCGCACTGCCACTGACTGAGTCATTCATATTAGGAGTCATTCATATTCACACGCACAGCTACTCAAAATGTTTTTTCAAGCACATGAATACTGTGTGTTTAAGTCATAGACACACAATTTATCACAGAAGTACTACACTAAAAGTTTAACAGTCTATCATACAGCGCAGTATTCCTGCAAATAGATTATTCTTTTACATGCTGTAAAAACTAAAGTGTTTGAATTTGGTGCATATGATGACACACCACATGGAGAGACAGTTTTGGAATTTGGAAGAACCGTTTTAAAATGGGGTCCAAAACTACATTGGACCCCAATGAAGAAATATCATTTTCTACCCCAACTCTTTTTTTCCCATTAACAAGTCACTTTTCAAAAAATACTGATATATTTTCCACAATTATGCTCCAGAGAAAAAAATGAATAAGTGCAGGGTTTAGAATGACAAGAGGGTGAGTAAATTAAGATTAAAATAATATGTTTATTAATATAGCACTTTTAGCAATACAAATAATTGCAAACCAGCTTTACAGGAAATTAAGATTCTCCAATATGTTTACTGTATATTGTAGAAACGTAATATATTAGGTAATTCTGTATGTTGTCTGATTTTGTATGTAGGTTGGCAAAAGGGTTGACATCCTCTCTTCTCAGGTGTTCTGTCATCTCAGATAATTTAAGGGTTGGATCCAGCCTGAAGCTTGTAATTGAATTGAATAGTATATCTGGTTTAGGCAAACTATCCGCTTGGCATTCTGCTGCTGCTGTTACTAAAGCATGTAATATATGCTGCTCTTGCGTGAATGAATGAATGAATGAGGCATTTATATTGCGCTTTATTGTGTATTGCCGTATGAGAATACATAAATTCGTCAGCCGATCTAGACAGGTGGAACTGGGGAAGTGGAGGGTTTTAGAAGCACTCTGATGGCACACTGCGGGACCAGCTTACTGTGAACACTGAAGCAGAATATTTTAATGATGAGCAAGCAATCTCATTGGCTGCAGATTCAGCAGAGGCCAATTAGCTCATGCAATGTGACTGACTGCAGATTGCAAGTATAGGCTGTGCCATCTAGTGTTTCATGGCTGAACTAGACATATAATTCACACACTATGACTTCAGAGCAGTTATACTGTATAAATCATCAATCTGAATGAAAAGTAACATTATTCTGACTGCTAATCGAAGACACTGAGGAAACACAATCAGGCATCCTGAGTGTTACAACATCTTTGGTCCTCATGCTGCACGTTCCTAATAACTAATATTTCACTTAGCGCTTTTCATCTAAATCTCCTAACCTGTGGGTGTCCTTATGCATTAAGATAATGACTATGACATTAGAGATGCATACAGCTCACCAGTGCCTTCTATGACCCAGGTGGAGGTTATGTGAGCAAGGAGACAATATAATATATAATGACAGTTAATGACAGAGTACAACAAAGTGCACAGACCACCTATGTCTCCATCCAGGGGGGCTTATAGGGGCATAATCACCGCTTTAGCCTCAGAGAGATGACTATAGTCTACCAAATGTGGGGCAAAAAGCATTTGTCAGCTGTGCTAGAGCACACTTACATTGACGCATAAGCACAGAAACAACCTGCAAAGTGTGTGTTGGGGCGCTTTAAAAGTGCAGTGTGTAATTTCCGCGAGACTGGCAGCAATGATTATCTCACAGAAGGTTCTGGGGCAGATGTTGAAACGTCTAGACCCATCCACACACACACTTTCTTTTAATACTACAAGACACTATTAAGCTCCACATGGTCTATTGCAGGATAAGGATAATGTCATGATTTGATTGATGGCTCAAAGCACATAGACAAAACAATTTAAAGCACTTAGCTGAAATCTATTATGTAGCCCGTTTATGAAAGCAGAACCCAAAATATTAGCAGTGCACCATTTTAACAAGCTAAATTAAATTTCCTTTATTTGAGCATACGAATCCCTTCGTGTTAGCGGCGCTCAGATGCTTGAAATGCCTCACATGACAGAGCAGAGAGGCAGATTAAGTCCTGCTGACATTTCACAGTGTTGTCATTCAGTTTCTGGCTGTGCTGAACAACACCACAGAGTATCCATTACCTCTATGACACCCTTCACAGTTCTCAAACTGAAGGTTAAAGCAGCACAGGAGACAAATGTGGGCGAGAGGTGAAGAAACGAATGCTAAACAGTGTTTATCTGCATCTTTCTTTTCCCTTCATTCTTAGGTATTTTAATAGGCTTTCTGTTTTCAATCTGCAGCACGGGTTTCAAATCTTTATCAAGTCAGTCATGCTGGTGACTGAACCCAATGTAAAAAACATATATGCTATATTTGCTCTGTAACACTATGGACTAGTAATTCCTTAATTAATAACATTTCTAAGCCTTGTTGGATCAAAAAGTATATCACTGCAATTTAAAATAACTGTATTAGTTAGAAATGTCTATGCTAATAACTATATTAATTATATATAATAATATATAAATAATACTACATAAATACACATGCACACACACAATTTCAAAATATCTGAAAATGTTTAGTATTTGTATAATGTTTAAGTATAAATTGAGTATATTATTAACTATTTCTTTTAACTTGTAGTTACATTTTGGAGCCCCAGGGGACAGTAGAGAGCATGCAGGTTTAGGTAATGGGAACGTGACAATATTCAAACATGCTATCTCATGAAATGCTACCAACGTTTTTTACATTTTAAAAACAGAAATATTAAATAATGCTCTCTTAAAGTGACTGATTATTTAACTAATATTCATAGGGCCAAAGAGCACCATCTACTGTCCAACATATTCAAATTACCCTGAGAAATTGAAACATGAGGCAAGTTAGACAAGAATAAGAAAGTAAGGTAGCCATCAAGCATACTGACAACAATCAAGTAGGTAGGAAAAGTAGATAAAAGTGTTCTAAATTCTCTGATGGTAAATCAAGCCACTGCTGCACACATATCATGTTTAGTCACTCTTGTGTGATGTAAAATGCACATCTTTGTCCGCCTGATGGCCTATTACACATATGTTCTGATTCAGGCAAGGTCAACACAATCAAGCAGCTAATCTGCACAGAGATGTGCTCAGGGGCTTGTCAGAGAAAAAAAAGAAAAGATATTATTAATAAAGCTACCGGGACTTCCATCCTTCTTGACATTCTTACACTTGACCAGGAAAGGATGTGCATGTGTTATCCACGGACTGGCAAAACTCACGATGGGACACAGTACTGGATCCGTTCCGGCTCCCTTTGGAGGAAGGTTATTAAACCAACCATGCATGGTTTAATAACCTTCCTCCAAAACATCAAACAATACTCCCTTTCATCGCCATTCGGGCCCACGTCTCATTGCATAACATTTCTCCATGTGGCGTATAGTGTTTCTCATGGCAAGAGTGAATCACTTCATAGATGAATGCAGGCAATGTAAAGAGCATCATGACGAGGAACGCTGGCATTATATAACATCCTTTCACAACACATCAAGATTTCAGCCTCTCTCCATTTTTAGACTCAAATATAGTCAGTGAAATCATTAGATGCACAAGTGTATCATAATGTATGATCACAAAGTATGGAAATCCTTTTATATGGTAGGCCAATGTGTTATTAACAGTAATCAATAGAAACATTTATAATTTTGTTAAAACCTTTAAAGAGTATGTACGGAATATAATTTTAACAATTATAGAATAACAATAATAATAAAAAATATTTGTTTACATTTTACAAAAAAAAAATAAAAAATGTTATGTTCAGTTATTTACTTATTTATTTTTTGTAATTATTTGTGTTTCTGTTTTTGAAAAAAAAAGTAAATCCTACAGAATTTTCCCAGTATTTTTTCTTTCACTTCAAAATAAAAAACAATATTTTGTACTAACTGTGTAATTATATTTTGTATTTTTTTATATATAATATATAATGTATATTAAATCTCAGGCAAAAAAAAAAAAAAAAATGAAAACAACTGATCTAAATAATGTTTTGACTGATTAAAAGTTAATATTCAGATACAATGACAAAAGTAAGAAAAAACTAGCCATTCATTAAAATGTGTTAAAACTTGACATGATCTAGAGAGAGAAAAAAAATCTTACCATATCTGACCCTACTATATGCAAGTCATGTTAGAGTGCATTGTACAATATTAAACAGGGGACCCCTGCTCTATTTATCCACCAAGGAATGCTTTGCGTAAAAATGGCTGAAGTCCCAGGTCAGCCTGGAAGATGAATATAAACTAACAGCAAGTAAAATTTTGTTAAGTGTTGCTCCCCCTAGCTGCACCTTTGAAAAGTGCAAGAACATAACTTGTTACACACGAAACCCAGGGCCAAAAATACAGCAAATCTAATCCAATCAGACACAGTCCACTGCACACCGTGGCAATTACCAGCTCAAGATCCACTTCACAGTATGAAGTATAAGCATGCACACCATAAAAACGACATACACGTGCTCACAATGCAGTTTTCATAAGGTAAACCCAACATTGGAAGTGTCACAAACTTAACATTTAGATGCCAACAATAAACAATCTTTTCATAATGACACCTTCTTATTTATCTCATCCAAATTAGAAAAGTATTCAAATATTATTGAATACTCAAATAGTCAAAACTCTTTTTTTTTTCTGGCTGTGTGACCCTAATTCAACATCCCTGAAGGAATTTCACTCCAAAAGAATTCCGTTAGCTATTAAAACCACACAGACATATTCATCCCTGTTGAGAAATCTAGAACAAGGTGCTTTTGACATTTACGACATTGTGTGGATTAAATGACTGCTTTATTTCTCACACACAGGCTTGCAAACAGATGCAGGCTCTCCAGGAGCAATAAAGGTGAAGCGGTATGTTCGGCTCCACCCATTGGCTGATTAATCTGGCTCATCGTGAATTGCACTGCAACACCGCAAACTAGGCATGTGCCACAACAGCTCCAGAGATCAAAATATCCAAATGCACTCAAGAGAGAGACTTTGAGAAGGAGGAAGAAAAAGAGAGCCTTATCAACTTTGCGCTAAATGGTTACACTTACTAAAAGAGAATATTGTAACAAAAAAAAAAAACCCTCCTGCTTTTTAGTCTTCAACGACTGTTCATTGGACTCACTTGAAGAGGAAATGTTTGGGAAATTCTTTCACAATGTCGTAATCCTTTCCAGTGTTTTTCTTTTTTTATTTCCCCTCTCACTATTTTACGTGAGCCTGGTTTAAGTTATATTCCTGGCTATTATGGTCTGCCATGCAAACAGCCAACGGTATCAGAGATCGCTCAGAAACATTGTGGGGATGTTTATTTGTTTGGACGACCTTCAAACCTTCAGCCAAACTCAGAATCAAATGTTAAGAGCCCTCTCAGCCCTTAAGAGAGTCTCATTACACATCCACGAGCACCAGAGCAAATAGCACCAAAGTCTCTGGAGAGAACAAGGAGCAAGCAAGCAAGACAAAAACAAATCTAACACCGTGTTTCTGACCAGGTGTGATACCAGAAGTCACAAGCACTGCACGTGCTCTACAACACAGCCAGTCGGGTGTGATGATAAATGTTACAGTATAAGATTTCACTGTAGGCGGGGCTACCAGCACAAAACAGGAACAGATTAAGTGATTGGTGGAATAGCCTGTCATTCATAGAGGGTCAATCCAATTGTTAGAATATTTATTCAAAAATAGGTTTTTATAAGTTAAAATAAGTTTTTGTTTACATAACAAATGAATGTGTACTGTGTATATTTATACAGAGACATGCATGAATATATTTAAGAAAAATATATTATGTTTATATATTAAATATTGTGATGTGTAATATAAAACATTATAATATATATATACATATATAAGTGTATATACATGTAAATGTATATATATATATATATATATATATATATATATATATATATACATATATTGTGTGTGTATTTATTTATACATAATAAATAAACACAGTAGATACATATATTATGCAAACAAAAACTTTTTATTTATTTTTTTATGTGCGATTAATGGTGATTTGACTGTACTGTTTAAAAAAATGTAAATTGATAAATCACTTATACATAAATGAATTAACAGAAATATTTAAACCCACTTCATTTATTTAAAAAATTACTAATTAATTACATTTAAAAATTACAAAAAGATTAACAATGAATTTTAAAGCATTAACAAATTACTTTTTTTAATTTGTTGGCAAACTTCATTTGCTTCCAAATGTCAGTTAAAGTTTAAAAGAGCCATTTAAAAATACAATTGCATAAAAAAAAAAAATAAATAAATAAAATAAATATATATATATATATATATATATATATATATATATGCTATTTTCTTTAAACATGAGATGTTGAATGTTTGTAAACACAAATGTTTTTAAACATTAAATAAATAAATGTATTTGTCACTTTTAAAAGTGATTTATTAATTTACTTTTTATTTTTTAAATAATGCATTGATAATTGATTTCTTTATTTTGTTCTTAAATGGCACATCATCCTCCATATTTGATTTGATGCAAAAAAGAAAAAAACCCTGCTTTTATTGCCTGCCACTTTATTGCTTCATGCCTAGTTAGAAGGAGACGGACACTGTATAAAAGCATGTAATTGCATCTGAAATGCATCTTAACATTCAGGCATTAAAAGCTTTGAGTGGGTTCATAACTCAAAAATCTATTTGCTGATGCACCATTTAGTATGTCGCTTTAAAAAGCAGTGTTTGTAAAAAAAGTGACCGCAAAATATAATGTGCAGTGACTGGATATACTGTAAGAAGTGTCTCTCAGGGTCTAATCACACATAGATTGCATGTTAGCAGCAGCTCTAAAATTATGTCAGGTAGCCACTGGCGATGGCCTTGTCGCATACACAGCACTATTCATTTCTCATCTTGCTCCCCTTTCACTAATGTAAGCATACTGTAACTCAGATCTTAAATATATTTTAAAATGTAATTTATGCTTTTGCTGGCCAAGTAAATTTTTTAGAAGCCTGGCTTCTTATGCATTTGAGGATAAAGGATCAAAAAGAGTGAAAAGGGTCATGAAAACTAAAACACGATTTAAAAAATATATATATAATTTATAATTGTGAAGGAAAAGCTTAATTTTTCAGAAGCTATTACAGTCTTCACCATAACATGATCCTACAAAAATTGGTGCTCGAGAAACATTACTTTTTATTATCAATATTGAAAACAGTTGTGCTACTTATTTTATTTATTTGTTTATTTATTTATTTTTGTGAAAACTGCAATGCACAGCCATTCAAATCTTTGGAATAAGTAAGATTAAAATAATAATAATAATACTTTTAATAAGCAACGGTGCAATCTATATATTATCTTTTATTTTTAATAAAATGGTTATGAGGGTTAAAGGGGTATGGTTTTATCATATAAAAAAGAAGATAAGGGATCAAAAGGAGTGAAAATGGTCTAAAAACTAAAATATGATTAAAAAAAAAAACATTAGCATTTGAAAATGACCCCTTTAAAAAAGCCAGAGTGTCATGTCAGTGTGCATCATTCAGGCAAGCCTGATCGTTCTCTGAGCTGGAGGGAGGTTTTAAAATAACCCATTCTGACACCGCATGCAAGCTAAAATGCCTTGACAAATGCTCCATATATCTAAATTTTGGCTTTGAGAGATTCCCCTAGCATCAGTTGTGGTATCAAAAGGTCAGTTTCTATATCCCGTGGGTTGACAGAATGCTGGGTAAACATGAGAGTCCAACACAATGTTATAAACATACAGGGCACTGGCCTGGGGAACAAAACGGATGCTACTTTTTCAGTGATGTCTGTTCCAACATCTGCTGCTCCCAAGCCACGGTCTGGAGAGCTATTATTAATGCAACTGTGCCCTGCTCAGAAGTAATTAATGTGATTGCTTCTGCTCTTACTGCAGGTGGTCTTTTTGGATGCAGCAATTAAGCCCTTATACTGCCATGACCTTGTAAATGACCCATAAACCCACTTTGCCAGGAAAACTTCAAATATTGCTCTCACAAAAAGCCTCGGGATTTGTCCATTCTAATTGGATTCTGTCTTCAGTTTATGATAAGTGGATGTCCATGCATCAATATGGATAAGTGGATCAATCAGGATTATTACTGTGATGTACTGAACCAACATTAAGTCAGAGTATGTGTAACGGCGGCCTCTCTAAGCCAAATCAATCATTTTGAAGGAAAGCATAACTGTCATTGTTCCACACCGCAATAAAGTGTCACAATTGTCTCGTAGACAGTTTTTTTTATTGAAAATATGGTTTGAATTATTATCAGTTATTTCTTTTAAATGAGCCATTTCTTCTTTTAGTTGACTCTGAGACTCTTGCTTTGATTGCAGACTCTGTGGTTTTTAAACATGTTAATGTGTGATTTAACTATTTCTTATTAAAAAAGGAAGAAAACCCACAAATAAAATGCTTTGCCATGTCAAAATCCACTACCATGCAAGATGTATATACAAACTATTTATGACTTTATTTTACAAAAATATACCCACACTGTTTGCACAAATCTCCAGTTAATATCTAAAGATTGTCTAAAGAGCAGAATAGTCCAATACATGAAAAAGAAGGAAAAGCTGAGTGAGCTGCTTTTTTGATGTAATAAAGTATGTAAAAACAGATGGGCTGAAAACGCAATAAATTGGATGATTGTGCAATTAAAACCGTGGCCAAAGGGGTAGAATCGCATTGACATTACCTCGACTTCTTTCGCTTTAAAACTGAGCTAATAACACTTTCTACAAATGTTGGTTTCTCCTATATTTTCACAAGGTCACCATAAGAGTCAAGAAGACAAGGTATCAAATGCAATCTGGATTTTGTGATTACGTTTTTTTCC
Organism: Enteromius treurensis; assembly: GCA_032275025.1. Classification (NCBI taxonomy): domain Eukaryota; kingdom Metazoa; phylum Chordata; class Actinopteri; order Cypriniformes; family Cyprinidae; genus Enteromius; species Enteromius treurensis. The sequence continues at coordinate 9,843,357 of JAUCMU010000021.1, read as the reverse complement.
CTACAGTGTAGAGCATAGTGATCCTTTGTTTTGAGAGGGATCTCTAGGTATACTTTTAGCCACATCTACTACAATAACACAGGAAATAATTGGGACAAAAGTCAGCTGGTTGCCAGTTGTATCAGCAGCCCTTTCCACCACTGGTCTGTAACTGGACTTCTGTCCACAAAGTGAGATAAACTAAGGAAAGCAAACTGGCTTTGACATGAACCAGGCATCAGGAGAACGTGGCCTGAAACATTCTGCCAAATACACCGTAAGATAAATTCCCAATTGAAGCTAAGCATTTATTCTGTAGACTCTCGAGTGTCTCTGGAGCTGAGCGCAGATGAAGTATTCGTCAGGATGGCGATTTTTTTTTAGTGCAGAAGCACAGAATCAGCAGCCCACTGGGAATACAGAGCTCAGGAGTGTGTGGTCAGCTGGAATCAGAATGATGGCCTCCATCTGGTGCTCACACACCTGCAAGGTATAAAAATCTGCATGTGTGTGTGTGTGTGTGTGTGTGAGAGAGTGCATGTGTACACTGTACATACACAGAGGAGGCCAAAAGTCAGTTGTTGTTGTTTTTTATTTAAACTCTTTTATTAAAAAGGTAAAATGCTCACTGGATAATTTTCACATAGTGCTACACGTGTGTGCAATGTGTGTGTACAGTATGTATAATTTGTGTGTATTAATAAAAAGGAATGGGAAATATGCAACAGTTACCCTGTATGACCTTTTAAATCACTATAAAACATTTTGTACTGTCTTTCCAGTAATATTAATAAAACTGCTGGTGTTTTTTGGGGTAGGGTACATTGAGACGTCTGGACTAATTTAAACCGAGGTTATCTTATAAGTGCAGGGCGGTGTAAAACACGTCTAAAACAAAAACCACTGAACAGAACACATGGAAACGTTTCTAACTCTCATTCCTCTGGCTCCTGCCCAGCTCCTGCCATTGTTTCAGGGGGGGCCGATCCACTGATGTGATTTCATACAGGATCTCCATGAAACTTCTAAACAATATGCACCTCACCGAAGCTCTGAAGTAGAAATGGGGACATAGAAAGAAAGAGGAAAAAGTCTGAGTTCAAAGAGTTTAACTTGGTGACATAACCCAGGACTGCAAGTTCAAGTCCTGCCACTGGTTCCTCCATCATCCCTTCCCCCTCTTCACTTGACCAGCTCATCCAAAGAGAGGTGACATCCTAGTTATAGGAATGTAGTGGGTCCGGAGTCAGCTGGCTGAGGGTGGCTTGGGAACAGAGAGAGGCAGAGGGGCAGCTTCCTGGTGGGATCAAGCTTAATTAAGCCTGGAACAACAACCAAAGCCCTGTGGCTTTCACGAGGCTGAAACACCAGCAATCAGCAAGCATGCTCCACTTCCCCTGGTCATCCTAACGGTGGCATGTCTGTAGTGCAGATCACCACTAAGTCCACACAAAGAAGCAAATCCAGCAGCTAAAGGTCAGCATCTTGCGCAGTTCAAAGAATACGCATAACATTAAGACTTGTTAAGACACAAAGTGAGAAAGAAACTATGAGCACGCAATGTTGAAGATATGTCATCAATTAATTCATTAATTGTTACCAAAAGGTGATTAAAGCTGCCTCAAAATTGTGTATGTAAGCATATATGAGTCAAATTTAAGAACATATCTCAGAAATGCAGTGGTTTTGCAAACTGTCCTGGAGCACTGCAGTACTGTCTCCCTCATCTACTGTACCTGATTCATCTCAGGTCAGCTAATGTAAAGACGAGACAACAGATGTGATGCGTGTCAGATCCGCATCATGTACAGCAGCAGGAAAAATAAATAGCAGCCAAATAACCTAATAAATATAATAAAAAATAAAAAAATAATCAAGGAACAAAATAAAACAGTGGAAATAAATAACTTTGCGAATTTATCTTGATTTGATTTGAAATTTAGCATTTGAAAACATAATTCAACTTCTGTATATTAAAGTCGTCTAATACATTACATTTGATATCTTCTGATCTTCTGGACTTTGACAGTGTAATTTACGCGGCAGTCAAGCTTCCCGGTTTTAATCTAAAATATTTTAAACTATATTCTGAAGACAAACAAAGCTTTTACGGGTTTGGAACGACGTGTAAGTGATTAATGACAACATTTTTGTTTTGGGGTGGAGTTTCCCTTTAAGACTACTAAACCACTCACTCAAGTAAGATTCAATTTAAAAATAGTGATTCATTCAGAAACGAAATGCCACTATACCTAACACTCCACTAATTTTCCAATTTTTAGTACTTTTATCTGTAGCTTAGGATAGATCATTGAATCTGATGAGACCATTAGCATCTCGCTCTAAAGAGACCAAAGATATTTAAACTCTTATATCGAAATAGTCCCCAGCATTTTCAGGAGTGTTTCGATATTTTTTCCTATTTTAAAACTTCATTCTTCTGTAATTATATTGTGTACTAAGACTGATGGAAAATGAAAAGTTGTGATTTTCTAGGAGCGATATAGCAAGGAAAGATACTCTAATTCCAGTGTTATAATCCAGGATCAGCTTTTTGTTAGTGAAGCAAAAATAGATGTTACAGTATGTTTCAAAAATACGAATTACTTAATCATAACCACCTCTTAATAGTTCAGAGCTTCATAAAACAGTGCCATTACCTTACAGGATCCTGTTATTCAGCTTAATTGGCTGTGTTAAAGCTATGTGCAGGAATGATTCAAACTATTTATCTAGCAAACACAACTCTGAGTAAACCCAAGTGACTAAGCATGATACAAAGGAAGCCTAGCATTGAGCTGGACAGCAGGAATCATGATGTGTCATTCTGTTGAAGTAAAGTAATTGTGTTTCAATGTCTCTAAAGAAAAGCCATGTCAAACAGAGTAGGTTCTATTGCAGCAAATCTTCGAGCGCTCTGGCCTCCATCCTGCTCACCCCATCAAGAGACAAGTCTCAGAGTCTGACAACCACTTAGAGCAATGATAAGAGACATATCTTAAAGGGGCTTGGATGACCTGAATTGGGACAGTGATAAGTAGAGCACACCTCGTTTACAATCCTCAGTCTAATCAGTCTAGAAATAAGTTATCATTTGGTAATTTATAATTATTTTCTTGTGCTTTAACACATTAAAGGTATAGTAAATGATGTCAGAGTATGAATTATTGGCAGACCTATACCTTTAGAAACACAATGAACCATCATCAGTTTGTTTTTCCATTTCAAAAAGCTGGCAGTTTCTGATGGTGAAAGGGATAGAGCTGTCACAAATTTGTCTTTCCTGCAGAATATACGTGAGGGCTGTTGGGAAAGAAAACAGTGGTATCACTGCGCTGATTAAAGCCCAAAGAAAAGCAAGTCTTGAGAGGTTCCTACTCACTGGATGTTGTTTACTTTAGAGATTTTCACACTGATTTCAGCTGACAGCTTTAACTGGGCTTCCCCAGGGGCCGACAATGATCTTGGGTCCAAAAAAATGGAGATACAGAGAGGAAGAGGGAATGCACCATGAATAGATGAGTGAACAAAAGGGGAGGTATTGAGAATCACGTAAAGAAGATCTGCCAGTTGTTTGTTCTTTTGAATAGAGAGCTGGCTGTCACTTTTAACTTCAGTAAATATTTTTCAGGGTTTATTTTTTAAAATGACATGCCTTTAAATTGTAGCTACATACAAGTAATAAAATACTTCCATTGTTATTGGCCAGAAAAATATATATTTAGCACACTTTAACCTTTTAGTGACAACATGCCCCAATAGCAATTTGCACTTATGCTATAATCTGGTACAACAGATCCTGCCATTAAATTGCTTTTGCATGCCACTTAATTATTCATTATTTCATCAAAAAACGTATATTTACTGAGATGTAGGCTTTTTGAAAACTTTTAGATGTAGGCTTTTTGAAGAGATTTTGATCAATTATTTTTTAGTCTTAAAAAAGGAATAGGAAAAAGCTTGCTAATCTTCAGTGCAAAGTTAGGCTACTATGGGTCATAGGGACATGCTCAAAAAAACAAAAAAAACAAAAACACAAAATAAACATGGACTTGCTTTTGGAATAGGATTTTACCAGAATGTAATGGTCCGAAAGCAAACTCAAAACCAAAGTTAAACACACTTCTTGCCAAAATGTCTGATGCAGGAATTTTATGACCAAAAACTTCCAGACTTATATACAAAACTTCATCTACTTCAGTTTAGGTTGCCGGTTTCATCATTTAGATTTATTTCAAAAATACTGCATCATTTGAAGAAAAGCACCATCCTTGAGAACAACTATATAATTATGAAAAACACTACTCTGTCAAACTGGCATTCATCCACTCAGGCCTCCCTAGCAGAGACAGAAAAGCAAGTCTCAGAATTAGAAATCGCAAAAGCTAAATCAATGATATTGCAACACTTTTCAAGAAAAATTTCTTAGACACACGTTTTTGAACACATGCTGTAATTATAGCATGTCCAGGCTTTTGACTGTCATGGTAGCAGTAGCCCGATTCTTTAAATAGACTCAGCACCACAAATCATCTGCAGCGGTTGCGGTGAGTCTGTAATTGAAGTCCAGAAACCATTTGAACTGTCAAAGCAAGAATAATAAGAAGAAACATTCAGGGGGCGTATACATAACTTCATCTTGTGTGACGCTAATATGAAAAGAATAGCATCCAACAGTGAAAGAACAAAATGCAAATAATACTCTAGTCAAGTTTCTTCTCTGTGTCCTTTCTTGAACTCAGAAAAGGAGGCGATTGGCTTTATTTAACCCTTTAGTTGTCTTCAGGTCATTTTCAAGTCTTTAAACAATATAGGCCTATAATAAATAGTCAATCGCTTTTATTAATGGGAAGTTTGAAACCAGACCTTGTCAGCAGTCCATGAAGAAATTGTGAAATATTATGCAATGTCAAAAGGAAAATTATCTGTACAAAATGTGACCATTCTCCCAGAGTATTTTTTTTTTTTTTTTTTTTTTACATCTTCTTCTTTCTTTTTATTAAACAAACTGTTAATGCATCAATAATATAAAAAAAAAAATCTAAATTCAATTTGAATAACCTACACATCAAAAGCAGACAACTCATTTGTAATAAGCTACAACTATACGATAATGCATGTAGCATTACTAATTAAACTCATATATAGTAGTCAGATTTGATATATGCAAAAACAACTGTTTCAGGACAGGTGTAGAGACATGACAGAAATGCCTCATCGCGTCCCAAGTTTAAAGGTAGCTTCATTCTCAGCTAAATGAAACATGTGTCATATAGACTGAGCTCTTCTAAGCACGTATGAATAAGACGTTTGCCTTTGCAAATTAGAAAATGCATTTTTTACAACTACATAAAAACTGGTTACCTCTTGTTGACATGATGCAGAATAAAAACTGTGGATTTCTTCCTGAAATAAGAAGACGGTGGTCGGCAACGTGCCTTTCAATCCAAAACACAGTTCCCCGACTTCAGATAAGCCGACAGTGTACAAGCTCTATGTCCATCAGCAGCGGAGCAGCTCTGGCTCTCGGCATCAGTGATCTCTACAATGCGCTGCTGAATAACGGGAACCGGAGGTTTACACAATGGGCGTGCCTTGCACGATAGACTGACTGCTACGGTATGTGGCTACAGTTACCGCTGAAGCACTTACATTTTGACTAGTCATTTCAGCTTCAATAAGAAGTTTTTCTGACTATAAGAGATTGGCAAGTTGCTTTTTAAGTTTTTATATTTCTATAAAATATTATTTATTATCTTTAAGACCCTTTCATTTCGAAGATAAAGTCACCATGATTTGCCTGGTCTGTGCATTTTGTTTATGTCGTATTTGGTTAATGTACCATTTAAAATATACCCTTCTAAAATCAATTAATAAACAGATGTATTATAATAATGTTATTATATTAAATAAACTCTCTATTAGAAAGCTATGAACAATATTGCATAATACCCTAGGTTAGCCTACTACTTTAATAATGATACTTACTCATAATCCTTATTCTTTAAATATGAAAAAGTAACAAATATCCGACACATTGTTTTTGTTTATCCTATGTTATCTTCAGTAATAATGGGTAAATGTCGCCATCATGTGGTTTTATATCGTAGCTACTGTAAACTTTAATCATTGTCGCATTTATTTGAATAATGTAATATACTTTTTGCCGGTGGATTTGTTTTTATTTGCTTCATATGAGTTTTATAATGTTTTATAAGAAAGCAGAAAATTGTGATAAAGGCCGAGTTTTCTCTGTGCACACAGCTGATCTAGAGTCTGCTTTCGCATTTTATTTTATTTCAGATGTTATTTGCTATCTGAAACTGATCATAGACCTGCATTTGCAAACTGTATACCGGAGAATCAATCAGTGGCCAGTAGTTATCGCGATCTGAGATCATAAATATAGTTGGAGGCATGACACATTTTCAGGAATGTGATCTATTACTCATGAAGAAGGATTTTATTGGGAATACAGGGAATGAATCTGCTCTTGTAACATCAAATATTACAAATCCAAATGAGGGTGAATTTGTTTTATGCATAACTAACCGACCCAAACAAACGGCCACTCAGGAAAGAACTACAATACCTGCATACAAGTGACGTCATCATATCGCGCCGACAGCAACAAGCATGGCTGTACAGAACAGTTCGCTATCCAAATTGCAGTCTTTAAATGGTATATTTGCCATTTATAAGAAGCAGGGTCCCACCTCCGCGGATGTGTTAAACACACTGAAGAAGGTGCTTTTAGAAGGTAGGCGCGTTTTTTTATTTTTGTTCTTTCAAAGGCATCTAGAGATCCGTTCTTAGCAGTAGATGTCTGTCAGTCCGTTGCATTGGAGAATGAAGCTCTCCTAAAATTATATATATACGTAATAAGCACTCATTTTTATTGTATTTTCATCCTTACGCAGAGGCAGGTGTTGCAAATCTCAATCCTCTCAAAAGGAAGAAGCAACCTATAAAAATTGGCCATGGTGGCACCCTGGACAGCAATGCTTCTGGTGTACTTGGTATTGTGGTCAAGTATCTTAGTTATTGTGAATTATTATACAATCAAAAATGTGCACTGGTGAAGTCTTATTAGATTAGATCATCCCAGAAATGACATAAAAAGACAAGACACCCAAGATGAATAGGGTAACAATTAAACCATCATAATGCTACTTCCCCAGTGGATTAATCAAAGTACATAAAACGTTTATGTATTTATTTATTCATTTATTACACAATTTCTGGTATCAACTGAGTAAAAACTACATATAAATATGCAATGATTTGCATAGAAAAGTTTGCAACAGAAACTGGATGATTGGATAAAGACAGTTTCTTTTTTAAAAACTCCTTTAAGCCTTTAATGAAATTTAATTAAAATGATATTAACAATACCCTTTGTACGATATTTTGAACTGAGAAAAAAACAGCTCATTTTGAGAAAACCGAGAAATTTTTTAAGTGCATTTTTTTTCCAATAACAATGCATGGATAAACAGTGATTGTACATGTAGCGTTTTGTCTGAATATAATACCATGTATCAAACTAAATGTGAAAGAATATGATATAGTGTAAAATATATAAGAATTTTACTTAAACTTAATGTTTGCAGTGGTTGGAATTGGTGAAGGAACAAAAATGCTTACTACAATGCTTGCAGGATCGAAGGTAAATATTTCAAATTTTTGTGTATTTATTTACATTTGTCATGTTTTATTACTGCAACATTTGATGCTGTGTTTTTTAAAAAAAATAGAAATACAGAGCTGTTGGAGAGTTTGGCAAAGCAACTGATACGCTTGACGTCACAGGGAATGTTGTTGAAGAGAAAAGTTATGGTGAGAATCATAATTTTGTGGCTGCTCTTGTGATGAGGGAAGGGATATTTCACAGAAGCCAGCATATAAAGATAAGTGCTTGTTTTTCCCAGATCACATCACAAAAGATGCTGTTGAGGAGAAGCTGAAGCAGTTTACTGGTGAAATTATGCAGGTTCCACCTCTGTAAGTCAATTTGTTCTGCTTTATGCACAATACACTCTCCATAGACATCTCAATGAATTATGTATCTCGACGTCATAGACGATCTAATGTTTGCATTTAAAGATATTCAGCACTGAAGAAGGATGGCCAGCGCATGTCTGTCTTGCTCAAGCAAGGTCAAGAAGTTGAGGCTAAACCTGCACGGCCAGTCACAGTGTACAGTCTGTCTTTACAGGACTTCAGCCCGCCGTATTTCACCCTAGGTTTGTCATTTATATGCTTAATTTGGAACAACGTTTTATGATAAATATTCATAAATGGTACAATTTCATAAATACTTCATGAAGGGAGTCTAAGAAATATTTCACACAAAAAGGAAATATTGCTGAACATTTACTACCCTTCAGGTAATTAAGATGTAGATGAGTTTGTTTTATTCATCAGAACAGATTTAGCATTCCATCATTTTTGCACACCTTTTGGAGTGAATGGGTGCAATCAAAATGACCCCAGTCTATCAATTAACATTTAATAAAGTGCAAAGCTGCCTGCTTGTAAGAAACAAGTCAAGCATTAAGGTGTTTTAGCTTTAAACCATTGGTTCTCATCAAATTATGTTCTCATATTCCATAAAAATCGTTTCCTGAAAATGTCCATCTCTTTTTGTCCTCCCACTTCAGAGTCCACTGACATATTTGTTAAGAATTTTTGTTTTGTTTTTGAATTTTCACTTCATAAGACATTAATTGATGATCACCTGTTTAAACTCTCATTCTGACTGCAGAGGATTGATTGGGGAGCAAATTATGTAATGCTTAATTTTTCCAAATCTGTTGCAATTAAAAAAATAGGTAATTACATCTTGGGTGGCTCCAGGTTGAGTACATTTTCAACAAATTAAAATTTTACAGTGCACCGTGTTAGAACACAGTCCACCCCCCCCCCCCCAAAGCCCCCCCATTCTGAACAGCTTCATCTTAAATTTAAATCTACTTTTTGCATTTACAGATGTTGAGTGTGGAGGTGGGTTTTATGTCAGAAGCTTGGTTGATGATCTTGGAAAAGGTGCCGCTCTAGAGATATTAATTTTGAACATTAACATTTAATTTACTTGATATAATAATCTTTTTTTTTTACTCTTGTAGCTCTGTCATCGTGTGCTCACATCAAGTACCTCACTCGGACCAAGCAGGGTCAGTTCACCCTGGAAGAGCACGCATTGAAGGAGGATCGCTGGACATGGACCGATATCTCACAGGCTCTGCAGCCCTGCACAGAGCCATCGGGGCAACAAAAGAATGCCAAAAAAGCTAAATCAAAGCATAAGCCCACCCCATCTGAATCTAAGAGTGACAAAGATTAAAGGTGATAAACTGACCCATCTGATACACAAATTACATTTGCAGTGCGAGAACGTTAGGAAATTTGATCTGGCCTTTACCATCCATGTGTATCCATCTTCATGGCCATGTGAGGATATAATAGGTGGGATTCGCTTACTGAAAAAAAGAAAAAAATAATAAATATATAAAGATAAATTTGAAAAATAGTCATTTTGTTTGTTAATAAATATCTGTGTATAGTTTGTTTTTCTCTTGGTCAATAAATGTTCTAGCCTTTTACATGTTATTTTCATGTTAGGTAAGAACCGTAACATTTATAATAAACGCAATACATAACATCAGATTAATGCAGTACTCCTGTATTGAAAAATAGCAATAAATTACACAATTGTTTAAATGTTTGGGGTTATTAAAGTCTTTATTGAAGTCTTCATAATAACTAACAAAACTGGATTTATTTGTTTTAAATAAAAATATATATATTTTCTTTTAAAGGCACACGATCCTTCATAAATTATGCTGATTTGGTGCTTAAAAACTGTTCTTACTATTTTCATTGACAATAACGGGTATGCTGTTTAATGTTTTTGTGCAAACTCTGATACATTTTGTTCTTTTTGTCCTTCATTTTTATTTTTCTTGAGAGTTTTTGATGAATCATAGGTCCAAACATAAATAAACAACATAACTTAAAAATGGAATCCTTTTGTGTAAAAATCTATATTGTTGCGATTGACCAATTAAATGCATCCTTGCTGAATAAATTCATCTGTAGAATTGATTCCCAAAACTTTGAAATCTTTTCCTGATTTTAATTCACACATAAACCAAAATGAATACATTATTAAAATATGTACTTAAAAGGTATTTTCAGATGGCACAGAGATTTATGTGAAGTAATGTATCATGGTCCCTTACCAGACTGAATATAGTTTAGACTGTTTTTATGTGCGCAATCAGCATACTCTGATACTAATCCCTCTTAGCCAGGGATTAAGATCACATTCAATTCCTTTGCTTTCAGACTGTTTCTACCCATACTTTAATGCCATTAAGAACAAGGAAAGAAACCATGTGAAATACAACCCCCCTTACTCCTAACTTATATAATAAGCTACTCTTATATATAGAGAGAAGGCAACACAGTAATGTCACTAACATGCACACCACTTCAAGTGCTCTAAATGTACAGCTATACTATATTGTTAACTGCTTACCATTTGGGGGCACTATGGTGCTTTAGCTTCATGAAAGATTTATGGCATGCCTAAAGCACCTGTGATTTACACACAACAATATGTGCTTATCCCGCAGGTCACTGCTGCTGCATAGCTGGGCAGTTATATGCCGCATGTGCTTTCTGACAGGCTGGAACATGCATGTGCAGTAACTGTTGTGCTCAGTGAGTCTGAGTTGCAGTTGCCTGAGGCTTTGATTTTCTAATTCCTGAAGGTCTGAGGAGAAAGTGTCATGTTTCCCAGTGGGCCACGAAAGAATGTAGCTCTAAGTGAGATAGGAATCTTCATAGACTGGAATATTGTGTAAATGCAAGTTGAAAACCTCAGAATATTACATTCATTACGATTCATTACATGAATCAAATAAAACAAATAATTGTATTATATAAATGTTAATTTGCATTCTTTTAACTTCAGATTTTCTCTTTAGCATGGACACCCATGTAATTTTAACCAAACAGCTCTGTGATGTTATTCATCTGTTCAGTGTCTGACTGAATGGGGCTGTAGTGATGGGAAAGATCTAAAAAGGGAAGTCTGTGAGGTGTGAGAATCATCATTAATTGTCCATGTAGAGTATCAAATTCCCAACTGAATTGAGTGTTTTATTACAATCTGTATAACAACTGGCAGATTTACTGTTGTGTAAATATATGTTTTACTTTTTACAGTCTTAAAGATATCCGCCTTATGGTTGGCTTTCTGTACTATAATTGATAGATCAAAATGTATGCTTTCTCTTTGTTATTGTTATTCAGCAAGGATGCATTAAATTGAGCAAATATAACAGCAAAGACTTTTATACTGTTACAAAAAAATCAATTTAAAATGAATACTGTTCTTGTGTTGCTTCAATCCATTAAAGAAATCTGAAAAGAAAGTATCATGATTTTAAAAATGCAGCACAATCATTTTTTACTGTGATAAAAAAACTAAATGTAACCTGAGCACCAAATAAGCATATTAGAATAATTTCTGAAGGATCATGTGACACTGAGAACTGGAGTAATAGCTGCTGAATTTTAAATGTTGTGATCTCAGATGCATTACATTATAT